>VWZL01004031.1:20035-292424 GCA_013396915.1 Stercorarius parasiticus
AGGAGGCGGTGGGGCGGGCGCTGGCGGCCGGAGGGCGGACATGGCGCTGCAGTTCGGCGGGGCGGGCGCGGCGGAGGAGCCGGCCTTGGTGGGGGGCAGCTTCGGGGCTGCCGACTCGTTCCCCAAGGACTTNGCGGATCCTGCTCATGGGGCTGCGGCGCAGCGGCAAGTCCTCCATCCAGAAGGTGAGGGGCGTCCGGCGGCTCCCCGCCCCCGCGCTCCTTCCCCCGTTGCTGTTTAGGCCGGTTCTGCTCTTTAACGTGGGCGCGTGTGGCGAAACCGGAGCGAGGGGAGGCGGCTGCCAAAGGACGGCTCCTTCCCAGAGGGGACCGCGACCCTCCGGCCTGAAGGGGAAGGCTGTGTGGCACAGGTGGTAGCCTCTGTAGTTCTTCACTGTAACGCTTCAAAAATAAAAAGTGAAGACACCGGTGTGAAACTTACTACGTTTTGGTGAGAGCACCGTGAGCGGTGCAGGTGTGTGGTGCTTAGCTGGCACTCCCGGTCGGAAGAAGCTGCTGTTCTGCCTTTTGATCCTTTGAAAGAGACTTCTGCTTTTGTAGCAGCCTCTGGTTTCCTTTGGTGCGCTAGACCGAGCAAACGAGAGTCACTGGTCGAGGAGGAAATAAAACAGTTTCAGTGCCTTAGGCCGTTGGTAGCTTCGTAAAGTTGCTAGTGTTTCTTAATAAAAACAAAAGACAAAACTGGCTGTTTTCACTTGCCGCGTAGCTCAGGAGAAGTGAGCACTAAGAATCATCTTTGTTCTCCAGTGCAAGTTTTGTATTTGTGGTCCCTATTATGAAGTTTTTAGGTGATATCTTTATGGGAAGGCGTTACTAGGGAAATGCGATGGTTCCCAAGCTCTAGGCTTAGGGACTTCAAAAGTTTCTCAAATCCAAGTGTGGAATCCTTCAGAGATTTTCCTGCAGAATTATGATTTGCGTACTTGGACTTGCTGTGCTGTCCGTATTTAATAGGAACCTGGAAAAAGTTCAGACAGAGTACCTGATTTGGGGTTTTTGGGGATGTGGCGTTTTTTTGTTTGTTTGGTAGGGGTTTTTTTGGGTCCTGGTCACCAGACGTGCTGTTCTGCCTTCATAACATTAGCATAAATATACTATTAGGGGAGGAATTTGTGTGTGTGGTAGAACTTTAGGCAGCAGCTTGTTTGGAGCTGTAGTAAAACCTTTCATTTATACCTGTTTTTCTTTAAAAGTGTTAAATAAATGAATTGAATTAGGTGAGTAGGGAGTCAGAAGCAGCTGTCTGTTGTGCTGTAGCAAGCTCTAATACTTAGAAAATCTTACAGCAAGATGTAATGTAGTGCTCCTAATAACTAGTGAATTTCTTTAAAAACTTTGTCTTGTCTTCCTTTCGCTGTACTTACCCTCTTCCTTCGTCACCCCACACCCCAAATCTCCTCTGGAAAAAAAAGACAGCTGCTGCTTCTGAGACCATCTCGTTCATTATCACAGCCTAAGAAATCCACAAAATCAAAGTAAAGATTCCTGAAAATATGCAAGTGACAAAATGTTTGTACATCTTACTGCTGTGAGGGAGTCCTTTGCAACTTGCTTTTCATTGTTACCTGTGAAGCAGTTGTTTGCTTCCAGTTATGAGGTTCTCTGCACAATCGTACATTTTCTCTCTCTTTTCAGGGACCTCCTTCTGTCTGCCCATGCAAATTCCTTTCTGGACATCAGGGCAATAGAAATAGTCTAGTATTATCTCAAGAAAACAAGGGGTTACTATGACTGGAAAAAAAAAAGGCAGTTTGAAAATCCATTCTGTATTTGGACTTATAGGTAAAGGAGCCTTTTTTTAGGTGCAGAATGATCCTGTGCTGCAGTGGGGAGACTGGCTGTACAGACTTCATGGAGGCATGTTTCGTGGTGGCCTGGGACAACTCCCAGTGACGGATTCTTCCCTTCGGGTTACTTGCACTGTGAAGATTCTTAGAAAAGTTCTGGCTCTGGTTGTTCTGAGGAAAGGGACGTAGATTTCTTGGATATAAGCCAGTTATTCACGTTTGCCAAGTGTCAAAAAAAAGAAGCGGAGGAAACTGTCCTAGGTTTGTTACTTTCTCAGCAACTTGCAGTTCCTGCCTTAGATATTCTTCTTGCATTTTATAGGTGGTGTTACAATGTACCCAATAAGGTGTCTTGTGGTGGCAGGTTATATTTGATCATAAGCTCTTGTAGTAGGGATGTTGTGGGAGTCGTGCTTGTCACTTAATGTGTAGGATTATTGTTTGGTAGTTTGTGTTTGTATGGATTAGGCCAACATTTCAGCTGGAAGGGAAATTCTGAATATAGCTGTTCTCGGATTTGTTTAAAAAAAAACAAAAACAACCACATACTTCCCTGGAGGGTCTGTTCAGAGTTTAAGGTAGTGGGAATGAACGTGTCAGACAAACTCAACTCATGGATCCAAGGAAGGGTAACTACTCGAAAACTGAGATTGTGAATTTTTAAAGAAATGAAACAAACAAACAAGAAAAGGGCAACCACGGAGAGGGTTCCGAAATACTGCATCGGGAGTGCAGTTTACCTGCTGCAATTCAAAAATAAAACCAAGGGCTGCTGTAGAGAAGTTATTGTAGAGAAAAGGTTGACACAGAAATAAAAACCAATCCTGAAAAGTCAGAGATCCTGACAGGTCAGATGTGAGTGGGAAATTCAGAGGGATAAAAAAAAAAAAAAATCTGAACAAGTGTACTGCTAAGAGTGCTCAAGGTGACAGTGAAAAGTTCTTAAAATACGGTAAAAGCAGGAAGTCTGCCAGAAAGTTGATGAGACCGTTGGATGTTGAAGGTATAAAAGGAACACTTGGAAATGATAAAAGTCATAGTGAGTAAACTCAGCAGATTCTTAGAATTTTACTAGCTTTCTCTGCTCTGACTGTGTATGCCTAGTCAAAATTGCTTGGCATCAGTGTTAGCTGCGTGCTTACGATCACATTCTTCCACAGCCTTTTTATTTGCCTTATCGAAGCTGTGTAAAGCAAGTAAGAGTGGGGATAGATGCTGGGCGATAGAAATGAAATTCAATCAAAACTGTGTCCTGGTTCCCCTAGTAGTGTAAAAACCAGATGGGGAACAGCAGTCCGATGAAATGTGCTGCTTTGGGAAGAAGGGGAAAGGGGGATGATGGCATTGCTTCTCAGAGACTCTTGTACTTTAAACTGGATTCGTTAATTCTGTCCTGCTCCCTGTGGGAGATGCTGAGTTCCAAAGAAGGAACGTTGATTTCGGAATGCTTTAAAATTGCTGCAAACGCTGAGAAATTTCTAGTCCTTGCAATGCAGCCGCTACATATCCAGAACTGTTCTTACTTTTCCATACAAATGTCCTGCTGTTTAAAACCTCATTTAGATCCTGGCTTTCTCAAACTTTTGCCTTGAGGAACAGTGTTGGGTTTTTTTCCCCTCGGTCTTAAAAATCTAGGCTGATGTACTACTTTGAACCTCACTAAACAATCCATTAACTACGCTGGGTGTGGAGTTGTTTGTCTTGCAGTTTTTTTGACAGAGATTGTTGCACTAGGTCTCTGTAATGGATGACTTCTGTAACTGTGTGAAATGTGGAGAGAAAAAAAAATATTACCAAGTGCTATATAGAAACAGTACTAGTGTTGGACCGCCTTACGTTTGTAGTAACTTCTGTAATATGTGGTTGAGTTGCTTTAGCAGAACGTTTGCTGCTGAAACTGGCTGCTTTTGCTACAGTCTGCTTTGCTGTGGGGTTACATGTTAGTTCTGTTTGTTCCCGGAAGGGCTAAAATCCCAGTTTTTGAGTACTAGCGATGTTTTTCATCACTGCAGCTAAACTGTTTACCAACTAGCCTGGAAGCTTTCATCGTTTCTTTAGTGTATTTGAAAGGAGAGCGTCAACAAACATAATTTAATTGTTAATAGATGGCAAACTACCTAGCTATTCTGGTCTCTAAAGCTGAGACGTTGTACGCTTTTATTGTAGTTTAGGACAGTCTGATTATATTCTGTCATAACACTTGATACCAGACTAAAAGCAAAGTTTCATTTAGGAATTTCTAAGACTGGACAGGAACAGTTCTTAAAAGCTTGCTTGATTAACATGCTGGCTGTATACCAGATCCGAATTGGCGAATAAAATAGAATTTGGAAATACTGTGTTAGACTTGCAAGGCAGAAAGAGTAACTGGGATGTCTGTGTCTTTGGGCAGTAGTGTTATTGAGACTTGTGAAAATGTTTAACTGCATTCGGTTGCTTGGTTCTGGTTGAGAGTAGGTACTTCCTTAGCTGATACAGGAAGCTGCCTATTTACCAAAAGGAAACTGTACACTTTAGAATGGACAAACCTATTTGTAAGATTCAAGTCACAGAATTTTTACCAATCTCTTCTAGTAAGATAAAGTTGAGACTATTATTTGTGTTCTTTTAACAGGTGGTGTTTCACAAAATGTCTCCCAATGAGACTCTGTTCTTGGAAAGTACCAACAAGATCTACAAAGATGATATTTCCAACAGTTCATTTGTGAATTTCCAAATATGGGATTTTCCTGGACAGATGGACTTTTTTGATCCAACATTTGATTATGAGATGATCTTCAGAGGAACAGGTGCTCTAATATATGTTATAGATGCCCAGGTAAATACAAATCACTAAGAATCACAAGGAAGTTTTCTTTTTTGCTTTGTTTGTGAGAGGAATTATTGAGAAGCTAATGATTTATATTTTTAGGTAAGTTCGTATAACATCTATTATGTATGAAAGGATGCGTTGGCAATCTAACTTCTGGTGTGTGGTTTTTAGTTCTGTGAAGTGACTGGAACATACGCTCCAGTGGAGAGAGTGGAAAGGGGCGAGTACTCTGAACTTGCCTTTTCTACTACAGTAGTGAGACCCTGCTGTGCTAGGTGGTCTGAATTCTCTTCTCTCTGCTCTTGCCTGCTACGGAGTTCATATAATAACAGCACACTTCTGACCTCAGTTTCAAGCACTGGTACTATTGAGTATCTGATAGCTTCTAGTGAATTTAGGAACTGCATCATGGGAGATTACCTGGTTATGAGGACCATCTTGAAGATTGCTGCTGCCTTTTGCTGAAGTTGAAGTGTAACCTTCCTGTTGCTCTGAACCCTAGTTCTGTATAGCTGAGCCTTGAATAGCTAATGCAACTTAATTACATAACAATCTAAGCTGCTGGGATTTCTGACACTCCAAGGTATTACCTTCTTCCATACTTCTGTTTAGTTACACAAGTGAAGTTCTTGCACTGAAATATTTTGTCCTTGTGTAGAATGGAATAGTTATCGGAGATAGAGCCTTGTCATTCATTCCTGCCAAAACTGATTTACAGGATGACTACATGGAAGCTTTAACAAGACTCCACATTACAGTTTCAAAAGCCTACAAGGTCAACCCGGAAATGAACTTTGAAGTTTTTATTCATAAAGTTGATGGTTTATCAGATGACCATAAAATAGAAACTCAGAGGGATATTCATCAGAGGGCTAATGATGACCTTGCAGATGCTGGGCTTGAAAAACTTCACCTTAGGTGAGTTAAAGATTCTGGCATATGTGATCTGCTGTTGCTGATGTGCATACAGACTAACGGCTTTTAGATGTAATAGTGGATGGATTGGAGCAGGGCCTTGTTAGTTTCTTAATATTGCACAAACTATTGTTATAAAATACACTGCTGAATTTATGGCCAAGCCTCAGCTGTTAGGCTGACTAGAATAAGGCAGGCTACTGTATCAGATTCCAGTCAACAGATTTATTCATAAACTTGCTGATAATTCAGGGTCCTTTTGCATACTTTTCATTTAGTGTAAGAGGCCAAATCTGTACCTGTGGCCTGGAGGGGTATGGCCAGGGGAAGGAGAGGGGGAGCTAACTGCCTTCTAGTCCTGGCTAGCACTGACTTTTCAGCATGATTGGTTTTAAAAACGTAGTCTCTTACTTGATATTTGGCTTGCTTTTAAGCCAGGTTATCTTCTACCAACACCTTTTAAATGAGCTATCTTTTCTCTGTTTTTACTACTATTTTGATTCTCACGGAGCCTTTAAGTATTGCCAGTATCTTTCAGTGTTAGTCAGAATACAGTGGAAGATCAGGAATGGGACTTGAAATCTAGTTGAACGTTTAACACCTTTGTGGTAAGCATTCTTTAGGCTAAATGTATTAAAGCATGTTCAGATTTTTGTCTCTGTTCTCCCACGTCCTGGGGATGGGGGAAGTCTGTTTCGTATTTACTGCAGTTGCTCAGAAATTAGGTTCTTGGTGCAGTGGCCAGGTATATTTGTGATAAAGGCATCCTAGCTAAATCGTCTGGCCTTGATGTTAGAAAGTATAGCTTTAACATTTCTAGTGCAATTCTGAAGTTCTCTTGAATCTCTTTCCTTTTTTTGTCCTTTTTCCTCCCTCCTCCTCTCAGCTTTTATTTGACCAGTATCTATGACCATTCAATATTTGAAGCCTTCAGTAAAGTGGTACAGAAGCTCATTCCGCAACTGCCAACGCTGGAAAATCTACTAAATATCTTTATATCTGTAAGTGTTAATCTAACAGAACTTGGAGTGAAATACATGGAATGGTAAAGCAAGTCCTTCTGCTAAGGAATGCTGGCTAGATGTACCCTTGGGAGATTTGGGTGGCACTCATGTTGGTGATCTCTGCTGGCCAGGTTGTCTGCATCAGAAGCTCTTTACCACAGCTGAATTGTACTGTTGTGTGCTTTGTGATGGTTTATCTAAAATCTGACAAGGCATAGTTTGGCTGGTTATAACCGTTGATACGGAAGTTTTCTGCCAGCACAATATACTGATTAGACCGCTAAGGCACTTAGTAGTCTAATGTAGCTGTACGAGCAAGAGACTTTTTTCATAGTGTGAACTTGGCCTTGAACTAAGCTGACTATTTCATGTGGTCTGTGAGACTTTTGCCCTTATTCCTTTAGTGTTTGTGTTTCTTATAGAATTTGTGATATAGGAATTTGCTGCTGTATACTTTAAATCAAATGAAATCTCACCCTAGAGACGAGGCTGAAGTAACTTGTCCCATTTAAGTTACGTCTGTGAGGCTGTTGCAGGCATCTGGACTATGTGGAAAAAACCCAGTTGTGACTGAGAGAAGCTGTGCAGGTCAGACGTGTCGCCCCATGCTACTGTATAATGCTTGTTTCCTGTGTTGGTAGAGGACTGTTTCTAATAACCCGGCCCAGTGAATAAAGGGCACGTTAATGGCTCACCCTGTTCAGTGCCACAAGGGTATGGAGTGTGGCCCTGATGCCAAAAGGATCATCTGGATGTCCTCAGGACACTGCCTTGGGTATTCAGACTAGCTAGGAAGAAGCGATAAGGAATGCTTCTGGTGCATAAATAGAAATTAAGCTTTGCCAGAAATCCATAGTGTGTATGTGTTAACTTGCTTCGCAGCAGAAAGCTGCTGAACTTGGTATGAGCATGTGCGCTTTGCCAAAGTGCTCAGTTACAAATGGCATGGTACAATGGGCTTCACGCTTTTCCATCCACATAACTGCCATAACGTGATACTCTCCATGGAGTCATAAGTTTAGAAGCTGACTTTACCTGCTCTCATGTTAAACTACACAGCAACTGCCTCACACAGAAACTGAACTGCCAAGCTACTACTACAAGCATAAAATTTAAGTGTCAGCATACTGCTATGAAGTAGCTTGTCTCTGAGCCTGGTCCACCAGGTGGATATGAATGTGTGGCTCTTCCGCAGTTAACAGAACCACAGAAGAGGAAAACTGCTGAATTTGTGTTCTGGAAGCATAATAAAATGTAACCTTAATTATGATCTGGTAAATAATAAACTAAAAGAATTCTAACCAAGTCCCCAGCTTTAGTTATGTCAACTAGAAGGTAATGTTGATATGTACTATGGCAACAAGGGTATTGTATTTATAAACTATATGCTCTAAATCTTGATTCTGTCTTAAGCCTCTAAATTGGTTATGTTTAAACCATTTTCTGCTATTAAGAATGTGAAAGTGTATGCATTCTACCTGTGATTTTAAAAATGCAGTTATTTTAAAAATTCATCCAAATTCTTTCTCTTTCTGAAGAATTCAGGCATTGAAAAAGCTTTTCTCTTCGATGTAGTCAGCAAAATCTACATCGCAACAGACAGTTCCCCTGTGGACATGCAGTCTTATGAATTGTGCTGTGACATGATTGATGTAGTGATAGATGTTTCCTGTATATATGGGTAAGTGATGAATGCTCTTAGGAAAAAAGTCCTTGAAAGTTGTAGAATAGGTTGCAAACTGTGCAAGTGGTGCTGGCTTTGTCATCCAGCAAGATGTCATTGGTTGGGCTGTTGAGCACATTGGTTCTGTAAGGAACTAGAATAAAGCCAAATGATTTGGCAGATGGATTGAGCATTTGTACTCTGTTGCCCTCCACTCATGGCCTTAGGCCGACATCTGACATTTGTAAAAGTCAAGTGTTTCATGTAAAGTGTGACTACTACCGTGTCTTGTTTGGCATGGTGGGTGCGAGTGTGTTAATACCTGCAAGTAATTGGGGTCGATAGCATGCCATAGCTTTTAAGCGTAACTTGCAGTCACATTGCTTTAAGACTTGCCACTATCTGAACAGAACAGCTTGTGTGAGGTCAACTTGGCTCTTGCTGACTTTCTCTGAGGGATGCATATAGTGCTTGTTTCTCACAATTTATGGCTGAATTATAATTCACAATGGATTTTTGAAGTGGCTCTGGAGAAGTGGTAACTTATTTTAGAACTGTGCTTGTAGCCTGTAAAATTCAGTGCTGCTAAGAAATACCACAACATTTAATGGTCTGTCTCCTGACGGGTCAACCCAGGGTTGTGTAACTGTTTTGATTTTTTTTTTTTCAGGAGTGAATGCTTAGAGGTAGCTTGCGATACATCTTTTGCTTCTACAGTAATTTAACTTACACTAATAACTTGCAAATAGAAAGCAGCATCCTAATCTTTTATTGAAAATGCAGGCTGGTTTAGCTTAAGACCAAAAAGTGTCCTACTCCCTGTGGCACACACCTTGCCACCGCCCCCACCCGCCCCAGCCTCACTAAGGAAGCCTTTGTATTAATTTACTAAAAGGAGTTTTGCTGAGATGTCACTCCATTGACCTTTCTACGTAGAAGCGCTGCATTAGAATCTTCAAACCAGTCACCTGATACCTCACTGTGTCATTGTAAGCTCAGTGAGACACTGAGTAGCAGTGACTCTTTGGGTTGAAGGTAAACTATGCTATAACTAATGTACTATACTACCTCCGTTAGGAATGCTCGGCTGTAAGCTGAGAACAGGGTTGACTAACCAGCCACAGCTCTTGGTTTGATACCAAGAGAAGGCATGCTGATAGCTTGCCCTTAACTGCTCATCTAAGATAGATAGTATCTTGTGAAGGCCTCTACTCTGTTTAGGTCTAGCTTTCCTGAGAAACTTAAGGTGTGATAATGGTCTTACAATGGTATTAAAACCTGCATTGCAGGTTCTTCACTTGCTCACTGTTCAGTCAGACTGCATTTAACAGGTATTTGTCTTGAAGTTACATATGCCTGCCTGCTATATTATGTCTTGGGTTAACTCACTCTTTCTTAGGTTAAAGGAAGATGGCACTGGAAGTGCTTATGATAAAGAGTCAATGGCAATTATCAAGCTCAATAACACAACGGTCCTGTACTTAAAGGAAGTAACAAAGTTTTTGGCGTTAGTTTGCATTCTTAGAGAAGAGAGTTTTGAGCGCAAAGGTAAGGACTGCCCCACCATTGAATGGCTTTTATCTAATGGTTTTTATCAACTATAAAATATTAATATGACTTTACAAGTCACCTTGATTTTTGTGTAACTAGTTTATTTTTTTCTGGGAGGGATTTTAACCTTTCCTACAGATAGGTGTAAAGAGGTCCTATTTTTATTCTTGTGAATCATCGCTTTAATTGCTATCCTCCTGCTGAAATGACTTGTGTAGCTAATGTGGTCTGTGTCACTACCATCTGCTATAGTGGAATCAGTAGAATGGAATAATGCTTATTATGTTCTGCTTGACAGCTGCTGTATTGTGAATAGCCATTTTCTCTATTATGTGTTGCACTGATGTAACTTTTTTTAATGTGTGACTGAAGAAATCAAGTGGTAGGCTAGTGCAGTGTGTGGTAGGAACTTAGAAGAAAGTCTTTAATAATTGCAGGTCTAACCAACTAGAGTTGCTTGGACCTGTAGGAGATGATGGTGTGAACGGTCTTGCGTATGTTATGGGGTAGAAATGACAGCGTAGGCCCTAATTTCAAAGTATTTGACTTAAATGGTGACAGTACTTACCTTGGCATTTTAAAAAGATAAAAACCAGACGTGTTCTTTTAATTGCTGTGCTGTATTTGATCTCAAAGTTTTTCCTGACTGGAGTTAGCATATATATCAATGACATAAAGTACAAGGTAACATTCAAGTGATGGTCATTCTGTACTAGCATGTCTTTTGGGGGTACAGTCTGGTGGTGTCTGCTCACCTGCTGTTTAATTATGAATATACACCTTGCGTTCCAAATCAGTATCTTTTTTTATTTTTTTTTGTAAAAACTAAGACAGTCTAAATAAATACTGGCATCGGTAAAACTTTGTTAAATCTTCTGAATCCAAATTCGTACTAAAATAAGAAGCAAAATAGGTGTTGGTTAAATGAAGTATTTTATACTTATTTTGAAGCTATGTTGATTACGTAAATGTGCCAAACTGAGCACAGTTTTTTCCTCTCCCCCCTCCTTCTTGACAGGTCTGATAGACTACAATTTTCATTGCTTCCGCAAAGCCATTCATGAAGTCTTTGAAGTAGGTGTTGCTTCCCACAGAATCTGCAACCATCAGTCAAGCGCCTCAAATATGAAAGCAGTGACTCACAATGGCACACCTAGGAATGCAGTCTAGAGGAAAACTAAAGACATTGGATAGACTTGTCAGCTCTTCACTCCAAAGTTTTGTGGAACAAGAGAAGAGTAGTCTGAAAGCCTGAAGTATGTTTCACAGGAGAAGAGTGGCGCTAACTGTGGAACAGCAGCTTGTAACTCACGTTGGACAACTGAAACTACTGTAAAAATACTTTGAGGCCAGTGGACTTAGAAATGCCGGTTTGAAACCAGCTTTATTGCAAATGCAGTGGTTTTTCAGTTTGGAGTCCTGTTTTAGCAGTCTGTCTCTGACTGATTGCCCGGTCAAAACTTACAGATGATTGAATTGAGTTTTGCGTGAAACACTGAACAGTCACTTGCTCAACTTTTTTTTTTTTTTAAATTAATCTGTAGAATATCCACTTCTGCTTAAGTTTACCCTTTTGTTATGGAAAAAAAAAAAAAAGAAAAAAGGTGGTGTTATTATTTAGGCTTGTGAAACTCAGGCTTTTTGTTTGGTGAGGCTGGTCTCACAAATCATTCCATAAAGTAGTTCTTGCTCTCGCCGGTGTGCTCAGAGTATTCTTGTGAATTCTGTACCTGTTAAGTGGATGCAAGGTGATTCTATGTTTGTTTGGAGAGCTGACCTGGAGCTTCATTTTAAGAGATCGTTGATACTTGCTTTCAGACCACGCTTCTTGGTATGCCCCCTTTGATGGAAGGGAAGTATTAAAACCAGAAATAAACTACCTGCTCTCTTTTGCAAAAACATAGATGTCATAAATCTGTGCAATTAATCCTATTCACAAAACAACTGCATGGCTAACCAAACTGAAATGTCTGCCATCCGTTGGAATAAAACAACCACTTTCAGCTATTCCCAAGCAAAGAAATAGCAAAGTAGCTGACTTTTGATGGTGGATCTCTCTCTACCCTCTGACTGATAATCAAGACAATTCTTAGGAAAATGTCTGAGGGTGTTATCCTCGCATGGCGATTAAATATCAGTGTGCCACAACCTACTAATAATACTGGACATTGAAAGTGCGTTGATTCTGGACTGTGGCAAACACCTTCTTGTTTGTCGCCATGCAATCTGAATAGAATAGCATTTTTTCTGATTTTGTGAATGCTGGCTTTCATACTATGGGAGGTATATCTGAATTGTTTTAATCTAATTTATTGGTATTATTACTGCAGATGTCATTCTGTACATCAGCCTTGCTATACAGTAAGCTCAGCTACTGGCCCATAAAGATCTTGCCTCTTTTTACCTGTCCCTGTGTATGTATAGGTGTTGCGAAGCCACCGGACCAACTGACTATACAAGTGCCACTGTAAAAGTTTCTGCAAGAAGATCTGTAACTGTAAGCGATCTCTGCAACTGATGTATTTATGTGGTCAGAGATAACCACGGGATTGCTTCTGTGCTTATAGAATGAATTTTCATTGAACTATGTAAAAATGAATATACATGCATTAACATTAGGGTGTATCCACATACTGTCTAAATGTTTTTCCTTTGTTTTAAAAATGTTGTATGATACTAAATACATAAAGGATCTGCTCCAAAAGTTACCACAGTCAGCAGGAGACTTGAGAATTCAAGTACTCTAATTCAGTTCTCTTAATAGCAGTTGTAGTTCTGAACCTAGGCCAAGCCCCTTTTTGGTAATGGAACTGCAGGGTTTTGGGTTTTTTTAAGAAAATGCTGCGGGCTTGTAAGATTGGGTTTTGTAGCTTGCAAGCTCTATCACAGTGTTTTAGTTCTCAAGGTGAGAGGAGAAGTAATTGGCAAGATCACAGGAAGGAAGAAATCATTCCCATTTGTGCAGTGAGTTTTCCATGGTCTAAGTACACATGTATGTTCCTCTCTTTGTCTTCACTCTCTACATGATTTTGTGCTAATAAAATGAAAAAAGGTCAAACATAACACTGTTGTTTCTGTTGGAGGGTAAGACACTCAACAAAAGTCTATAAAGGCCTATCTGGTTAAGCAAATTTTAAAAAGCCATGTTGTCTTCACAGTATTTTTTTTAAAAAAAAAAGGTAAATACCACCTTCCCATGTGAGGCTTTAAAGATTTTAGTCACCCTTAGCTTTCTTCTCAATAGCTGACTCCAAACTGAATACTCAGTTTTCAGAAGATGACTCTAGACTTTAAAGACACATAAATGATTAAGTGACTTGTTCTCTTCCTTTGATTAATGGTGAGCCTTAGGCTGTGTTCTGAAACTGCCTTCTGGTGTGTGTGGTTGTGGTTTTTTGGTTTTGTGTGGGGTTTTGTTTTGTTTTTTTGTCAGCATTACCTTACTCTTAAAGGTTGCATTTACTTAAGGTTAATAGTAGCATCTCAAAACAGAATGCTGATTATTTTCACTATTACCTGAACAAAAGTTTAATTTAAAATTAATTTAAACAAATTTAAAAGTTAAATTTGTCTCTAGTGAGGAGCACATTAGTTCTTTGATTTACTAGAAATAATCTTAACATCTTTCCTAAATTGATTAACGTTAAGTCGGATGCTGCTATTCAAGTAGAGTGTTATTTAACCCATTGCTGCTTTAGTGAGGCAGTTTTTGGTTTCTGATGAAGTCTTTATGCTGCAGGGGAGGGAGAGGGAAGGATAGTAGTTATGCTTTATTTTCTCCCTTGTGCTGGCACCGTCTCCCCGTCCTCCGCTGACCTGCTTGAGGGAGGTAGAGATTCCCTGTTAGAGAGAAGGGAAGGCAGTGTCACGGTCTCTCCAAGAAACGGACTGAAATTATGGAGCAGACCATCAACTACTGCTTCACCTTCCTGCCTTTTTTTCCCCTCTGAACCTGTACCGGTACAGGTGCCCTGCAGTTGTTTTTGCAAGCTGAGGCCTTGTGCTTCTGAGGAGAAAAAAGGTGCAGATAGGGGTGGGTGTGAGGGAAAAGGTGACTCGTCTGCAGGGGGAAGGAACAAAATCCTTTTCTGTTGAAGACTAAGGCAATCCCTTGTGAGGTACTTTCTAAAGCCTTGAGGTGGCTGGCGATGGCGGGCTGGGCTGCCAGCGAGGGTCACGGCGGCTGCGGGCAGGAGGCCCAGCCTGGGCAGAGGGGGCGCAGCCACGGGCAGTGGTCTCTGCTGCCCTGAGGGCTCCAAGCCGCCCGTCATTGGGCTGGAGCAGCGAGCGGCCTGCTGCGGCCTCCCAGAAGACACGCGTGACCGAGCCCCCCTCTCCGTGGCGGCGGGGCGGCAGCGGCGCTGAGGCGGCCATAACGGCCGGGCCCGGGGCGCCGCCCTCGTCCGCGGTGTCTGCCCCGTCCAGCAGGGGGCGCGCGAGCGGTGCAAGGGCAACGGTCGCGCGGCTTCCAGGCGGCTTCCCGCGCGCTTCCTTCTCTCACGCGGGCGCCCGAGCCCCGGCGCCGTTACTCGCTCGGGCGGGTGCTGGGCTGGCGGGTCCCGCGGCAGCAGGGCCTGAGCCGCGCCGCGCCCTCCCTCCCTCAGGGCAGGTCCGTGTCCCCGTCGGCGCGGAGCTGCGGGGCCGGTGTCGCTGGAGGAGCCGCTCGCGGCAGGTGGCACTCGCGCGACGCGCCTACCTGAGGACCTGAAAAGCCGCCGTCCCGCGTCCTCCCTCACGCACATCCCCTCGGGGCCTGCCCGGCCGCGGGCGTTGGCCGTTCCTCCCCGGAGACCGAGTGGACTCCGAGAGCAGCGGAGGAGAACCGTCGTCTCTAAACTCTTCTGTTTTGTCAACCGCCACTGCTGTGTCCCAGGTAAAGCGCTTTATCTCTTCTTGCTTTACGTTTCCATTGACTCCTGTTAGCCTGTGGCCACCCTCTCCTTTCCTTTCCCTCTCCGTTGTCCTTTGCCTTCCTAGCACTGGTTTCTGCCCTGAGAGTTGGGTAGTGGGAGAGAAGTGTCCTCTAAAACGGAGTTCTAGAGGTGCCTTTACTGGAGTGTTTTTTGAGTCAGCTTACGTTTGGTAAAATTCTCTTATGTTGTCTGGATAAGTAGGATTTTCTGTCGGTTTGTTCAAGTGCATAGTAAATGTTTTTTGCCTGGAATCTGTTATATTAGGATTTTTTTCCATTGTGTTATGAACAGAGTATTTTTCCATGTCTAGAACTATTATTCTGTTTCCTTATTTTCAGTATGACTGTCCACCTGGTTTTTGCAACTATGTGATACTCTTTTTAACCTCAACATTTGTTCTCGCCACATGTGTGTAAATGGACTGTGAAAGAGGAGGTACAGACATGGTAGAGCAAAGCTATTCTTGATAGTGCTGATGGCACGATGAGGGAGAGTAACAAGTTGCAGCTTGTGCAGTTCAGGCGAGATACTAAGCAAAAAACTCTTAGTTGAGAAGGTGGTGCAGTACTTGGAACAGGTTACCCAGAGAGTTATGGGTCTCCATCCTCGGATGTTTCAAGCTTCAGCCAGGAAAAGCTAGGGCTGACCTGATGGAGTGTTGGCGATAGCTTTGAGAGGGCAGTTGGGCATGAAGATGTTCAGGGGCTCCTTACGTCCAACAGCTCTGTGATGCTGCAAAATATTTCAAACTCTGCTAGGTGAAGAGTATAAGCAACAGATTAAACACTTCCTAATTTGCAGTATGTTTGTGGTTCAAAATACGGTATCACTGAAGAGAGATCGGTGGTAGGACCACCAGGCATAGATGTGTTGTCTGTAGTGTGTAATGTGTTTAAAAATAGTGAGAAAAATGCTTTTTTCTCTCTGTAAGTATTATTCCCCAAGGGAATGTGAGGCAAGTAAGCAAGTGCTTGGCTACTGTTGGGAATAAAGGTTCATATTGATGTAAATATTGCACAGGACCAAACAGTAAAGTAAAATAAAGTGTATATCTTTGTTTTAACTAACTTTGTGGTTTTAAAGGATGGATTGCCTAAGTTTACTGTGAACCAAGCAAATCTGCTGAGCTTTTCTTAACATATGGCTATGCTAGCTGCACTGTTGTCTGGATTTGAGAATTACTTGACATTCTTCACTGCTCCTGAGGTTCAAAGCTGTATGTTGCTGCCCAGTTTGGACGTAATGGGTGAACAGGTATCCTTTAAGCATGAGAAGGAAAGCAATGCCAATTTCTTCTTTTTTAATTAACTGCGCATTAACTGTATCTTGTTTTTTGGGTATGCTCTGAAATCCATGTAAAGGTTGTGCTGGTGGGTGTTTGTGTATCTCCAGGTGCACAGCTTTATTGGCACCATTATAAAAATGCGAACATTGTAAAACTAGGAGGGAGAGCCATGTCACAGAGAAGACTGCATAGCCTTGGTATAATTTTATTTAAGTTTGTAAGTTCTTCCCCGTTTTAGTCAGGAAGTAGATTGTTTTTTGAGTAGAAGAGTTTGTTTTAAATACAAGCATTTTTGTGGTTCTAAATAGAAGTCAAAGTTGCTACTTTGCAATTTGGATATTGTCCTCCTTTGCACTCTGTTCTGATACTTGTTTTGAAAGCTATAATTTTTCTGGGCATAAGCAGCTACTGTTTTGTTTCCGTGATTAACCTTCCAGATGGTTGTGTTTGGGCTGAAATATTAGTTAAGGAATTTATAGTAATATAATATATTCGTCATTAAAAGAAATGTCACTGAAACAGCAGATAACTTCAGATGTGCTTTTTGAAAATTCAAGTTCCATCATTTCACAGAGGAATAGATCAGTATTCCATCATTTAACAGTTAAGTCTAAAAACCTGCTGTGAAGTAAAGCAGTGTATCATATATTGGATGTAAGCTACTTTGATGTTAATTCCCTGGTTTTGTGTCACTTAGGGGCAAATAAGCCTTCCAGCTCCAGTCATGACTCATTATGTCATTATGTTAGGCACTTACTGTACCTCCGCAGCTCGGCAATTCATATTCAACAGAAAGCTACTTATTTACGCTACTGATTTCTTGGTTTCTTAAAAAAAAAAAATCTTTTATAGCTTCAAGCAGAGTGGCATAGTTTGAGTCTATAATATAGTTTGGGTCCTGCCTGGGAACAGTTTTCGTGGTATTTTAGAAATGTAAGTAAAAGTACTACCATTTTATTTTTCGTCATTGCTGTGACAGCATTGATCCGAGAAAGAAAACGTGAGCTGTATCAAACAAAAAAAAAAAAAAAGAAAACCAAACACCCAAAACCCAAAATGTCCCCCATCAACCCCCTAAATATTTAGTGATAATACAAATTGCAGAGCACCTCCTTCACTTAAATGAACAAATACCCACAACACCTCAGTCCTTTGCATGGCATGAATATTGACTGTTTACTGGGCTAAAGATTTCTGTGCATCATTAGAAAACATTTCCCTCTGGGTATTCTTGAACATATACCATCATGAACTGTTCATAAGTGTAAGTATTAGGGGAGGACTTCCACGTGTCACAAGAGCATTCCAAACTGTGTGTGCCTGGATTGGGATTACATCTGCAGTTACTGAATTGCTTGTCCAGCCATTTGTAGTTGTTTTTCACTTGTCTTCAGTGTTAACTGAGCACAGCTGAGGATCTTAACCTGCCCCTCCTCCCCACTCCCACTGTAAAAGTTCCATATAATGGAGGAAAAAAATCTGAAATATAGTCTGTCTGCTGTGTGTTTCTTCAGAACTGAACTACTCGGAAGGTATTGAGTGCTTGCTGTTTGACACTGCTGGCATGCCCTTTAAACAAATTGTATTTCTATTTATAGAACGTGTCACTGAAATAATAGAGCATTTTATATTTGATAATGTAATTAATACTGACAATTTCACAGTATTCTCCCAGGTGACAGATAGATTGCTCATTATTCCCAGTCTCTGTGCATACACAGAATGTGATCTCTTTGAATGACTGGGTAACATACTATACAATCAAAAGTGATTACCGAGTAGGATACTTCGTGTCAACTAGGAAAAGTAGCATAGTCACCAGCCTTGTGCCACAGCAGCCTTTCTCTATAATCACGCTCAGTGCAAGTACAGAAGGACTTGGCTTTAAAATAATTTGCTCGGCAGCATCAAGACCTGGTTACTGTTTTACAGTTACTAATTGTATATCATTTCTTCAAGTCTAAGAGGTATCCTGAAAACATTTCCATAAGGGCTCGAGGATGAAAAATTTGATTGGAATAAATTGAAGCACACTCTTTAAAACAAACCTTTGTTCTGTATTGTAGGTGAAAATACAACAAATGCATGCAACAACAAAACCCACCAAAATACAATAAAATACAATTGCAGCACTGGGTACAAAATGTGCCCAGTAGTAAGTCAAGAAAGGTCCTTATTTCCTTGTCTGCTCACCTGGGTTAAATGCTATACCAAGCACGCACAGGTGTAGCTTGTTACTCACCTCTCACTTGAGGGGAATGATTGGCATGACTTTTCCATGTGAGATGCCCCTCTTTCTACCGACCCAGGCAGGTTTTTTTTCCTCCTGCTCTTTTAAGAGATTACCGACTTCAAAAATTCTAGCTTGGATTAGAATAGTACCTACTGTATGCAGATATATTTTCCATCTTTTTTGATGCCATTTATTTAGCTAAGACATTTTTACAACATAAACAGAAAATTGTACGGAAGTAAATTCACAGCTGGTATTAATAAATCGGTCCAGGCTAAGGCAAACCAAATCTGTAAAGGTTTTTGTAGTTTGTTCCAGATAAAACAGGTTCAGGGCTGATGAAACCTCCTAAAGACTGGTTTGCTGCTTTCTCTCTTTTACTGATGGTGAAGATATGATGGTTGGTCATGTTCTTCAGATTACTGAGGCTGCAATCAGTGAGTTCTGCTGGGTATTTGTCACAAAATGGGGTTTGCGAGCAACTGATTTGCCTTTGGTAGCAGGGAGTATGACCACATTTGCTAGCCTAGTGGGCTTGATGGAGGACAGAAGACTGTTCTGAGTGCCCTCTTCCTTTCTGTCCTCTATTTGTGTGTTTTGTTATTTTAGAAAATTCTAATTTCCCTTCCTGCTTTTTTTTACCTTAGATAATGTCACTTCTTTCAACAATCAGCTGGGCAATTCAGAAGTAATTATCCTGATTTACCTCTCGGACACCTGGTGAGGCAAGTGAAGAAAAGCAGTTGGGGACCATTCAGAAGGAAAAGTACCAATTAAAATAAATCTATGTTTAAACAGGAGATTAGAAAAATGCTGGAGGCTACAGCTGAGGCATTTGGAGAGTGGAGCATTTGCAAGATCCAGACTAAAGAATCTGAATTGTGACTTTTCTGGAAACTTTTGTTTTCACAGCAAAATAGAGAATATTCCAAATGCAGGAACAGAGCTCAGCTCCTGGAGAGAAACTTTGGTTTTACCTATACCTCATGCAGCCTTCTTAAAAGGATTTTCGTATTTATTTCTAGCAACTACAAATGTCTAAAGTTACACACTTTGCTTTCATAATGGAATTGTCTGGAGGTGAATTAACTCTTCCCCTGAAGTCTGTTGCAATCCTAAGGTAGGACTTTCTTTGATTAAAAAGTGGTAAATGTGTAAATTAGGGGGCTGTTGATTCTTTAATGTTCCGTTTTCTTTCCCCATCTTGCTTCCGACTTTGATTTTTGCAGTAGAAGTTTTTATTGCTGACGGAAGAAATGTTTTATGTTGAGGTTGGTGAGACCCTGGACCAGGTTGCCCAGAGAGGTGGTGGATGCCCCATCCCTCGAAAGATTCCAGGCCAGGTTGGACGGGGCTTTGAGCAACCTGGTCTAGTTGAAGATGTCCCTGCCCAGGGCAGGGGGTTGGACTAGACGGCCTTTAAAGGTCCCTTCCAACACAAACTATTCTGTGATTCTATGTTGTGTCCATCCCCAGCAATGTCTTTCAGGCTGCTGACTGCTTATTCCTTATCTGAAATCTGTAAGAGAAAAGCAAAGAGGAAATATTTGTGTTTACAAGCCTATATAATTGTGTTTTGATTGCCACAAATCAAAAGCAAGAAAAAAATCTCCCTTCCCCATAAGGATGTTCACTCTTCAAAAATCCTGTGAGCCTCCCTGTGTCACCCTTGCAGTCCCCGGTGGCTCAAGGCCAGCTTTTGTCACATGTCACGTACCTGTCAGCTGGACCTCACTGGGATAAAAACATGCTTCCAGGCTCATCATACTCATTGTTCAGAGCATCTTCTGAGCTGTTGCAGTCACTCGGGTTTTGAAATCTCATGTGAAGATCAACCAGGTGCCAGGCCAGACGGTTTTTGACCTGGAAAATGGTCTGATTTGCAGACTTCCTTCCCCTCTGCACCCCCCCTCTTTTTTTTTTTTTTAAATAGCCTTGATGGTATTTGATACAAATACTGATGTTAACGGCTTTTGGAAAACGGCACTGTGTAGAGCAGGGGTTATTACAATTTAGGACTACAGAGTGATGAACAGAAACGTTACCTTTGTGCGGCATGATCCAAATGTTAAATAGACAATTATCTTAAGACAGTGTCTTAGTCTGAGCTTTCAATTTTGGTTGATGGTACATGATTTTTTAAATACTATTCAAAGACTGATAAGAGATTAAGAAAACAAAACCCTACCAAATACCAAACAGAACCCCTAAAATTGTCCTGTTTGAAGTGAAAGAATTTATTAAAAAAAAAAAAGACCAAACCAAAAAACAGCAATGGGCATCATCTGTCTTTCTCTTGTCATCCAACTGCAAGGTGTACCCTTTATCAGACTGTCTGCTGAAGGCATGACTCTGTAACAACCTTCCATTAGCTGATAGATCAAAACACTACCTTTTATAGTTCCTGAGGGAGTTTAACTCCTTCCCATTAAAAATGAATAATAAAATTTACAGCTTTTATCATAATAGGGTTAGGAGGAGGTGTTTTGCTTTTTATAGCTATACCAATGATCGAAAAGCCGGTTGAGACCGTTGCAAGATTAGGGAAGAGGTCATCATTAGAACACCAGCGTAAAGGGTCTTTAAAAGAACACTATCAGATTTAATTCAACTATTATTTCTTGCCGGTGTCGGCAAGTAGGCCATCCATGCTTCATGTCAAGATATGAAACAAAGAGAAGGTGTGAAATGTCTCGGTCTCACACAGAAATCTAGGGGATGAGATACTCAATTGTTAACTGTCTTCTGTAGACTTTTTCCTAAATCAGTATACAGTAGAATTAAATGTTCCTCCCCACCCCACACATCCCCCCAGTTCCTGAGTGACAACCCAAGACCTTTACTCCATGTTGTGGAAACGGCAAGAGATGCGAGAGAATTTTGTATGTCCTTGTCCCCCATACAATGAAAAACATGGCAGGTACCTGTAATGGGCTTAGGAGACAGCCTGCAGTGGTCATAGTGGACTTGCTACGTTAAGAACAATTAGATCTCAGGTAGGGTAGAAAATTAGACCAACAAAAAAGGAAATCAGTCCAGAGAGAGAGAAAAACATTGCTGATGTTTGTTTCACCCCACAATCTTCCTCTACCCAATCTGAATCAAAACTCTAGAAAGATTTTTCTCTGTATTTTCTTCAAATGATAATTCAGTTCTTCTGCACGTTTTTCTTCATCTATAACATCTGTTCCGAAACAGCTACGCTAATAGAACTGCATTAAGCTTTCCCACTGCCAGGAATTGATCTGAGTAAACAGTAAGAATTATCAAGAATCCTTTCCCCCTGGGCTGTAATCCTCAAATTTATACAATTTTCTGGTGTACCAAGAATTAGCTACTTATAAAGATGCGCTGCTTGGAGCTGCCACTTCTATGACTTACTGTGAAGTTTACAGCTTACCAGTTATGAACTGCTAAGGGCATTATGGCCATAAATGCTCTTTTACGATGCTGTAGTAAGGAAGCATACTGGTAGCTTTGCTGCCTTTTTGTGCTGTGTGGGGTTCTGCACCAGAGCCAGTCAGTACGGGAGAAGGAAATGGCGAGCACAGTAATATAAAGAAGCTAGACAGAACTGCCATCTTTATCCTTGCTTGTCAGTGCTTTTGACTCTTTGGACTTCTGTGCCATATAGTGAGAAACACTTTACTTCTATAAAAATGTGTACTTTCTGCATAAATTATCATCCTAAATAGAGAAAATTGACGCTTTTGGGGTTCAGGGTTATGCATTAAGCGTGTTATGTTGAAATACCATATAAAAATCAATTCCCTGGTGGGTAACAGTAATGTGTATCCTTTTCACGTAGATTCACATCTATTTGGCCTTTTTTCTCCTCCGGCTTGCAGTGAGTGAATTGGTCGTTCAGTGTTCCCTTGTGATCTAAAGATAGTTTATTTTTCTTGCCCTCTAGATGGCTGTCTTGTTCTCTTTTAAAGAATCTGTTACACAATAAGCCTAGTAGAGCTGTAAGGGAGAAAGTTTATTTAAATAGTCATGGTTTTTACATGTTTGCATATTTGCAATGTACTTAAGCGTTTATGAGCAGAAATGTTGATATGTGACAATATCATTGAAAACCTGCTGTGAACGACTGCGAGCTGATATCTCTTCTGCTACTGGGCAGGAGGAGAATAAGTACTAACTTGTTTCAGAGAACTGGAAATATTTAATTATGTCAAAAAAGTGCTAATTTATCCTGAGAAGAAAAATTCTCTTGTGATTCTAACAGGCACAGCTGTAGCAGTATTTTTCCATCTACTTAATTCTATAGGAATTTTGCTTAATTAATTTACCTTAAAAACTTCTTTAAGTCTTTTGACTAGAGCCACAAGTGTGTGGGGAGTATAATAAAGATACTGAAGGAATGTTCTTGCAGTATTTCTAATGTGTTAGAGCACAGGACATACAAGAAGGTTTTTTGAGTGGTGGGGTTTTTTTTTTTTGCTGTTTTGTCTTTTTTTTTTTTCCTTTCTTTTTTTTCCAAAAGATTTCTGGCTTCATTTTGCAAATCTGTATTTAGATGAACTAAGTCTGCAGAAGGAACTTTTGTAGAGCATTGTCTGTGAATGGACTATTACAAATTAATTTTTAAGGTGAATAAGTGTTTTGTACACTTTACTTGAAGGAAAGCCAGCAATGTAAAAATCTATTTTGTAAGCACTGTTTAAAAAAACCCCAATAACAAAACCCCCATGATATTAAAAAAAAACAACCCAAAACCAACCCACAAGAGGAAACCCCTGAAAGCGTCCAAATGAAACAGTCATCATGTGTCACATGTCTGTTTTGGCTAGTTTAGACATTTCTAAAATATATGTGCTTTACATGTATTAATGAATGCTCATGACTCTCTGCAGCACTTGGTTTATATGCGTTTATAGGACAATATGTATAGTTGAGTGCCATGCTACACTCATTGATCAAACCTTTGATTTATTGGATAATTGTAAATCTATGTAATTTGGTAGAATTGTGATTTATTTTTTTTTTTCTTCACATATGTGTGTTGAAGTATGCACTGGGGCCCTTTTGCGATTACATGTGCAGCTTATGGCTGAAATTCTAAATAGTGACTCCTGAACCTAACTTTGTGGGACACGTAGGATAACCGAGCTTATGCATTCCTATTCCAGTGCATTTTTTTTTGAATGCTCAAGTCATTAATTACAAGTCAGGCATTTAACCGTGGTTTGGGCCTTGTAACTTCTTGTAAATCATACAATAATTGCTAAACAACATCTGCTTAAAACCAAATCTTCAGGAATTGCCCTTTAGCGGTGTGGAATGAAAACTTCCTGAGGTTTTCAGTTCTTCATTGGTAATAAAACTAAAAGTTTTGTTTCTTTAAGTCCTTCATTTATTTTGTTATGTACAGCTGCTTAACACAGTAAGGAGTGAGTCCAGTGTCTGCTATTCAGTTGTCATTTATCTTTATTCGTAAGTAAATCATCCTAGGACATGACCTTGGTATTGGCTGTATTTAAGTACAGAGAGGCAGAAGGATCTATTCTACAGTTTCTGAATTGTGATGAAGGTGTTAAAGGAAAAAACACTGTAAAAATTAATTTCTAAATGTATACATATATATTTTTTCCTGCTTCTGAGCTACTGAAAATGCAGTTTTCTCAATAAATGGCCCACTGAACAAGCAGTGCCCTCCTTTTGACTGCAGCACCGATCCTGGGCTGTTTAGAAACAACTGTCTAGTTAATTGCTTTTAAAGGCACTTGTTAAGGAATGATAACATATGATTTAGCATTGATTAAAATAATTGCTTTCTGGAAAAGACTCTCATCTAATAAGTTATTGCTTCTGAAGGGGAGATGTTAAGATTATTAAGCATCCTCCTACTGTCATGAAGAAAGATGACAATTAGCACAGTCTGATAGTAACTTTGCTTAGGAGGTGACGAGCTTAATCTGCCTCTCCTGCATACAACAGGTCATAACGTGATAGATAAGCAGTTATGCTTACTCCATGATTAAGGATGAATCATGTTTGAAAATCACGGTGTAAAGCATTCAGTGATCCTATCAGTCATTCATAATAACTCCCGTGTCATGCAGACTTTTTATGAAAAAGAGCAAAGTAATTGGTATCCGTCACATGCACTTGTGTTAAGATCACAATTTCCATGACAGTACTGCGCTTTAATAGAGTCTGTCAACTTAGCTTAGCCTGTAATGGCTCACAGCACATCAGTCTTAAAGAATACATGAATCTATTAGTGCATAAGTTAACTGTAATTTTACATGGGATTGTACCACAGAACTCTCCTAGGGACAAAAAGGTAAATATAGAGGAAATACAGTGCAATTAGTTCACGCAGCTTCTCAAGTAGTAGGATGAGGATAAATGGTCCGTTCACTTAAGGAAAAAAAAAAAAAGCCTAATAAGATTATTTTGAGGTTAAGAAAAACCCATCATGAGGTTTACATTTGACTTAATAAAGTTATATGTTTTTATAGACTTTTTAAGGCTATCTCATTTAAATGTATTTCCAACCGAGTAGATGGCTTGGTAACATTCTTAAGAAGTTTCAAAACTGCATTTGTTTCAACTTTTGGAAATGCATGATCACCCGAATTATTTGTTATAAAAGAAAACAATTAGAAAACTCAAGGAGCAGGAGAAATATTAAGGTTTATTCATTGTGCAGCTATGTTCGTATGATAGTGATGCGTCACCAGGAGTAGTGACAGTGAAAGCAGTTGTGTTTGAAGAGAGAGGAGGGTCCCTGAAATCTGTCAAAAGTAAATGAATGGAAGAGTTTGTTGGGGGAGTTTTTGTCTTTGGAAAGCCTGTTTTCAAGACAACAGAAACAAGTGATCTTTCACCTCAATGTGAGAAAAGTCGTACTGAAAATATCAAAATCTAAATTTTTCATTTTTTTTACCATCGTGCTTCCTCTCTAGAAAAGTAAAGATAAAATTTGCTAGCACAAGTAGATCTAGGCCTCATGTAAAGAACATTAAATAACAAAAGGTTTCTAGCTATACGAAGAATGACCAAGACGGACTAGTAGCAACACCACATGAGAATGCATGTAATCTAGGTGTGTCCCAAAACAGTGGGGCATTTTATTGGAATGGCAGAATGGCATGAAAAACTTCTAAGTCCGCAGGCAAGTTTGTCCAGTATGTTTGTTCAATTGGATGCTGCCAGACAGTTAATAAATGGCAAATTAGTACCACTGGGTGTGCATGGAAGATGTAACTGATGTAACTACATTTTGGACGAAGTAATATTCATCAGATTCTAAAGGAACTGGCATTCCCAGTGGTCCTTAAGAATATAGGTTGAGGGATAAAAAAGGCTGTCTTTATCCAGCTGCTAGGATGGAGCTAAATAAGTGTGTCACCTTTTTTGTTTGTTTGCATTTTATTTTTAATTTTGCATAATACTATTAATGAAAGAGAAATGTGTAAAATATTTTACCGTTGTAACCTCCGTTTGTTGTAAGGAAGATGTCTCTGGCTATTTATTAGGATGTGATAGAAGACTGTATCTTATCTTATTCTGCATAATACTCTGCCTTAAGTTTTATGACTACCTCACACCAGAAGGTTATTAAACATGAACATATGGCTTCTGTCCTGGTGGTAGAACTAAGTACTCTCACTGAAATGCACCAAGCATTTGGAGGAAGGAAAAGGAATACAAAAGAACAAATAAAAAAAAAAAAAAAAGAAAAAAAAGAAGCTGTAAAATGATAATGAGGGAGCATGCAGTCCCTCTCAGCAAGCAGCTCACCAGAGCAGAAGTGTGGCCTCAGTCACGGCACTGTGACTCATTATTAGAATCCTTTGCCTAAAGGCTCGGAGCAGTGATGCAGGAGAACTTCACGCTGGGAAGCTGATAGCTCCTTGGAGTGACTGTGAGACTAATCAGGCAGCCGCGGCTGCTGAAGGCTTGCGCTTGTTTCCTGACAGACATATTCAGAATCAAACATTAAGACTATCGGGTTTCGTGCGTTTCTGTGAGGGCACAAAGCATCCCAGCTTATTTGGTATGAAATGTTGTTGTTGTTGTTACGATAATAAAAATTATTATCATTATTACCAGCCTCAGTTCTCTGGGGAATAAGAAAATGTCCTTCTGGAACTGCTGAACTCTGACGTTTTGTTTTGTAAAATACTTCTCTGACTTGGACAGGCCAGGATGTTCATTTTCAACATTAGAATAATATTTTCCTGTTAGCCTAGGAAGGTCATTACTAGAATGAATATTCTTCTGGTGCTGCTCTCCATCATTATAGTGACAGCACAGGAATTATAATATTAGCCTAATTCTAAAAATTTTCTACCTTGTGCTTATTTTCTATTCCTGATTGGTTCAGCATCTTTGCGTAATGTGACTGCTGCATAACTCCTCTTTTGTAATGATAAAGGTATTCATCCTTGCTCACCTCATAACATTGCAGATTCTTTATCGTAATATCTAAAAGCCTGTTGAATTGAAGTTTGAATAGCATTCAAGTTTCTTTATGTTCGTAACTGTGTTGTGGGTTCTTAGCTATATATCTGTATCTATAACTGTTCATAAAGACTGCAAAATTTTATGTTAAATGGAAGCATGGGAGGCTTACAGGGAAGGGAAGACCAAAGCCCGAGAAAGCCAAAAAATCTAGGTTACACAGCAGTCTGTTATTTCAGCATTGTAGTTCCCATCTCTTACGTCTCACAGCACAACGTAATATGCTGTCCTTTTTCCAGTGATGATACTGGGAACAGTTACCTCGCATTTCTTTTGATACTGGAGGTCTAGTCTTAAGCATCTCATTTTCATTGTACCATATAGAGAAAATACCCAGTGCCCAAAACTGGGGTCCGCAACAGCCCGCTTACCAAATTGCTTTAACCAGCAAATAGAAAATGCCAAAGAAAATTATGGGCTTAAGATTCTGTTTTGTTAAAGATTCAGATGCCTGACTTCATTAAACAACCAAGGCAGGTTAGTCTTTTTTTCATACAGAATACAACAAGGAGAAGGTCCACTTATACACAGATAGACAGTAATTAAAGTGCTTTAGGATTTTGCCCAGTGGAAACTTAAGTGCACAGGGAGTTCAGGTACCCTTCAGAGCTGACAGGCAACCGAGTAAATTTTTTTTACTGGCAACTTGTAAATTTTTGTAAATTTTTTGCTGAATGGTTCTTTTGAGTTTTATTGTTCCTTTTTGAAGATCTAAGAGGAGAGAGAACATGTGGTTCTTTCTGTCCATGTACATGATCAAACCAATAAAACTTATTTGTGCTCACAATGATGTTAAGAACAACAGTTATGGATTCTTGGGATTTTTAATTGTCTTGCTTGGAAACATGAACTGTCAAGATTCAGAGAATTGTTTTCTAAACCAAGTGGTCGCGACACATGCTTCTGTCGTCTCACTTCCTCCATTGATTATATTTGAAATGTATTGAATCCAGGAATGGTCTGAAGAAAAGCGCTGTAGGTCGAGATGTGATTAAACCAGAGACAGTATAAAGCGGGCAATGTCTGAGACTTTAGTTTGCCTCCTCTAGCTGAAATGAATTTGAAATGTAGGATAAACTTACACCCTCGTATGTTCCTGTGTGAACCTACTTGACATAATCGGCAGCTATACAGAACTATGAATTGGACCTCCTTGTGGCTGGATTTAAATATAGTTTAAAATCTGAGCAAAATGAAGGCCTAGATTTGGATGCATTTTTATGAATTTGTGTCATTGCATTTTAACTCTGTGGAAGCAAAATGGACTGCATATGCCAATTCAGATGCATACAAATCTGAACCTTAAGTGTTTAAAATAGTACTGGGTATTAATTTTAATGATTTGGAGGTTGGAAAATATTATTTCTGTCTGCATGTACTTTCTTTTGTTTGAAAACTTTTGTCATGGCTTTGGAATGGTAACTTACCAGGGCATTGTACTCCGCTAGAAAGTATCTGTGTGCCTGGGCTTATTGAATTATTGGCTTATAGTAAATTGCAAGCTGTATGGCCAGAATACTTGCCAATGATTTGCAGATTGTAATACACATACTGAAGAAATTTATGGAAAAGTTTAAATTCAAGGATTTCAACTTTAAATACATTAAGTAATTGTCTCTGCTTCAGATGTAGTGAAGCTGCTGGTTGGTACAGTGCAAATGGCATGTGGGCAGCACCAGGTAAAAGCAGTTACTGGAATGTTTTGTTCATCACTGAATGCTTGCAAATAATGCCCTAAACAAAATTAACTAAGGCACATAAATACAGTTTAAAACCTGGGCTTAACGGAAATATAAAGAAGCTATGTAATTCTGTATAACTTGGGAATACAATATTTATCAAGTGTGGTGTGTTCTAGGTAAATGACACAGGGCTGCTGTTGGACCTTGCATTGCAGTGACAATCATCTGTTCTAATTTTTGTATCTTGATAATATTTTGGTTACTTGATAGGGTCAAATCACTGCTGACCAGGGCAATAATGTGACAAACTTTGCTCTTTCTTATCTGTACATTATTCCCAGATACATCTTGATTGATTGTTTGCTTTTTTTTTTAATTCCCTAATCACTAAATGAACATTATGGGCAACGTAATGATTATTTGTGCTGCGGTTTTCCTTTTCAATGTTGTTTGTTTCTCGAAGGATTACACTGCATGCTTTTCTTTGTGACTGGCCTCTTACAACAGGAGACATGGTAAATGCACCATTTTCTGCCATCTCTTCACTGTATTACCTCACTGAGTTTTCTGCTCAGTCTTTCTAAAGAATTCCTTGTTTCATCTCTTAAAAATAAACTTTATAAAAGACGGTTTAAATGTCTTTATGGTGCATCTCTTAAGCTTCTAAATGACCAAGGCATTAGCTAGGGCTTTTTGACTTTCCTTCTGTTCCGTTTATTGCTTTGGGCAAATAATCTGAGTGAAAATATGAATGCCTTTGTGAGGTGCAATACGCTGAAAGAACATTATCTCTTAATTTTAAATATATTCTGAATACAGGTAGAATGTGAGACTTGTTTAACATAATATTCCAGTTTAGTTATTGTATAACAGGGTAAGAAATCCCAAGGGAATTTTGTTAGCAAGGTAAAATAGAATCACATACACTCCTTATTATTGCAAAGGTTTCCTTAATTACATTGTTTAAACTTTTCAATACACTGTAATGCTTATTAGTGGTTTTTCATTTTCAACTGTCAGATAATTCCTTTTGCTAACTCTGGATAAATAGTACTCTCAATACTTTTGGTTTTAGTTATAGATGATTTATATATGACCAGACAGCTGATATAATAAAGAAGTATTGTGTTTTCCACTGTGTTGAACTTAGAGGTTCGAATGTGTTAATGCAATTGATTTGATTGTAATATTTTATAAAAGTTTCTTCAACTAAAATACTGTTAGTGTTTCTTGTTGTCAAAGGTTATGAAAGGAAATTAAATGTACTTTGAGCTGTAATGACAGCAGATGGTCGGGGTCTAAACCAGAGGAAACAGAAATAGTCTCATGGTCCTTTTTATAATTAGAGGCACTGAAATGTATCTTCTTTCACGTGAGCATGTATGAGGAAATAAATGAAAATTTTCCAAGATTTAGAATATCAGTTTGCTATGCAATTTCCAATGACGGTTCCCCTTCTTGGCTATGTCTTCCTTTTATTTGTTTTGTTTACCAATTTGAAATTTGATTTGTGTTTGAGTTGGCAGTATTCTAAGAGGGAAGTGGGTAAGGATGTTGAATAGACCTATCAAAATTGTCATGAGCTTTTAAAAACAAATACCTAGATAAATCTCTTTTGTTGTTGTTGTTTGCTGGGTTGGTTTTTTGGGGTTTTTTTGGGTTTTTTTTTTTGTTGGGGGGAGGGAAGTACTGAACCTTGGGCTGGTTGGGATCTGTATCCTTCGGCATGGAAGAGTCATCTAGTAATCAAAGGGGAAGATAACGAATGAAGAATCTGCTTTTTAAACTTACGAGTGCAATCATATGAATTTTCAAGTCTGGCATGAGTCTTTAAGATTTGAACTTCATTGGTTACTTTTTCTTTTAATTGAAGCAAAGAATTGAATCAATTTTGAATTGATCAGCCTTGGGATACAGCATTGGGTTTGGCTTAGTAGAATTTCTGGAGTGATATCAAGTGTATACTTTTCCAAGATTGAAAGTTCAGGCAAGCATAAGATCCATCAGAAATCACCGATGATAATTTCTAGTCATTTTTCTCGCCAATGGAAGAGGAAGGGGGGGATCCTTCTTTTCTGATCTGCCCCCCTTAACCTTGCTAACTGTTGTAAATAATTGCTGTTAAAAGCAGTTGCCTCTTCTCAGAGTAAGTCTTTTGAGATAAGATAATTAACATTTCAGTAAATTACATGGGGCAGCTTATCATGTGAAAATCTGAGTTACTCGGTTTATATTTAGATTCTTTTCTTTCCCCTTGCTTGAAACTTAGGAGGCTGCTATTTCTGTGCTTCTCTAGCTTCAAAATGTTTACAGAAAATGAGTGACCGCTGCATTTGAACGCAGAGCGTGTCCTTTGTGCCAGCTTCTCCCTGTAACGTTGGGTGGCTAAAATGGAGCTCTGCCGGAGCCGGGAGTCAGAAGGGCTGACCCAGTGGAGCGCTGCGCGTTGACACATGGCGAAGGTTGAACTGTCTGTCTCTGGGGTGGCGCAGCAGATCAAATCACAGAGGATCAGGCGGAGATGTGTTGCCTGGCTCTGAGTGACAGAAGTTAATAATTAGTGACAATGATTGACAGGTACACTCCATCTGCCGCTCCGACGCCTAGGAGCGGTTATTCCACGACTGTCTGCAGGCGCAATGAGCTCCTGCGGGAGGGAGAGAGGGGCCCTGATTGACAGCTGCCTGCCAGAGCGACGGGACACTGACGGGGAAGTCACTGTCAGCAGAAGTCTTGAAGTCTCCCCGTTCCCTGCAAGTTTCACTAGCTGTATACATTTATTCTCTTTCATTTATCATGTCAGGTGGGATTTTAAATATATTACTAGCCAGCCGGTTTCCTAACCGCAGTTTTTTTCCAGTGGTAGTGTGGAGATCCATATACAGTGAGAGGACTTCACCTGTCTTTGGCGGAACAGAGTACTGTACACTGGCATACTGACATAGCTATAGCTAATTAATCTGTCTTTCTGTTTGTCAGGAAAGAAGAAATCTTGCGTTATTTTCTCTGTGTATTGATATTTTGAATGCTTACGTAACAAAACGTTACATTTTTAGTATTTTCAAATGCAGAAAAAAGTATTTGGAAAGACTTTGTAATTTAACTTCAGCCACGTGGTATTATCCCTTGAGATTTGCAAAATTATAGTAGAAATATAGTGGGTTTTGACAGAGATCATAATCTGTATTCCTAGATTTTAATAACAGGCACAGCAAACTGATAATTATGATTTGTAATGTAAAACCGTACTTAAACAATAAAGTCAAACCAAATTTGTTCTGAATTCTGTAAGGTAGAAACATGTAAAGAAATGTATTGTAGCACACTTAACACATGTATTTTATCACTTTACCTAATCGTAGATTATTTGTTCTATGAAAATAAGTGCAAACAGCATTAAACTTTTGTGGGTCTCAGTTTTTAACATAATATTAGCAGCATTCAATATTTGGGAAGACTTAAGAGTGTAATACTTCTTTTTACTTTCTTTTGTTTTGTTTTCTTTTCTTTTAAGTTACATTAGTATATCCAGAATATATTTAACCAAACCCTATATAAAATTGGAGTTGTGGAATATTAGATACCAAGCTGTTTCCATTTAGCAGGAAGTAGGTCTTACCCTACCACACAAATAAAAAGAAATTCTGTGGTCCATTCATAATTCCCTATTTTCTTTCTTCTAGCATAGGAGACCATAGAAAAGAATACAGTTGCTGCTCCAACATGTTCCCGCAGGTGCTGCAGTAGTTCTTTATGGTCTAGGTTTCTTTTCCTTTGAGGATTTTATTTTTGGAATCGTTTGTGAAGCTCTGAGGTGAGGTCTTGTTTTGCTAATTAAGTATTATATACTAGATTGAGGAGATCTGTGTTGAATTTTGTTCCCATTCCCTTTTCTGTTTTGAATCCTTCTCCACAATTTTCTTTAGCTACACATTTTGGATTGCCTGGCTAGATAAAAAGCTGTCAAATGTAGAATGAACAAAATACTGGAAGAGGCTTCCTTTGTGCTTCTTTTCATAACAACCCTTATTAAGGTCTGCAGTGATAGATTTTAATGCTTAAATTTTGAGTGAGTTTGGGTTTGGTGGTTTTTTGTTCTTTTTTATTTAATACATTTGTCTGATGTTTTTAAGCAATCAGCTAGTCCTCATGCACAGGTTGTGTGTTGCGATAGCCTAAGACGTCTAAATGGATTCACCCATAATAGAAAGCTTGTCTGTAGAGAGGCCTGGTTGACATCCATCTTTCTGTGACTGTTCTCTTGCTGTACAAGAAAAAACTTCCTAAAAACTTTGCTCCTGCCAGGCCAGGAAGGAAGTACATGGTAGGCTAAAAATACGTACTATGTTCAGTGAAGCAGTTCCACATGGAAGAGCCCTGACACAGCAGAGTTTGAGGTAAAGGCTCCCAAGATCACTGTGCTCCCCATCGGTGGGTATTAGAGTGCTCTAGATACAACCATCTGCAAATTGGATTTTAGAATAGTTTCTAACAAAATACATGCAGCGATATTAATGTGTTTGAATATGGTTACATATCCTTGCTTTGAAACTGCAGCTTGGTCTCCAGATTTGGAGGCCTGTAAATGTTAGAAAAATTTGATTATGAGAAAGGGTATCATTGCCTTCCTGTCTTGTTGCAGGAGCATTTAGTATTCTCTGGCTTTCTGCAAGAGAAAGGGAGAAGAGATTCTATGGTTAGTGATATAGTCAGACGGTAGACTGAGCTGGAGAATGGCAAAAACTTTTTAACCCACGGCTGTACATGACTGTGACTGTAGTTAGCATGATATGTTAAGTAAAAAGTTGAAATTCTGTCACTTAAGACATTTAAAACAAATCTTCATGAAGAGCTTGGGAATTTGACAGTTGTGAGACAATACAATTGTTAATAGGATTTATACTGTCTTCTAAATCTAACCCAAGGTATCTTGTAGGAACTGTAAATCTATAGAATCTTTGTGTATTTTGCTTATTGGCTCTATCTTGCCTTTAAGGAAAGAGATTACACTGCAATCAGCACTATTCTATCCATTCCTCTCTAAATCCCAGGAGACTTTTTTGCTCTGTGGAGCGACAGTGTTTCCTGAACTCGAGAACACAGCAACTACTCCACTTAATTTTATGAATCCTGATTTGGCAGCGTGTGTGGAAGTTTTTGTTTTTGTTTTTTTTTTCTTTTTAATTTGAATCCTGTAAGAAAGGACTTACACCCAAGAGTAACTCAGGTTAAAATATGTTCCTAGCAAGTCAATATGCGAGTAAATAATTCTCACTTCTTACGCATTTACAAACCGTAACATCAGCACATAAAGTGGCGATAACCAGTTCTTCTCGCGTGCCCTGAGGTCTTCCTTCCTCTACCTGCACCTACCTCTTATGTTGTTTAATTATTAATGGAGCTGGGGCAGCACAGTATTGTGAGCAAATCCAAGCAAACTGTATGTAGATTTGCTGCCAAAAGATGGGCAGTTGGTGAGTTTACAGTGTAGCATTTACTTCAATGGGGACAAATTGAATGGTTTTCCTCCCTCTAGCTGTTGGGTCTTGGGTTTTTATTGTTTTTTGTTTGTTTTGTTTGAATGTTGGGGTTTTTGCTGCGTTTTGTTTTGGTTTGTTGGTTTTTTTTAAAATGAAATTGGATAGAACGTTGGATCTTAATTCTTCTGCCAAATTTGCTTGCTGTTGACTAACCAGGTCAAAGCAATCGTTGGGCTCTATTAAAAAGAAGGGTGTCGACACCCTCTCTCCGCCCTTCTGATACAGCTCTATCCACTTCCAAACTTAAAAGAATTTACACTTGCGTATCTACACTGGATTCCTCAAAGTTGCTCTTGGATTACACTGTGGTAAATAGCAGAATAAAATCCTGTTTCTCTATATTTTGTGCTCTGAGATATCTATAAGACACAAACACTTACTGATGTCGTCTTTTTATTTTCTTCTTTCTTTTACTGGTAGCAATTTTTGAGAATTGCTGTCTAAAAAAAAAAAAAAAAATTCCCAGCATGGTTTTATCCATTTATTAGTGAATGGTTTTGACTAAAGAACTTACTCAAATTTCCTTAAAGCTACTAAGCATAATTGAGATCTTCCTTGAGGGTTCAAGAATGCTGTGCTGCTTTCTCCTGGTTGCCTTTTTCAGAAAGAGTCTTTTACCAAATGTCATTAGAACTGTGGCGAGAAACTTATGGGTTGTGGGTTGGTGGTGGTTTTTTTGTTTGTTGTTTGTTTTTTGTTTTTTTTTTTAAGAATGTCTCATCAGGCTCCAGTTATTTTAAGTAATGGTAGATATACGTGCACAATCACTGTCATCCTTCCAGATCTGGGAAATAGTCCTTGATGGTCTCCCTGCTTGCCTTCCAAGTCATTGTTTAGATAAATTAACTAGGAAGTTCTGTGTTACTATACAGAAATCAAGTTCAACGTGCAAAGTTATTTCAGTTATTCCAAAGTCTGTATGAAAAAGCTCTTATGCAATATAATGGTATAACACTGGAAAACTAAAGCAAATTTGTTGCCTTCATTTTAAGAGGGAATCGCATTACACTTTCATTAAACAAAACGGAGATTGATTTTCCGGAATGTTACATTTTTGACTGTCAGTAGCCAGGTTGTGTGTCTTTTCCCATTTCAGATCTTTCCTTGATTCACAATTTGAACTAAAGATCTGGAAAGAACAAGGCCGGCTGAGAGAGCTGCTTCCATCAAGCTGAGAGGCAGAGACTACAACTTGGAGTCTGAAGCTTTGGGCTTTTTTGGACACATTCTTTCAGTCTGAGGCTTCATTTGCAAAGTTCAGTGTCCATGCCTGTTAGCAGTGAAAGTCAAGTCGTGTTGAGTGTCTGTTTGCCAGCACAGCAGGAGGTACATCATCTGTCTTTGAATAGGGCTGCTGTCGTTTCAGCTGACATGTACAAGAAGCAGCATGCCTCGCAGAAATAAGTGTGTGATAACTATACGGTGAACAAAATATTCTTAAGGCATTAGGAAACCGAACATATCTCACTGTGTTATACTTCATCTTCGCAATTCAAAATGACACATTTTTATAAGTTCAACAGTCATAACAGAATACATGTGTCTGGCCCTGTGAGCACGACCCTGTAAAAACCCTTAAGTTTTATGGACTGCTCTACAACGCAGACCTCTAGAGAGATGGTCTCTAAGGAGAGGGGAAAAATCCCCTCATCTGCTAAACTGTGATCAGAAAGAAGCTCCCCCTTCCCTGTCCCCCTTGTATGGTTAGCTCACAGAACTTAAAATCCTTAGTAGAATGAACAAGTATCAGCCAAGAGCATCTTTTTTTTTTCCTTTCCTTCTCTCTTTTTTTTTTTTGTTTACTCTGTCCATTCTAGCATGTGCTACCTCAGCATTATTATTTGAGTTGGTGTCCTTAGCAGCAAGATGTGTCTAGATGTAATCTTTGTCTCATCATTAGCAGCCTGCTGTGAATCTGTTCTTCAAATGCTGGCTGTTGATTCAGTAATGTACACTTCTTCAGTTATACTTTTCTTCTCAGAGTGTTAGTTTTTTCTGCTTCCCATTGTAGAATGATTAACCCTTTTGACCAATATACTGAGATCACCTCAAGTGCTACGAATAAGCCCCTCAGGGATGAGAGGAAACAGATGCTACTAGCACTGCATCATTTAATTATGATTACAGATGTTTTTGCACTCAGGAGACTTGTTTATCTTGGCGGTACGTTTCCCACCCATTCAGTCAACAGAATGTGAAATACGTTTCTGGGTTGCGTTTGCAATACAATACTGAGTTACCTCCTGACAGGAAAAAAAACAACACCAGTGTCAACTGGAATGATGCAGGTCAGGTGTTTTTTCTACAGTCAGAGCAGTCTTAAATTGCCTAGCTCTGTATAGAGTTGATTTCAAATCTGTATTTTTTTATTTTTGTTTTTTTTTAAGTCCCAAGTTATGTGAGAACAACTGTAGAAATATACCTGTGGTGTTCATGTACGTTCTGGGGAGCGTGGAAAGTGCTGAGGGATAGTTTGGTTCATCCCTTGCATAGCTTTTTCTCCTCTGTTTCTGTCCCTTTAAAGCACATTTTAATGTTGTTCTATATATTGGTCTGTGCCTTTGGTTTGTTTTCTCAAATTAAGCTGAAGGAGTTATTTAATTTGGAGAGTGGAAATAAGCCTGTGGTAAGGGCAATTGCACTAACAGTGAACTTAAGAAATGGCTCAGTTTAAACTGAGACACAGCTGGAGAAGTGGGTTAGTTTCACCGTAGTTTGCTTCTCTAAAACACGTATGTGGTTAAGCTCTTTATAATCTTATTTCTTCAAGACACTAAGTGCCAATTTTAAAGCTATTTAAGTATTTTAATGGAATTTCATTCTTCACTAACTTGAGGTGCCAAACAATATCATATTTATGCTTGACTCCTCAAGATGGTATTTCAGAAAACATGAACTCTGCTGATGAGGATACAGCTCTACAGCCAGACCTATCCCTCGCAGAAATCAACTTCCATTCTTCACGGAGGTTCCATGGTGCGTGAGTACATGGTCATGCACGTATGTTGCTTTGTTGCTGGTGTGGGCTTCTCCCTCCAGAACAGAGAGAGTTAATTTTCTCTTAAAAGTTTTCACACAGTTTTGTTGATGCAGCTTGAGTAAAGAAATACTTGTGTGTGTATGTGTAGTTATTGTGTGTGTAACAAAAACATATTTATGAAAACATTCTCGGGAGTAGAACTCTTGTGAGAGCAGCACTGTGCGGAGCCCAGATTCTCTCCTAGAAATCCAGCCACAGAGCCTAAGGCTGTTCCTGGCCTGGGAGGTGGCAGGTTGGGGGCAGGCACAGAGGATCAGAAAGGTGCCTACTGAAGCCTTGGCAAGGTGCTTCATCACTTGTCTTTACTCTTCTGCCAAAGCACTGGTAACTTTTTAACTCATAGTGCACTGGCACAAACTGCTCTGCTGTTCACAAAGTGTCATTAAGTTTTGCTTAAGAGATGTTAAAAGGTAATTCAGAACTTCAGAAGTATCCTAGCAGTTAGTGCTTTTACTTATCTTGTTTATAGCTGGAGGATGGAAAGTGATTAAGTAGTTTCAAGGACAGATGCTGCAGTCTACAAATATTCTTAATTTATTTTAAAATAATTTGTGAGGATTTTTGGTAACTCTTCACATAACAATAAAAATGTTTCTGATCCAGGGTATATTTTCTCCAAATGTTTATGTTTGCAAAAAGTATGTGTCTGCGTAATGGAATCAGTTGTGGAACCTGTAGCCTCTCAACTCTGTCTCAGGAAGGGAAATAAAGAAAGATGGCTTTCAGACTAACGTTTTTTTATTTGATCAGGATCAAAAAAGCAGGACCATTTGTTTATCTAGACAGATGAACTGGGAATGCCTATTATAATCCCCTACGTTTTCAGGTAAGACATGTTAGATTTTTCTTTGAGATGAAAGGGCCAGGGCCTGCAACAAAGCTGCTCCAATTGAAAATAAAGCTTCACATGAATCACATCAAAGACGCTTCTATTGTTAGCTTCTCCCATGCAGGGGAAGATTGTCTCATTATAAGCAGGAAAAGCACACTGCCTACATAAGAGGAGCCTGATTTATAGCATACAATGGCTGCCATATTTATACCACCTTGAGTTTTTCTGCCACAGGAGAGTACTTAAGTGATCGTGTGATGGCTCCTTTGAAGGTGTGCTCCCTTGAAAAAGGATGCCTGTGATCGTCCTTGTTTGGTTCCCTTTCGGTTTTCTTCTCTAATTAGGTGGTTACAGATAGAGCATTAGCTAGTAAGTTGAGATGTAAAACAACATAACTCTGTCTGCAAAATTAGCTTCACAGTTACATTGATTAAGCTGTGCAGTGTTAGAAGCATTGTCGTGCTGCACTATTAAATCCTTGTTCTTGTGGGACTTTCATACTTTTGATCATTAGGCCAATGTTTGTCGAACTGCTAGGGCTACTTTTACAGAAACTGTAAGAAAGTAATTATAATTATTACAGAACCCTATCATTATTGGGAGATTTTCCTGAAAGGGCGGGATGTTTATACATAAAAAATATTCCTGGTCTGGGAAGTACAAATCTAAATTACATCTGATGTTGTGTTTTTTCGTTGTTGCTGTGTTTCTGGTTGATTGGTTGGTTGGTTTTGTCCCTTAAACTCTCCTGGGTACAGCTGTCAAAGGGAAGCACATGGCTCTATTGTTCTTCGTTAGTATGTCAATGCAGGCTAGAAATTTGGAGCTAGACAGCCAAACTTGTTTTGCATGTTTTTCACAATAAGTTATCAGATCTGAAAGCTCAAGTACTGTGGTGATATATAAAGAAGTACTTAACTCTACGTAAGTAAACGAAATACAAATCTCTGTGTACAGACTATGTCAACACATGAGAAATAATTGTGCTCAGATGGATTGTTTCCGAGATGTGGATGATCTTCAAGTCTTTTGTTGTTGCACTTGTTGGTTGTGTGTGGTCATTTTGATATGCTTTAGGAAGAACTGAAATCTGATTTATTTGGAATTCATTTCTGTTCTTTGTTGTTGATTTTTACCATCATCGGTAAGGTTCCCAATAGAATTTCTTAGTTATGTCGACTAACCAGTTGATAAAGAGCTTATGAGCCTCTTGAAGACAAAACCATCACTATTCTGATGTTTATAATAGACAAGCCTTGTGTTGTTTTGCAGATAAGATTTCTAGTATGTTTGTTGAACCCCTATAATATTGGGGTGTTAAGCTGATATTTCAAGAACTAGCTTTATCTGTAGATTTTATGATGTTCCTGCGTGCTGGAATTGCTGACCTTGCAAAAGAGGTGTCCCTCTCTGTCTGGTGACTGGAGTTTGTATCTGGCATTTTAATGAGAAACAAGGTGCCCACGGTGACCACTGGAGCCTGCTGACAGCAGTCTGTTGTCAGACTCCCTCTCTCTCACCATCCTGAACTTTGTTTAACCACATACGTTGCTTCTATGAAGCCTGTTGGAAGATTGGCTTCCTCATTTATTTTCTTCATAATTTTCTTTGAATTTTTTCATGGCTTGCAGAATCTGCATTTATTTTTGTAATTAAGGTGAAAAATGTGATAAAAATGCAGACTCTAATTTTACTGTAAATTGCATACTTTGGTTATCAGTTGACAGTCCCACTTAACTTTGTATCAGAAGTTTAAACAGGAAGGCTGCAGTTAGTTCTATTAAGTAGATCGAACTGATTTTGGGGGTTAGGGTGGGGAGTAGTGGTTGAAGTGACTTTTTGGCTGAACCAAATAAATTTTGGAGGAAACATGAAGCAGCTCATAGATTTCTTGTGCTGTGAACTGCTTGTAAAATGCCACCAGGACTGACTGACACTTGTAGCTTGGCCTGCAGGGTGGTGTGAGATCATCTCTGTAATTGGCGCAGAAGTCCTCAACGAACAGTTGCCAGGTGCCTTTTTCTGTTGCACCGGTATCTGAAAGCTCATTGAAACGATGTAGAGTGGTTTGGAAAATGAGCAGTGCAAGTGCTGCTGCAACTTGACGCCTTCTGATTCTGAAGCATGTTCTAACATGTGTGGTGAAACTATAAACTTCTGCATTGTTTATTGCTCTGTTAAACTGTACTGAGTTATGTTTCAGTTCTTCTTATTATTCTTTTTGTTCAAGTTTTGTTGATGCTGTTGTTTATTATTTCAAGTTCAAGGTAGGCTTTCATATTAGGCTTGGGAAATAAGCCTAGTAACATATTATTTTCTCTTGAGGAATCTTCTAATGACATTGTACTTCAGTAAATTCTGTGATTGCATGAGGTGAACAAATTTGGTATTTTCAAATAATCCAGATTTATTTTCTGGTAACAGGGTAGAATTCCAATTTCACTCCTTTCTGGTGCGTTTGTAATCTGTTTGTTTTTTGTTTTTGTTTTTTTTCCATCTGGGTCTTTTTGGCTAGTGTGATATTGCTATGCCTACTGGCATAATACTAACCAAAAACTACATCTCTGGCTAGTGAAGGAATTAAGTTGCAGGTCTGTGATATTTCTGACTGGACAGATAACTGATCATGTGGTCAGCTTTTGTTTTATAATTTTTTAGGCATTTATCTCTATTTGAAGCTTCTTAAGAAAGAGTTGAAATATTTCAAATGTTCTGTTGCTATACTTCCGTGTTTCTCTCTTTACTGTGCATATATTTTAGTTCTGCTTTAGTGACTTTAAACCCATAAAAGTAGAGTTTACTTAAAAAATAATTCTTTTCACCAGGCCTTTTAATAAAGAGGAGATATCTGAAGTGCCTGGTTATGGTTCCTGTTTCATTTGCAGGGTGTTGGCCCTGCTTCATTCAGTATAAACTGTAATGCAAAGGTCATGGAGATTAAATAACTTATTTAAAAATTATAATGATGCAGATAAAACAGTAGGGTTATGTCACATTTTTACAATCTAAAATTTTTGACTAATGTAATGAATCAAGAACTGTGTTTGTTAGAAGATGGGGGTCTTTGACCTTTCTTTGACTTGATTAACTGAGAACAAGATGGTAATTTTAAAATTGATGGGACTGGTATTTAATATCTTCCAATGCTTTGTTTATAATTAAACAGTAACACTTTTAATGGCCATTTTTATCAGTCCAATCTGAAGATCTCTTTCTGTACTTTTTCAACCAGTATTTCAAATATTGGTACTTGTGGTGCAAGAAAATACATATTTTCCACTTGTGGACCTAATTGGGTAAAAAACTGTCTGGATGGCTGGGCCCAAAGAGCTGTGGTGAATGGATTTCAATCCAGTTGGCAGCCAGTCACAAGAGGTGTTCCCCAGGGCTCGGTGTTGGGGCCTGTGCTCTTTAATATCTTTACCAGCGAGCTGGATGAGGGGATCAAGTGCACCCTCAGCACGTTTGCAGAGGACACAGAGTTGGTTGGGAGTGTCGATCTGCTTGAGGGTGGGAAGATTCTACAGAGGGACCTGGACAGGCTGGATTGATGGGCCAAGGCCAATGGTATGAGGTTCAACAAGGCCAAGTGCCGGGTCCTGCACTTGGGTTACAACAGCCCCATGAATGCTGCGGGTGTACAGGAAGAGTGGCTGGAGAGCTGCCTGGCAGAAAAAGACCTGGGGGTGTTGGTCAACAGCAGCTGAATATGAGCCAGCAGTGTGCCCAGGTGGCCAAGAAGGCCAGCAGGATGAGGGCACTGACCGTCCCCATGTACTCAGCACTGGTGAGGCTTCACCTCAAATACTGTGTTCAGTTGTGGGCCCTCGCTTCAAGAAAGACATTGAGGTGCTGGAGTGGGGCCAGAGAAGGGCAACAAAGCCGGTGAGGGGTCTGGAGCACAAGGGACATGGTTTAGTGGTGGACTTGGCGGTGCTGGGTTAACGGTTAGACTCGATGATCTTAAAGGTCTCTTCCAACCAAAATGATTCTATGACTCTATGATTGTGATTGTTTTGTTGTTGATTAATGGAGACTTTGCCTAAGACCAAAATGAAAAAGTGAGGTGAGGAAAGAAGATTCTAAGCTTTGATTAGAAGGGCTTAGTATTGGCAGGCAGAATGTTCAAAGGGGGTGTTCATGAAAGCATTGCCTGTGGTATTGGCTACTTTCTAATTATAAGAAGCCTTTCAGGACATGAGAGATGAGATTCATTGGAAATGAGCATGCATCCATAGCATGAGATGTGTATATATAGCTCCTATTTTCAAAACACTTAGATACGAATGGTTGGATTCAGATACGTGAACACCAGCCCCTAATAAAGTTTTAGGTGCTGCCATCAGCAGCTACCTCCCCAGAAGGGTATGGCTTTCCTCTGTTCTGTGTTATGTTTGCAAATCATGTGTGGTTACCTAGGAAGTCTGCAAAGTTTAGAGATTAGACTGTGTGGTATCAGAAGTCAGTTACTTTTGAATGGTGACTCCCTCATTTTTATACTGTTGCCTGCTGAAGCTGGTGTACCCCAATGATGTTTCATGAATAATGCTTTAATTCCTCTGAAATTGCTTGAATGGGTCTGTTGCCTCTCAAAATACAGGAACGCTTTCCTGTTGCACACTTGGGGTGATGGTGAAGGAGCAGTTCTGGCAGTTTTGAGTTGGGTGCAACTGCGCTACTGATTCTGGATTGCTCATACTGTCTTGCCTAGTCCTCTCGTGTACCGAGAGCCTGGATCAGCGGGAGGCTGAGAGGTGCCATTGGACCAGTTGCACGCTGTGATTCAATAAAGGGTTGTCTTCGTTGTCAACTAGGCAGGCGTGTTTCGCTGCAGGCCCTTATCACCTCCCTCATAAGAATGCACTGACTGAAGCGTGTTTGCCCTCATGGCTCTCCTAGAGGAGCCGTCTCCTCACCTCTGCTCTGTCTTCAGTCACCCCTCTTTGGCTGTGAGGAAAGTTGTTAAAAAGGATGTTTCTCCCTCTGCTGTTACAATCCACTTAGTGACACGAGAAATGTCACTCATGATGATTAACATTTTAAAGCAGTAAATCTTGAAGGTCAGTCTGAAACAGAGGACAGGGAATGCTCATGGCTTTCCTTCCCTGTCTGCCTCCCATGAGGAACTGTATTGCATGAAAGTAATGTTGGCAGGGTAATAACGACCCCTTGCTTTTTCATTGTTTTGCATCAATGAAAAGGGTAGAAATTATTTTAGACACATTTCATGTAAATATAAAATAAATAACCAACTGTATCTTATGGAAAATGCACTACTTTGGCTTATTCCCGTATTCTCAGAAAAGAGCTGCTGCTTAAACCACTGCACCTTCCTCTAACACAGATTGCTCTTTAGAACTCATTAATTAGACTACTGAAATGATACAGTAAACATAAAGAAAACCCAACACCGTAGGAACAGGGGATTATTTAATAGCAAAAGAGGCCCCCTCTATAAAACCACCATATTCCAGAACTCCTCCCTTAGACTCCCCCCCCAGGTTTCTTGCTAAGTGCATTCTGATGTCACATTGAAACATAAAATAGGTAGAATCAAGCAGCCACCAACGGCTATTTATATGCTAATATACATCCCCCAAGCTGAAGTAGGCACCTAGAGCCTATTGCTGCTACTAATGATGGCTATGTTTTAACCTCTATGGAAAAAAGAAAAGTATTTTTCCTTAAGAAAACAACCAGTTTCTTTAAGATGAAACGTAATTATCTATTATCAGATGTCCTTTAAAAATGGAAGGCCTATTTAAGCTGCTAAAAATATTGAAGCCCTAATTCCACCATAATAGCATTTTAATTTCAGCAAATCACAGCTCTATTGTTACAGGACATTTTGCTGTAGGAATGTGGTAAGAGGTCCATCTTAGCTTTTTAAAGAAACATTTCCCTTTCTTTTAGACATTCAATTAAATCTTTGCAATCATCTAACCTTTTGTGACACAAAATTGTACTTACTAAGTGAGAAAACAATGGGCATTAGCATCTAAAAGAATTTGTTTTAAAAAGTAGTTAAACTTTAATTGCTTTAGTATTCTCATCTGAATATTTTTTGGCTGTTGGCTTACTCATTTACTTTAGAAAGCTAGAGTTTAATTCATTACTGTTTCCCATTTAAAGTACTTATTTAAATTGCTGGTCAAAGTTGGTGTAAACTTCTGCTGTAACTGCGTGTGTGAACTGATGCTGATGATCATTTAAAGAATAATGTCAATAGCAGATGAATGCAAGGGTTACTGTTTTCTGTTATCATCAAGTAAATTTAACTTTTCTATTTAAAATTGCTTATTTTATCAACATTTTTACTGTTACAGTGCACATACATGGGTGATACAATTTTAGCATCCTCATTTATATTGATGATTTTGTACTGTCATGAGAGTAGGTGGCTTATGCAAAGCTATGCTGCCAATAGGTACCTCAGATGGCTTTTTAAAATTGAGCTTTGCTTCACCTCTTCTATTGCATGCTACTCCTGCTTATCTTTAGAATTTTTGTTCTACAGGATCAGATGAAGAGTTTTTGTGTACTGGCTTCATTATGATGTCCAGTGTGGTTATACGAAATTTTCTTTCCCAGCCTTCAGTAGCACAAGGGCTTCTGGTGCCGTGAAACACTTTTGTTAGCCCTGGAGCTGAGCCTTAATGGCACTTGTGTTTGAACGCCAAAATCTGAAAAAAGACAGCTTTCTCTCACATCAGTGAAAACAATGATATATAAAGCTATTTCCCCACCTGTTTGTCTCATCTGAATTTTGTATGGGATCTTTAAGATCTTTAACTTCAGATTCACATGCTCTATAATGCTTTAGCATGGAATTCTGTATTTAACATGTTCTTTGCTCAGGGTTTTCACTTTCTGGCTTTTCACTTTTAATCAAAATAAATTGGAAAATATTGTTGGGTTACTGGTAATGCATAATGAAATTCTAAACCTCCTATAATGTGCTTAAAAATGTATTATTGTGGTTATACAATCAAACAAAATTCATCTGTGTGAGACTTATTCTCAATGTTGTGAGAAGTGCATTAATGAAAGCTCTTTCATTGTCAGAACTAATAGGTCATATGTAGTGCAAACGCTTCTGTATAGTTCCTGGATAGTGATAATAATAACAAGAAGGTAACAAAAAAAAAAAAATTGTTAAATTTGAGACACATTCTGCTACCTGGGGTGGAAAAAACAGTATTGAGAATTATCCTGATGTTAAATCTGTGGCCATTGATAAAGAGTTTCCACCCTAAGGTATTTTATTTCTAAAGAATTTTACGGATATGGTGAAGAAAGCTAAACAGCACTAACTACATGATTTCTTTTATTCTGTAGGAGAATTTATTTTCTTTTGTACATTTCTTTATTCTTACCTTCCATTCACTTTTCACTGAGGTTTCATAGTTTCATTTGCTCAATAGATTATCTTCTCCGAGTTAAACTTGTGTTTTTTGAACAGAGTACTACTTTGATTGTATTCAGACTACTGATAGGCTTCAATATCTGTCATACTGATATGAACTGAAGCAAAATATCCTTATGTATGCTCTGAATTTGTGTGTTTTCATGGCAGTAGGAAAGACAAGACCAAAGTCCCTAGGAGGAGTTAAGTCTGCTCCTCAGATTCTTGTCCAAACTCTTACGTTATCTGGACAGTGTTGTGTATCTGTGCATAAGTTGGGTACTGAATTAAAGGTATCTTGAAATATGTAGGTGAAAGAAGCCTACTTTTGATACACGGCGGACTAGTACAACTTGCAGATCATCTTCTGTAAAATTGGCTCTAGAGAGTGATCGTCTTTTTTTTTTTAATCAACAATCCTTGTTAAACTTGAAGCTCAAAAAGCATCAAATCTCTAAACAGAATAAAAGGATTCTAGCTCTGCAGCATGTGTAATTGGTACCGTCTTATTTTGTAAGGTGTAATAAACAGGATACAGTGTAATACATACATGGAACAGTTATAATTCAATTAAACTCTAGTTATTGTGGCACTGAAAAGAATAGCAGTGGCAGGCCTGTATAGCCGTGGCACATAGCTATATGAAACAACCTATTTAAGGTAAATCAACTCCTACTTAAATGACTGTAATAAGCATTCGCTGAGCAGCTCTACCCCTGGGGGGGTGTCATTTATCACAGTGTAATAGAAAATTGTAATGAATAATAACACCTAGCTATTCTGCAGGAGCTTGCATATATTAGGGGGGATGCAAATAACACGTCCAAGTGAAAAGATGAGCATTGTAGTGTTCTGGGGTTTTTCTTTCTTCCTTTACCTCTCCCTATCCCTTTCTAAACTATGTGTCTGAAATGCGTGCAGAATGAATTCTTGCCTGGAATGTTTGTGTTTGAGAGGTAAAGACTATCTCCCTGTCATTCTAATCTACATCTGTTTTCTCTGCAGTGTACTGTATAATACTGATTTAAGTAATATTTACTGAACAGGAAAGTGAAGTAGAGAGAAAACTGTTATTCCGTAGGGAGTGTGGGCTTTGGCCTGAACCTTAGCAAATGTGTAACAATGCAGAATTGCAACAAATTTGCCAGAGCTCTAAACGAGATTTTATAGTTGCTATTCCCCTTGATGCTGATGGCTAATTTTCAGTGTTCTCTACCAGCAGTCACTCTTGTCCCTGCCCCTCTTGTGTCAGACACAACCCACGCCTTCTCTTTGCTTCTCTATTGACGTAAATGTCCCTGGAGTCGATCTTGCTATAGGTACTTTTCTATGACATCAGACAATGGAAGGGTTTAAAAGATATATTAGAGGGGCTAGCATGCTGCTGTTATCTTGGTTGTCCAGGGATCTCTTTTATCCTTGGTGGACAGGTTTGAGATTCTGAGAAGTGAAGTCCTTATCTCCAGGGCTGGGCTGTCCCTCTCTTTGTCATGAGCTGAGGTTCTTTAGTTTGCTTACTCGGGTGTAGCTGTTCAGTGTACAGTGTGAGCTGCATATGTATCTTAGGAAAGTTAATATAATGTCATACTATGAAGGCTAATTGGTACAACAGTTAAGGAATGCAATTTTCCAAATAACTGGAAGCTCCTCACCTCCCCCCCCCCAGCTCCTGTAAATTGGATTCAGTTGTGTTCTAAATGAAACAGAGTATCTGCAAGTAGGTTTTTATGATGGTTTTTAGTTTTATTTAAAAATTCACATTCACACTTTATAACATCCCATATTAAGTTGGATGAACTTTTTGCACGACTGCAACTTCTGCTTTGTCACGAATGTAATGGACATCCCATCATCCAAGGTGTGCTAATAACGTCCACGTAGTTATTATTCCATTAATAAGACCATTACAACCATTGAATACAGAAATTTATTTGAAGGAGCAAATATCACTTGCAAGTGGACTGTTAACAGCTGAATAAGCATATTTCTTTACTTAAGTTCATAAAACACATCTACTAGTAATACTTTAATTTTGATGATGAATGAAAAGAGCAAGCCATTAACAAGCCCTTTAAAAGCTACTGACTACTGTAATATCTTCTGTAAATGGAAATAGTACTTTTTAATCAAGTATTTAAGGTTATATACTCAATAGTAAGTGCTGCTTTGTCCATTAATAGCAAATCTAATTCTGTGCTGTAACGAAAGGTAAAAGTAAGAAGATAATTTCAAATGGCTAATTAAGCTATTTTGTAGGCCAAGTTATTGAAGGTGAATCAATGTGAAGCTACCTTTTATTAAATTATTTTTTATATTTTTTCATTTTGATCATAAATGAGGGCCATTGTGATTACATTGCATTAGAAGGAATTTAAAGAGCAGGAGTAAAATGGTAAGGAATTTTTTTCATGTCTTGCTCAGAGAACCTGTGCTTTGAGAGAAGTTTTGAACGTAGGAAGAAAACATCGCTGTTGCAACGTATGTTTCTGTAAAAATGACTCCCTGGTGCTGGAAAGTTACTCATTGTTAGGAGTTAATTGCTATAAAATGACCTTTGTAATAAATAGACTTGAGATTATGTATGCACAATTATACCATCAAATTTTGTATTTTTAAAGAGTTTTAGGGGTTGGGAACCCACTAGGAAATTATGGTCTTTTACAGCAAACGGCAAATCCCAGACCATCGACTCTAAAACCTATGCTTTACGGGCTGATGCCCATGCAGTGTGTGTGGAGTGGGGGGGGGTCCATTTTTTTAAAAAAGTTGTATCTTGTTTATCTTCAAGATAATTATTTCACACACAGATCTCTTTGAACAATGCCTCTGTTTCAATATTAAAATCAAAAAGCCTTGTCTCCTAAGGGGACATTGTGTTTTGAGTCCTGTTCTTTGTGCAGGTTTAACTCCGAAGAGAGTTTTGCTCCCCTGGTAGTATATCATAGATGAGTTCTGTGCTTTCATCTTCGTATGTTAGTGCTATCAACAGCCAAATAATGCCAGGGAAGTTCAGATTAGTGCAGTTTTAAATGTTATAGCTGAAGATGTGAGACGCCTGCGTTAACCCCTTATTGAATTGGGGTGTATGTGTGTGAACTTTAGGAAGCTTCCTGATATTCCTGATGCTCATATTCAATCATTTCCTTAATCATCTTTCTAAAAAGGTGGGAACGTTGTTCCAGTTTCTCGACTGCACCCTAAAAGAAGGGGGGGAGTTTTAAAAACTTTGGGAAACAAAAATTTAAAAAACCCAAACAAAACCTTACTGAACTTGGTGATGTGTAAGCAGATGGAAGCTAACGAAGGCAGGCTGAATAAATATTTAGATGTAAATGAGTTAAATATGTTTTACAGCAAGGGGCTGGAACTGACACAACTCAGAGTTACAGCTGCCAAAATGATAGGTCATTATCACAGCATGGTGATAATGACAATTTAAAGTCATATTATCTTTGCGATCGGCACCATTTGTTCCCAGAATTTCAGAAAAGAAATGGCCCCGTTTAATGCCGTTGCTAATAATAAATAATTGATTATACTGAGACTCATTTGCCTATAAGGTAGTTGATTTAAAGCTGCAGTTCACAATAATTCTCACCTTTAGTGGGAATGTGAAAGTTTAGTACTGAGATGCTTAAAAGAAAGGAAAAAGAAAGAAAAGAGTAACATAACCCCTTTCAATATTTCCTGAAAACCAGAATTTACCTGAAAAATCCTTACTTCTTAGTTCCAGTTCACAACTTGGACTTCATGACACAGAGTCAATGTGTAACTGTGGCAGAGGTAGGTCTGCTGTGTTTACAAAGCGTGGAAAATGGGGATCCAGCAGCTGTTTGTCTTATTTAAAATAGCTCAAGAAGGGGTGAGTAACTAAGAAATGTGAACATTTTGACCGGAGATGCTACTAAGAGAAAAGCTTCCAGACAAATTATGTTCTACTTTTGTAAACCTAGCATTATGTACTGCACTTTTGACACCCAGTGATGTAAAAGGTTGGTTTGTTATGTTACAGTAGTCCTGAAAAATAGATCACTTTTATCCATTTCTCCAAAGAAAACTACCATGCAATTACATAGTTCTGCATTTCTGCAGTGTCTTAGTGCTTATTCTGGTAATTTGGTTTATAGTTCAGCTGCTTTCATGATGTGAAAATTCAAATGTGTAATAAAAAGTTACCTGTAAAGTAGTTTTTATATGTAACATTTTATTTTAAAAGAAAAACTAACAAGAAATGCCCATAGTAACAGAAAATATGTATTTCAGATTATGAAGAATATATATATAAACTTTTATATGTGGATATGCATGAGCCTGCTTGGGATTTGATGATTTTTTAAAAAATTACGTATTGATTTTGTGATTTTTTTCTTTTAATATGTTCGCAACTGTATGGATAAGAAGCAATTTCAATTTGACACCTTAATCATGAAACTAATGGAGTTTGAATAAAATGGGTTTTGGGAGATGCGACAGTAGCAATGGTTGAATTTACCAAATTTGGACAAGACATATGTGTTGCGCTCTGAAATTATCTGAATTTCTGTTCTTAGTAAGTAGTTTTCAAATGGCATATATATGTTTAAGCAAAAATAGTAGCAGTATATAACCCGAGAGAGAAAATAATTTCAGCTTTTTTTCTTAAGTCCCTCTCAAAGTAGGTATAATGTTGCTACTTCTTACTAGAAGGATGTTTTCTCTCTTTTACAAAAGGTGATAGATGAGATTTTCCTCAAAAGTCTCTTCGTTAGGTAAAGATTAGTGTGAAATGTGGCCGAACAAGAGTGAAGCTACAAGAGACTGCAGCAGAAACTGTTGTAATCCTTGAAGTGTCACACTAGTTGGCCATTATTTGTTGAGCATCAACAGATGAATGGAAGATGGAAATTGTTCTGCCAATACAGGCTAACATCCTGTCTTTGTGTTAGTGAACCTTTAAGATTTGTTATCAAAATTATAAGTCTAACAAACAGTGGTCTCATAACATTACTTCTAAACAAAAATACAGTTTTGAAAAATTATTGTTGATACTCAAGTGCCACTCCAAACTTAAACCTTTTCCTTTCCCTCTCCCTACCGGATGCGCAAGCTCTTGGGTCCATATATTATTCATTACAATCAAATAAGACACAGTGGTGGCTCAGTAAACTTGCTTTTCATATAAGAATTGATTTTATTGAGTAACGCACACTGCAGACCCTAGCTTCCAGCAGCCAGGGCTGAAATGAGCAATTCTCTCATTGTAATAATGTGCCTCTGTCATCTCCTTATTATCAGCATGATAAAAGATGAAATATTCACAGATGCTGCCCTCCTAACCTGATCACAGCTTGATATTTGAGCTTTGGAAATGAGTTTTATAAGCTTTAATATACTCCTTGGCGAAGTGACCCCTGAAATTAAACATTATTACAGAGCGGATATTTAAAAAGCTGGGGCCACAAATTACATCAAAATGAAAATATTAAGGAGTATTACGACTATACCAAGTGAGAACTCACTGCTGTTGAAGCTGTGAATGCCATAAAGCTCAGCACTTTGGTGTCATAAACATCAGAAAAAATAATAACAGCGCAGGCACCTTGGCTTCAGTTATTTTATACATAGGGCTAAACTAAATTACTGGAATGGGTTTTTTCCTATAGGCTGGTTTTTCAGGAAGAAAAGGCACATTATTCTCAACTTTGTAGCACTCTTCACAGTTCTTTTAAAATGCGCACGGCTTCTTTTCTGTGCAAACACCAATAAAAAATACTTAAGTGTAATGAAAGCAAAGATTACACTTAAAAAAAGAATAAGCCAACATCACTAGATGAAACATTTTGATTCCATTTCCATCCCTGTTTTGATGGACAGGTTTCTACCAAAGTCTGTGACATGAAAAGCTAAGGAAGTTTCCTAAACATGAAAACAGAGGAATGTACAACATATGTTACAGATCTTTCAACCCAAATATTATTGTCTTTTTAAAGTCAGTAAATAGCAAATTTTAACTCCCTTTAAAGGTGATTTTACCAGAAAGAAGCACATGTAGCTTATTAATTTACATATAGCATCGGCTAAAGGAAACGGTAGGACTAGAGGGAATGGATTAAAACTAGAGATGCGTCGATTCAGACTGGACGTCAGGAAGAAGTTCTTCACCATGAGGGTGGTGAGCCCGTGGCCCAGGTTGCCCAGAGAGGTGGTGGAAGCCCCATCCCTGGAGGGGTTCAAGGCCAGGCTGGACGGGGCTCTGAGCAACCTGGTCTAGTGGGAGGTGTCCCTGCCCAGGGCAGGGGCGTTGGAACTGGATGATCTTTAAGGTCCCTCCCAACCCTAACAATTCTGTGATTCTATATTTCTTTCATGCTTGTAACTCCGGTTTACCGAAGAAACTATTTGATTTTTAAAACAACATAAAGTGTCTGGAAATGTAAACATTTACAAGAGATCAGACTTGATATTCCTTTGTGTTCCATATATTCGGATGACTTAGAAACAAATATCCTTTTTTTTTTTTAATATATTGAAATTTCTTTAAAATACTGGTTTGTGGTATGTAGCTATATTTTTACAGAAAAATGAAGTAATGCATTTGAAGAGGAAAAACCCCCACATTTCGATGCCTGCAGTGTTAACTTTCCTAATGAGCATATTTATACATTAGCTATTCAGGTTTAAAACTATGCAAACAGTCTGTTACTGTACATTCCTTTTAATGAATTTCTCTTTTTTTACCTATGTTCTGCCCTCAATGTTTCTCCAGAGATATTAATGGAAGTATTGGTTCTGTTATACCATCACAACCTATTTTGTCCATTAGTTTATGGAAAAACATTTTAGAGAGATCTTTAGAACACCATCTACAAGCATAGAGTTCCCTTTGGTCCCTTGGGTTCCGGCACTCTCTGCATTGTTAATGCTGCATAAAAATAAGCTTTAGTGGCAAATACTGGTCAAAGAAGGTACCTCGGTCACAGAGCTGCTCTGTTACTAGCTGCCCTGTGCAGTTTAATTGGAATGTACCCTGTGTCCTCAGGATGCTTTAGCAAAATAGACTGGGTTGCTGAACTTTTGAAAAGGAATCAGTATCCTGTTTTTACAGATTGCTGCTTCCATAAGGATGCAATACCTTGATGTTTGCCACAGGTATTACATACTTCTCAGGTTCTGAAAACTGCACAAGATAGAAAATCATTAGTCGTTTGCCAAGACGAAAAAAGCAGTTCTATGTTAAAGCAGGGGACTGGATCCAACCAGGTGAATTCTTACATAGAATTTTATTGTAATTCTTTTATGCTGTATGAAGTTGAGAGATTGAAGTGTATTTTCATGACTTCTCACATCCAGTAGATGATCCATGACTTCCCTCTGTAACACAAACCCTGACTGCTGAGCATGACCTGCGCCAGTAGGCTGTAAGCCATATGAAATAAAAGACTGGTGGGAGATGTGAAGCCTTCCTCCTTCATTTGTTCCAGAAGTAAAACACGCTGTCGGTTAGCTGCCTTATTTTCCGAGCAGACAGACACATAGAAAAACGTGTTTTGTGGCAGACTGCAAGTGTAAAGCTTGTCATAGAGCAAAGCAAGAATCCTTTTGTCCTTCCAGGGATTCTTTCCTGTTGAGGCTATGTTTTTTGCACAACGATTCGGAATTCTCAGAGCTATTTGTGTTCTATAGTTCACACTGATAAATGAAAGCAAAGCAAGCAGAGAAGGTGTGGGAAGAACAATGACAGGTTGCTTGGAGAGGATGCTGAGTTGCCATCTGTGGAGATTTTTTTCAGAAGGGGACCAGGAAAAGTCCTGAGGAACCCGATCACACCTTAGTTACCTCCACTTATGGCAGAAAATTGAGCTGGATGATCTCTGGAAGTCACTTCTAACCAAAGTTTTCCTGTGTTTCTAAACCAAAAAGCTCACGTCATAAGACACATTTCTGTTTCTAAGTCTTAAAGGCTGTTTGCAAAAATTGAAGTGTATTAGCTTCAACTGAATGATCACTGAATGATGAAGTTACATAGAAAAAGAAATCTTTGAGAAAAATAATGTCCAGTTCTTCCTGGCTGCAAGATCTTCCTGACCAAAGCTATCATCACAGACGTGTAGCCTGATGTGGGGTAGGCAATGACCAAGATTTTAAAAAATTGTAAAGTGCCTCTAGAGAAATGTTGCCTTTGTTCTGACGTTTGTATGGAAACTGACTGTTTGCCCTGTAATTTTCAACCTCCTGGCCAAGCTGAGTTAAACGTAGCTGAAAAGTGGAACTTCCAAAGACAGCTGAGTTCCCATCTGCTTTGGGAAAATTGGCTGTTGAGTAAAAGAAGGGGTTATTCCCCGGTGCCTCCACTGAAGAAAGAGCACCCTGCAGGACTCCTCGGTCAGCAGCAGCCATCAGGTGTGCGTGACACCCTCCTGTTGGTGGTAGTGCTCCTGGTCCCCAGCTGTTGCAATTGGAAAGGGTAAGAACAGCAAACATAGCTCTTACACCTGTAGGAGTCACAGTTCAGCTAGGCACGGAACAACTTGTTTAAAAAGTTCCATTATTGTTAAAAAAAAATGTGGTATTTCCTGCTTCAAACCCTTGTTTTGATATACAGGACGCCAAAAAAAGATAAATTAAAAGGAAGGGGATGAAAAATTTAGGTATGTTTTGTTAGGTTTGTTTAGAAATGCATAAACTAAAGAGAAACCGTCTTACAGGACAGATACATTCTGTATTTATAGCTGTTGACTGTCTCCTGATTTCAGTGATCGTTAGACAATCCTCGTAAGGAAACATGGGACTGGAACACAAATCCTGTGCAAGTCATGTGGTGAGGTGGTGCTCAGTGCGTCAGAAGATAGGGGTGGTGGTGGGGGAAATGTTTCTTCTTTCTGTGACGGAAATGAGAGGTGGGGGGTTTTGTTGCTGCTTCATGAATAATTTTTGCTTGTTTGTTTTAAACTGAGGCCTTCCATGACCTTCTGAAGTTCTTGTTGACTTCAGTATGCCTGCCTTGGTGCATGAGCTACATCCTTTTATTCTCCTACTCATAATTAATGATGCCTTTAAGGTCACTAAATAATTTGTATTTGCATTTTAGCTTCTTAAATCTGGCTTTCTACTGACGTGTATAGCTTTTAGTCTGTTGATAGTTTTGAGTTACGTATCTGTGTTAGTTTGGACATCACCAAGTCAATGTGATTGTAATATTCTCTGTGCTGATATAGCCAAAGCTCCTGCTAAATTGAGCTCAGCAGGAGCAAGTCCAGTGACCTCATAAATAGTGGAAATGATTGCAAATAGGAATTCATATATGTTCCTGTCTCAGTGGGTAACCGTATCCCCCACAAAGGAAGCAATCATCTCTTTCAAATTTCTGTTTGCCCTTTCACTCAGATATGTTTGAAGATAATATGGAGAGGGAGATCTGGCAGTGTCTGACAGAACTGTAACCGGAAATCTGAAATAAGTGTCCTGTATCTAACAGTACTACTTAGAGATACGTTTCAAACGTTACCCCTACTGCAAAGACCTTGGGGCATGGTGTGTTACAGTTCCCTAGCTGGGTTTGGCACTTTTTGTTTCCCTTGTTTGTACTTGTTTCCCTAAATAACCTTTAAATTTTATTAGAAAAAAATTTCCTTTGTTTTTTTCCTTACTGTTTTGTAATCTGAATTCTTGTTTCTATTCCTAGTTTGATATTGAAGCCATGGAGATTCATCTGCAGTTTTCTTTCAGTAACATTTGATACAGTTCTCATGGTTCGAGTGGGTGCTTGCTTTGCCAGTCTGCTGGAAGTTAAAAGCAGTTACTCTCTATATTAATAATACACATATTAAGAATTCTTGCCTCAACTTCTGAACATTACTTAATGAAGCTTGTAAAACAGGAATCTGGTTCTTAGTGTTTTCTTCTGTTTTGTCTCAATGAGAACGTAATTAGATACAAGTTGTTACGATTCTAGTGACACTAAGCTTCTCTATAAAAGTAGGAATACATGTAGCATTGTGTCCTGTCTGTGGTCCCGCACAGTAATACGTCCTTAGGAAAAGCAGAGAAGAGATGTTTTGCCCAGTATACTTTCTCTTCCTTTGACGTTTGTTTGGGGCTTCTTGAGAAAGCAGTTGCACCTAGATTTTCACACATACTAATCATCACCTTTGTAAGAGCAAGATGAAACCTGACATGGAACGGGCAGTATTTGTGAAAGGCATTCATTCGCTAGCTTTTTTCCTCCCAGTTGTACAGTTAAGATTGCACCCTTTTTCTGTTTCTTTTTGCTGCACCGCTGCCCCGGTTCAGGAGAGCATTTGTATAAATCTGCTTATGGCTGTGCCATTTACTGCAAGCACAATCTCTTTTCTGTCTTTGCTCTGACAGTTAGTCATACTCAGATGCGTGTGTTTGGACACTGGCTTTTCTTTTTCCATTTTTTTGTAATTTAGTTAAGTGGTCTGCCTTTATATTTTTGAATTAACTTGAGAATGGCATCTTTAATTGGGGTTTATTTTATGTTGCCTTTAAGTTTGTTTAATTGCATGGTACTGAGTTTGGAAGAATTTTACAACAGTGTAATGGAAAGAGTGAGAAAGGTTTAATTAAACTCTGAATTTGTTCACATTTCTACCCACAACGTAGTTGATTAATAGCTTATTTCCAAGGTGTCCTTATCTTAAATCTGTCAGTTTTTCCTCTTTTGCTTGTCTAACTCTCCTTTTCTTTTTTCCCCTCTTACCAAATGATTTAGCATGTCGCTGAAACCATTTTGTATTTCAGCATTCGTGATCTATGCTGGAGACCCCATTATGTCCAACATTAAATGGTATTACTGGCATATTTTATGGTTGTCTGCAAAAGTGCTGTTATATTTTAATTGCAATCTAGCTATTAATGAGAAAGATCTATAATCTTGTAGGAATGAGTGATACATTTGGCACTTTCAACCCAAGCAGTGCATTTCTTTAAATATATGTACTGTTCTGTACATTAGTGAGGGAGGAGAAAAATCTCACTACTTAAATCATTTTGCTTGCTTACTTCATATAAATATTGACACAATAGAAGTAGGAAACACTCCGTGTTTAAAGTCATGGGAGAGCAATCACACTCTCACCTTTCTGTATTTTCTGTGTTGAGTTATAAGACTTCCACTTAAAAGAAGTCTTAAGAGCACCAAATCTGTTTACTGCTTTGAGGATTCAGGTAACTTTACACTGAGTATTCCTCTTTTGCACATCATCATTACATGCAGAGATTAGCTGGAGGGGAAAACATGTCAGAATACCTACGCCTAAATAAACTGGCTTGGATTGATAGCTCAGACCTCAAGAAAACTTCTGCCCGTCCAGCTGTCACTTTCTTATTTAGCAGCCCAGATGCACCTAGGAAAGAGCTCAAAGCAGTTTAAACATCTAAAACAACAGCCCTGCTTGTTCCTCGCTTCTTGACTGCATTGCAGGATACCTTATTCTGAGAGTTTCGCTTCTGTTGCACTTGGAAGGAAGCGCCAGTTGTCAGGTTCTTCTGCTGGTGTATCAGCGGTAGCGGGCATGTGTTTTGCAGCTGCAAAGGAATGACAAATAACTAAGATGACAAGGAAATTTGTGGCAGTGGTATTTATTCATTAGTCATAAGGAGCCAACTGTAGCTTGTCACAGATTGTGGCATTGGCCACTGTAAGTGCTGATGACACAGTAATAGTTTTGAGCGGGGGGATCCTTTTTGTTGTGGATGTCTTAATGTCTTTTGTGAAGCAAAGTGAGTTGATGCACAATTATGTCTGTACTGCATCCTTCCTTTTCCTCTGAATGGCTTTCACCTTTTGAAAATTTGTCTTTCCTTTAAAATGTCTGAGGTGCCAGGTTGTATAGTGAATTTAAACTAATTGACAAAAGCTTCACCTTGCTTAGTTACCTTTCAAACATCATACGCATGTAGTAATATGCAGAGTCTGTGAACCTCAGCTAAAAGAACACCAGGTTGAGAAATATTTAAGCAGACAAATATCTTCTACTTGTGGACCCTCAAAATTGAAGGCATGAGTAGGAACCCTGTGAACATGATGCAGTTTATGTTCATAACTCCCATAGCACTGCTTATGTGGCATCTATACTTGAATTCCCAGCCTTTATTTTCTGTCTCTCAGAGTTTGCTCTGATTATCCCAGAGGCAGGTAGAGTGAGAAATAATGCCTTGCCTGGTACTGAATTAGTCAGGTTACTTGGAGGGGCTCCAAGGTCAGTAAGCGGAAAGAGTATTTTGCTTTCAGAGCCTGACTATGTGTGAAAGGGATGAGGTTACTCTGCTGCACCTCAGGACCAGGGTGTGAACTGGCTGTGTCCTGGGTAACTGCTCTGATGGCTTCTGGGGTAGCCTTGCTGTGCGTTCTGAAGTTACTCTCTGGATCCGTTCTTTCTGCTTTTTGTGATTAACAGATCAGTTTGTTGAATATTCAAACATGAAAGAAGAAGATGGAAACCAGTAATTAAGCTCTGAAAGTCTAAGCTAGCACTAGTATGTATGTTTATGGGCTCCCTTGGCAGAGTTTCTTGTGTGGGACTGCTATTAAAAGCCAAGGGAAAAATAAAATACAGCATATGTAAATAGAGTCCAACAGGGTATGATTCACATCTGGGAAAGTAATGTAGAGTATAATTTCAAGAAGTTCTTTAAGCTGAGGAGTATCATGATGCTTGCACTGACATTTGGGGGCTTTTATAAAGAAATTCTGAGCTATTCCTAAAGGCTTTAATACCATTGTGGTGTCTTCTTGAGTGAATAATTGGTAGAGATAAAAAGATCATGCTTGTGTCCTGTAGGCCTTCCACAGGCCACTACCCCAACAACACTGTAGTTAAATCCCCGGCTGCAGTAACTAGTCCAGAAATTAAGCAGCCAATCCGAATTTATTACTGGATATTTTAATGAAAATGGTAGTGCTGTATTCAAGAGAGGCAAGGAACTATTATTCTTGCTCTTTATGTTTTGAAAATGCAGCATGTTGTTTTGCCCTAGGAGGTGCTTGTTCCATTATGATCCCAGTAAGAAAGGCACTCGGACTCTGTAGGATGTCATTTAAAATGTTATTTATTGGAGCAAACACTGTAAGAAGAGAATAGCATAGATAATCTTATGCCCCTTTAGATACTAGGAGTGATGTAGCATCAAACAGGACTCTGACCCACAGGCAGCACGCCATGCACACCTTGTCCATAAGCAAAGATTCTCACCTTTCAGTCAATTGAGCTATTATGTGATTTTTCTTACAAGGAGACAACTCTGTTTATCATTTCTACAGTCAAACAGAACGGGGGTTCTCATGAGAACTTGTTGCTGCACCACTAGGTCGAGGTGAGGCCATGCCGTTGCGTTGTCACCGGTGCTGAGCAGGAGCTGCACTGTTTTCTCTGGCATCTAACTCCTTCTTCTCTGGCATCTAACTCCTTCCTTTCTGTCTGTGCAGCCATTTCATTGAGCAGACTCGCATTCAATGCACATTTTGTAGTGTAAGGTAAAAATATGGCACTGGAACAGGTTGCCCAGAGAAGTCGTGGCTGCCCCATCCCTGGAGGTCTTCAACGCCAGGCTGGACAGGGCTTTGGGCAGCCTGGTCTGGTGGGAGGTGTCTCTGCCCAGGGCAGGGGGGTTAGAACTAGATGATCGTTAAGGTCCCTTCCAACCCGAACCATTCTATGGAACTATACATCTACCTTCAACTGTATTTTGATGCTGTTATTACAGCTTAACTGAGGAGGGTGCAAAACTCTGTTCTGGGTAGTTGTGAGTAGGAATGCACATGATGTTTGGTGTTCACATGTTTTCCACGCGTCTGCCTCTGGACTATGTGTGTGCCTGTGTCCTTGGATGTTTACAGTTCTGTAGATGTGCCCGTGGTACTTGGCTGGAGCATCCTTTGTCTTGTAAGGGAGCATAGGCTGTTTTATTACTATGTGTTAGCAATTTGTGTGACAAGTAGAATAAAGAAAAATCTATCTGCATATATTGGCAAATATAAACCTGAAAGTTTAGTGGAGGATTTTAAGCCTTTACAAAATGTGCGACTGCTGTCTGTGAGTTTCTCAACTACTTCAGCAGTAGGGACTTAACAGAACATTTCCCCTTCCCTGTCGCTATAAAAAGCTCCTGGAGGTGGTGCTATTTAACAAACGCATAGTCGAAGGATGCTTATCTGTCAGTTCACTCGCACTAAAGCAGTAGCAACATTGCTGAGATTCAGAGCAAGTCATATCAGCTTCCACTATGTACTGGCAGATCCTGGGGATGAATTGCGTTTTTTGTGTTTTGGTTTTTTTTTGTTTTGGTTTTTTTTTTTTTCTTTTTTGGGCGCTGTAAAATGCATTTGGAACTGGCTAATGAAGTAGAAAATTGAACATCTGATACTGGGAGCACCTTACAGTAGCCTTCAGGCTAGCATGTTAAGATTTCTTATCACATAGCTGCATGAAGGACTAACTGCTACTTGTGAAAAATGATTTAAAAAGGCAAAATTGTGTGTGCATGGGGTTATAGTCAGATCCAGTCATGGATATGACTCCTTGTGTAGCTCAAATATTTTTTAAAATTAAACTTTGAGTAAGTCTGGCATTTTTGTGCTCCATGTAAATGCAAATAGTAAAGTGGAGTCACTTCTGACTGAGGCAACCTGGAATCAAGTATTCCACAAGTGTTTCCATTCTGTTTCTTAAGGTGCTGCTTTGCTTTTCTCCAACATTTTTATTGGTCTGAAAAGTCAGAAGGGAAGTGGCATCTGCTGTAGTTATTAGACACAAGTCCTCTCTTTGTCTGGCAGTAATGTCACCACCTTTCTGTTGTCACAGCTACATTTATTCATGGCTTCTGGCATGCGCTGAATGCAGCAAGAACTTGTGTACCGGTCCCTTTCAAAGTTGGCATTTTGACCACAAACGGGGGCCAAAACAGTTACCAGTTACGAATAGACTTGTGATCCGTGCAAAAATGGGCTGGAGCCCTAGTAAATAAAACCTCCTGGCTGATCAATGTTACTACATGGTCTTCTGGAGCTCTTCAACTACTAAAATATCAGACAGGATGTCTGGTATCTGGAACTGCCTAATTTAAGAAAACCACTTGAAGCATGGTGTTTCAAATTACAGTATTAGATGATTGGCAATTCGCACTAGAGGGAGCCAGTCTTTAGGACACAGTGCTTTAATGAAATACGGTTCCCAGGAGGGCGCATTGGAGTGGAAACTGAAACATGTAGGTGCAGAAACGGAAACATTTAGGTGCACGTTTCTTCCCAGTTTGCTCCCTTTCTGTTACAAGAAGACAGCAAAGGGTTGTCTGAGCAGGGCCTGATGCCCCAACAGCAGCATGACTGACTGTCAGCACCGTTGGCGAAGCACCAGCTCTCGTTGTTGCATCCCCCTGAAGCGTCCGTGTGGATGCCACAAAGCTGCTGGTGTCAGGTGAGGGCTGGTCCCAGAGCTGTAAAGCTGGACTGTGACCCATCTTCGTAGGTAAAGCTTGGCCTTATCCAGGATGCTTCCAAAATACACTAGCGTAGGCTCTGTGGATGGTAGAGCATAGTGCACGTGAGCACAGCTGTAGTAGTTTTAACTCTTGTTACCCTTTTATCCTGTTTAACCAGATTGCCCCTTACTGCAGTGAAACATCAGGTACTTTTCAGTCATTCATCCCATGTGGTTGGGATACAACATAAATAGTGCTGTGTTACCCTTGGAAGTGATTACAGGTCCGATTGAAACATGTTGAGCTAGAAAAGTGTTAGGAACAGTAACAACTGTCAAAATAAATATGTAGATCCTTGGCACTGCTGCTTGTTATTTTTAAAAATAAGTTGTTATGTCATCAGTTTAAAAGCATCTTTTAGTGTTGTGGGAATATATAATGCCGAGCTAGTGTTAGCGGTGCTGATCTCTGGTAAACCCTGACTTGATGTCCAAGAATTTAGAGTAGAGGAGAAACATGAGGCAGGATAGAAAGGAAAACTTTGAAATTCTATACTTCTGCTTCTGTAAACAGAAGAAGAAAAGGTACTACCAAAGAATTTCCCAATTATGACTTAAGCAACTGAGGCCACTCAAAAGTCCACTTCATATTCAAGTTATTTGGGAGTTCGAGGGTGAAAGGCTAATGTGTTTGCTTTTATAAAACATGTCCATTCTTTTTCTTACATGGCTGCGAGCTAGTTCACCACAGCTCAGGATTGTAATTGGCATATTTGGTCCTTTGGCTGGTGGAGACTTACTGCAGAAGTGACAGTAACAGCTTTCAGGGAGAATGGAGCCAGACGACGTACACAGCTGTCAGAGCCTGGTAGAGCAGAAGCTGCTTTCGCTCTGGAGGCGTTCCTTGGCCATCGTTGCAGCCAACAGGGAAGTATCCAAGGGCAAGACTAAGACTGGCAATGAAGGAGTATAGTATTACAAATTCAGGCCTTTTAGTAATGCAGAATCATTACAGGAGAAGAGAAGATTGAAAGATGTTCATGAAATAAAGTAACTTTTTTTTGCACACACAGAGATATGAGGAATTTTTTTATTATCTGCAGACTGAATTAATTACTTGAAAATTAGGATTCATTTCACACACGGTCTGTATATGATTATACAGCAGAGTGTATCAAATTAGCATGGAGGGTTTCACTTCTAAACCCTTGTACCTGTGAAGCCTGGGATCTAACAGCCACCTTGGTTTGAGAAGCAAGTCTCAAATTTGGGTTACGGTGGGAAAACCCTCCACAGAAAAGTGACTTGATTGTATTGGCAATAAGAATAATGGGCTTACTAAGAGACAAAGTTTATGGCAATAGGGAAATACTGTCACGAGTATCCTAGAAAAGAAGTGGGAAGAGGGGGGGAAAGTGGCAGGCTGAAGAAAGGTCAGTAAAGAGTAGCTTGGGTCAAGTGTGAAGGTACATACCAGTGCGCTGCCTGAAACCCACAGCTGCATCAGAGAGGCCACCAGGCATTACTTGATTCACACCGCTGGTAAGAATGAGTGCTTCCATAACACTAATAGGAAGGACTCCCTGGGTTATGTTGAGAAGCACCTCAAACCTCTCTTCTCCCCCACCCCGTAGATATTTTGGTTCTATGTATTTGTCCTTTTGAACATTCATCTCGAATTATTTTATGGAAGATACCATCCTGTTACGAGCTTCTCGTGGTGATTTTTTTTAAAGAATTACACAGCAGGAACGCTCACAATAAAATTTTACTTTACTGAAATTAGTAAGAATGCCATTCAGAAGAAAGAGAGGGGTAGACAAAAACAAATTACTTGGGCTTGTCTATTATGGGCATTATACTATATAAAAAGGAGGCACTGGCAGCCAGGAAGATGCTCCAGGTTATCCAGGTCAGGCAGTTAATTCTTTCTGCTGAATGGGAATCACGCACTTCAATGGACCACTCGGATGCTGAGCAGGGAGCACCTTCGTGCCAGTAGATACTTAGATTGCTGTAAATCTGGAAATCTGCTTGTCTCTGGATATCAGGTATTGGGCTGTATGGCAGAATTCTCTGGGTGCCAGACGTAGTGTGCTAATAAATCTTTTGTCTGGTGTCCTGGCATTTGGAACGCGTACTCCAAAATGGGAGAACTGAGTTCAAGGTTAGCCTGAGAGGGTTCAGGCTCCTGGTCTGTTCTCCGAGGTGCCTGGAGGCTGTAAGCAATTCAGAGTTAAGGCTTATTCTGACTCCTGCTGAAGCTGCAAAGAATGCCAAAGTCATGGGTTATGGAAGTGTCTAGGGAACTGGCCCAAAATAGAAGAGACCTGGTTTCTGATCTTTGTTCCCTGGACTATTTATGTGTTTTTCCATGAGGCAGTACCTGGTCTTAGAACAAGGATATTAACAGGGAAGTGGAAGAATAATAGACTCGCAGTTTTACACACTGGTGATGGTTTAAAAAGTTCTGTTTGACTGAGAATTATGAGCACTTAAAATGCCCAATAAGAATATTTCGGTTAAAATGGAGCTGTTAGAAGTGAAAATTTTCAAGGAAAATGATAGGCGTCAAAGTGCTCTGTTTTTCAGTGAAAGCCAAAAAGTTCATCTCCTTCCTTTTTCATTTGATTTATCTGTCTTTCAGTCTTGCCTTTTTGCCCTTTTCAAGGGAAATAGAAGAGGGAAAAGGAAAATCCTATCATGCCTTCTGAATTAAAAAAAAAAAAAATTTTGCAAGAAAATATAAATGAAGAAAAGAATATTTTTCTAAATGCAGTGAAACTTTGTGCCATAATTAAAACAAAGGTCCTGGTGACTTGCTGTCCTAAGTTTACTGCGGTGCTGCCATAAGTTTTGGTTGAACTTGGTATAGAAAGGGACAGCTTCAGGAGGCTTCTGCTCTCCCTTGCCAATGGAAACTTTATTGGGAAGAGAAGACAGGGTTAACAGTCGGTGGGTGCTGTTTCATTACAGATACACTGCGTGTCCTTGTGGAGTTTGCCGGGAGCAGTGCTAGCCCTGCCAGCAATCATTCCTATCCGGTGTCAGGCTCATGATTTATAGGCCTGTTTAAGTGAAGGCCGTGCTTACTCCCAGCACAGCCATTTGTTTCAACTCTCTTTCATTTTTTAACTGCTTCAGAAGGATGTAGTTTTGGAGGTGCAAAGACATAAAGCTTGCTATTGCTAACAATTACAGGGTTTTGTTCTTTGTAAATGAGAACTACTTTCTCATTGATTAGACCTAGAGAACAATGCAGGGTTACAAACAGCAGTGTAGATTCAAACAGTGATCACACTTTCATCTCTCTAATATCTCCCTAACATTTAGATAGCATTTTTTTAACAGCCGCTCTCGCTATATCTCCATTTTGCAAATGGGAACTGGTTTCTTTAAGGTTCTGCTGAAGTTGGCCCCAGACTAATACGATCAGGAGGACTTTGTGTCCCTCTTCTTAGTATGACAGCAGCAGAGAACCCTTTTACTGTATTCTCCATAAAAACCTTAGTTCACTTTGTCTTATCTTGGTAATTTGCAATTAAAAAAATGAAATCAACTAAATAAATTAATATAATACTGAATTTTCTTTGGAATTATGCATGAAGATCATTTAACTTGAGTTACAAATGTCCCTCAGTGTTTTTTCTAGTGAATAATGCAAATTTTTATTTACCTGTAATGGACTGGAATTCTTATCCATTCTGTCTACCTGTAATTCTGAGTGCTCAAAGCACTCAATTAAAAAGACAAAGATTTCACAACTTCCACAGACAGTCTGATCCCATGCTTCCCTATTCATAGCCTTAGAAAGTTTTCCATACTATTGAACCTTACTTCCATTGCTATGATTTGAGCCATTTACCTTTTGCCTTGTTCATATTCCTGCCATGTTCATGGGGGAGATCATTATTTCCCCTTTATGCACTAGCCTTTTACATATTTGAATACTTGCTATCATGTTTTTCCCCCCCTCTATCTTTTCTAGATTTCATGTTCCAGTTCTTTCAATTTTTCCTTGCAGATCTTGTGTTCTTCATTTCTACATGTTCTCGTTCCTTTCCTGTTGCCTGTATTGAGTTTATACATGCCTTTGGTAAAAATGGTACTCAAAGCTTAACTTTCGGTATTCCAGCTAAGGCCTCGCTGTAGAAAATATTCAGGGCTTTACAAATTGGCATGTCCTCCTTGTGGAGGCCCATATTAATCTAGGTATCATTCAATTTTTAGTTCATGTGACATAAAGGCAAGCAAATAGCCTTATAATGTGCCATGTTAGTGTCTGCACTTGTACGTGCCAGCTATGGTAATATGACAGAGAGCCTCAAACCGAACGTGCTCCGTACGTCTCATTGGATGTACTACGATGAGGTGGAACTCCATTCTGCAGGACAAACACTGCTTTTCTTTTTTCCATTCCTGTGAGTACGGCTGGATGTAGAGCTGTGGCGCATGCCCTTCTTGCTTGGCTACAAATATTAAACATCCTTTGTGTTGGTGAGAAGCTGGCAGTTAGCTCATTGGTTACGTTCTAAAGCAAAAAGGAAGAGTTAACAGTGGTAATATGGGTCACTGTGTACACGTGCTTGCAGTTGCTGTGCTGGCATCTTGATCTGACTTTGCCTTTTAGCTATAGTGCAAGTTTCTGTGTGGGCTCTGTCATATCTAATATTGTCTACAAGGATAGCTGAATTTATTATGCTACTTTTACCTCTCTTCTCATTCCTACCTGTGGTGACCTCTCTATTCTCCAGGTCAGATGGCTGAATTCTTTAAAGTTGTTCATTCTTGTCTGTGGACTTAAAGATATTTGAAAGTTTCTGTAGATCTTTGCTATTGAAAGGCAAAAAATTCTTGTCTGGCTGTGGAAAGTTCTAGAAATTTTACAGATCACCTACAGCTAGGCAAGAGACTGATCTAATGTAAATGTTTCAATTTTGCTAATCAGGCTAGCTTGAAGGTAAGCCTGTTCATCAGTTTGATTCTGCTATCTGCAAGATCTTGGCAGCAAGTAATTTGGGCCTTACATAAATAAATGATAGGTGATCTGTACTTTCAGAATACTGTAAGTCAAGGAATGTTGTATGGCTGCCATATCTTTTCTTTGGAGCTCTGCCCTCAACTAAATGCGATGGAGGACAAGCTGTTGAGGAGTTAATGTGTACTACCAATTCACAGCAGCTCTGAGCATTAGACGCTAAGATGTTGAGTGCTGAGTCTTAGAATAACTGAAATTGCTGTAATCTAACTGCAAAATGTAGATGTTTCTTGCAGACATTGGACCTATTTTGGGGTGGGTTTGACTTTGAACACTAGATGTTTGACATCTGGAGAGGCTGAGGCTAGAACCAAAAATTTGCAGAGACAGCAGGGCTTAGGGTTATAGAAAGAGGGCTTGGTAAGACTGGCTTTATTTATATGCGACTGTGCTGTGTACAGTTCTTTCTGTTACTTATCTAGGTTCACACTATCAACAGCGGAGATGTTCAGGGTGCACACATGATGACAGGCTGGGTGATTTCTGCATGACCGTCTGGTTTAAAGCTGCTTTTTGATTTAGTCTGACAAGGGGTCATGAAACACAGTGACCATCTGAGAATGTTGCCTAGTCCCTATAACGCTGGAAGCAACAGGCTTGACATACTTGGAATGTTCTTAGGTGATGGAAATGGCATGATTGAATTCCTGTAGCTTATGTGTACAAGGACAAGAAAAAGAATGGCCTAAGCATTCTGCTCAAGAGGTCCGAGTCCCTGTATTAGTGCTTAACTTGCAGGGAATTTTCTTCCTCTGAGTCTTACACAAGAGCAATTTGATTGGTTATGATAATCGGTTTCTTATTTCTCTTTTTGCTTTTTTCTCATTGGGGACTGTTCATGTGTTTTGTTTGAGTCTGAGGGTCACCAGTGTTAAGAAGGGATCTCTTCTTGGCTTACTTCAGCCTCTAAAGGAAGACCAGTTATCAGTTACCACCTTTGTACTACAGCTGGCAGAACGTAGAGTCAGTCTCCTGCGTGCGGCTTCCTCTGGTGCCAGCTTCCCAGCCCGACTCTACCTTCGGAAGAGGATGGTAGTGGCAGCTGCTCAGACCAGCTCCAAGTGCACAGTAACTTCTTTATCTTAGTTGTGGTTTCCTGTGGTCTTCAGAAATCTTATTAGATTATGAATGAAGGAGTTTACAGTATTGTTATAAAGAATTAGTTCTAGGGCTAGATTTTTGCAGGTTCTTTGTTACTCTGTTATGACTACCTGCTTACGTGTAATCTGTAACAGTCAAGTGATTCAAAATCTGGGCATTGACTGCTGTCTGCAGAGCAGAGAGGCATCAGTTTGTGCCCAGAGACTCTGCGTTATTCCAATTAAGAGCTCTGCATTACCGTTAGGGCAGGGCACAGCGCGGGGCACGGGAGCTGCACTGTCCCTGGCACTGGTGAACTGGTGTGCTAAGGAGTGCTGCCAGGGCGTCAGTGCATGTTCCGTTAAGCTCTAATATCTCATATCGGGATTGTGAGCATTGCTAGAAGTCTCCTTCTCCTGAGTTCAGGTTTTGCTAAAAGCCCCCTGTGTTTGGCTGTTCTATGGAGTGTACTGTTTCTCTGGCCTTTCTACCAAGAGTCACCCAAGGGAAGCCATCACTTTATTGTCAGTGGCCTCAGGTTTTGCAACTGAGTACTGTAACTGAAAAATGCGAGGAAGGGGCTGTGTTAATGTCTCAGAACATTATGAAAGAATGACTAAGCAAACTAATTGGGCATTTGGAGGTTTTGCCTACCATCTTATGCCACTGTCATTTCAGTGCAATCTGTTGAAGGTTTCAATGGAATATATGAATCAAATTTAAGGTCTACATTTAAAACATCATGAAGGTGATGATTTTGTGTTTTAATAATGGAAGCATTCTGTTACTGACTTCAAGCTAGTAGAGTGGTTACTTGACTGTCTTCTACCAACTTCACTATCCTCTGTCATCTTCAAAATCCATTGTTTCATGGTGTACACGTGCTTAAATGCCTGCCTAATTTGACCCTCAAAAATTTACCAGAGCTGCCATATCCAAAGGTGTATGAAATCTATTATTAAATCTACAGAGCTTCCTAAAGGTTGGACCTTCCTAAAGGTTTTGTTTTCCAAAAGGTTGCTCATTTCCATCTTCAGTTTGAAGTCTGTGGTCAGGATCCCACTGTGCTGAATGCTGTATAAATAAGTTTTTTGTTGTTTGGTTTTTTGTTTTGTTTAAGGAGGCAGTTCCTGCCTCAGAGAGCTTACAATCCAAAAAGGAAGACAATAGATAGCAGGTAGCAATAGATGGCAGATAACTTCCTGACTGAATTGCTTCTTCAATGATTTAAAGAGAAGATTCCAGTTGGTGAAGCTTAAAATTAGAAAGCTACGAAGTCAGAAACACATGTTGACAAGGCTTGCCTAGAGACAGAAAATTACCACTTTCTTTCAAGTTACAGCAAAATTTTCCAGTTGTCTCTTCTTTCAGTGCGGCGAATTTCTTGCAAGTCTCATTGCGTTGTCTATTTTTAGCCCAGAAGTTCAATAATGGAAGAGTATATTTAACAGCAAGCAAATAATCTGTTTTTGAGTTTAAAGCAGGGTTGCTGGGACTCTGAGCACATCACCTACATTACCAAACCTTCCTTCCAATATGATATTTTATGGCCACAGCTTTAGTTGCAGAAGTCCCTTTGTTTATATTTAGTACCTTGTCTCAGTAAGACTTGGTGGTCAAACACATTTGTGCAGCTGTCAGTGTTCTATCTGTTCTTTACCCATCTGCTGCTTCTTGCTGACCTTGTTTTGAATTCAGTTTAGAATTTCCATGTTTATCTGCACTGTATTTACTGACCTTTTACCCTAGCTTTTTCTGCTGTGAAGTGTTATAAGCCATTTTGAAGTCCAAATGCATTATGTCTGTTAGTCTGTCCCATCAGTTCTTATTGCGACTTTTTCACGGAAGTTAATCAGATTTGTTCAGCATGACCTACTATCTCATGATTTTCTGTTGTACCTCTTCCTTTGCATGTGTCCCTTTATCATTTATGTCACTTAATCCATGTTGTAATGACTGCATTCAACATACAAACCCATTTTCCTTCAGTATTAGTCACCTTTGCTTCCCTTCTGTTTTCTGTACTGCTGCTAAGGCTTTTTCCTCTGCTTCACTAATTTTAATATTTACCACTGCTCCGTCTGTGTTACTTACTCCGGTCCAAGTCCAGCATATATTAGGTGAATAGGATGTGAGTTGGTCCTGAATGTGTTGGTGTCCTGTTTTTTTTTTTTTAAAACTAGGAGGAATTCAGTATAACACGTCTGATCCGTCAAGATACTTTAAATGTCCCGACAGTCAATGGCGAGAGGCAAACCCAAATTCTGCTAGTTAATCTAAACATAGACATTCCCTAAGATGGCTTTGCTCTTCTTAGTGAGGCTAAAAAGTCCTTATTTACTGATTTAATGCAGTTTTCTAGTACACACCATTCAATTTAATATTGGTACTCCAGTACACGTCATTTAATCAACATAATTTTGAGGATCCATTTCTTCTGTATTGACATTGGCTGCAAATAATTTCTTTGAATCTACCCATTTAAAGTTCTGTTCTTGTTGCTGGTCCATAAATGTTGATACTGGGATAAGCAGTAACAGAGATCTGTTGACCAGTACCATAGCAAAGCCATCATATGGCTGATGGAGACGCGTTCCTTATAAACTCACCAACTCTTTTCTGGTTTCTGATGCTTAATTTGCCAAGCTGCTGAAGTTTTGCAATATCGTTTCTTCCCTTTTTCTTAATCCTTGCCATTAATATTTGAAATGTTCATCAAAACAGATAATAATTGTACAATAAAATATTTTGTTTTCTGTGAATAGAGGAATCTTTTTCTTCAGAAATACTGTTGAGAAGGAATTCTCTTATTAATGTATGCCCAAACGTATGCCTGTGTTCCATGGGTTTATTTTTACAGCAGGCAATGCATTACAGAAGGAGTCACTTTGGAATATAGTGAGTGTGTAAGGGATGGATTTCTTCTAGTAGTTCATTGCTGGTTTGATCTTTTAATAGTTATACGGACACTAATTGTATTGTCACTGCATAAACAACTACGGAAACATTCTAAATGGACATTTGCATGGAATGCATTTAACAGCCGTACACAGACAGTATTTTTCTTAGGTTTGTTTGTCTGTTTAAATAATTTCCTGAGCAATTTTTGGTCTGAATTTTAAACTTGGTTTGTATTACCTAACTATGATAAGGGATTGTTTGGAGTTTGCTCCCTGTTTAGGAATGCAGATTTCTCATTTTATTGGTATGCGCCTGCTTATGTAAATTCAAATGTCTGTTAATCACAACTTACTTGCTAATATAGTAGTGGAACAGAAGTACAATGAAGAGCAGAACACAGCTCAAGCAAGATTGCTTATTTCTAGTCAGTGTTTGTGGTATTGTTTTTCCATCATCTGTTACTGTCTTGTGGTGCACGAGTACTTAGGACGTATTTTGGTGAAGAGTTAGAAATGACTGAAGAGGTTTGTTTTAATCTAGGAGTTGTCTTCATTCGGGGTGGGGGGTAGGAATGGGTGGAAGCCTGTTTCTCTGCAGTTGTTCTGTTCAAACACTGGCTGTGTATTTTATGCTTAGGTCGTTTTCTGTCTACTCATTTGCTAGCATTCCACGAGTAAGAAATTATCTGAAAGAAGTGGCCATAATAGTGACCCTTATGAAGGAAATCCTCATCGTTTATTCCGTTGCCTGCACTAGTATTTGCTAAACAAAATAACAGAGAATTGAAAAGTTACTATTTTTGGCTACTGAGTGCTAAATGTAGATACGATATGACAGCAATTGCCTATTCCTTTGTACCATCAGTTGTGATGCTTTGCTGCTCATTTATATAGGCTTGCTTTGTAAGAAGATGCATTTAACAGAAAATTAGTCATCCTCTACTCTCAGAGCTTATTTGTAGTACGTTTGTCAATGAATACTCTTGAGTGGATGGGTTACAGAGACATGTGAAATCTGGAGTACTTCCCTTTCCCAGGCGTTGGCTGATCATTTAAAAAACTTCCCTAGAAGTTTTTCCTTCCGTACCTTCCCTAGAAGTTATTGAAAACAATCTGCAGTAACACAGAGTCTTTGGAACCCGTCAAATCAAAGCATTTACCATGGAGCTTGTCTGGGAGCTCCATAGAAGCCAGAGCAGGCTGTGGACAAGTTGCTCCGCGTATGAAGCCCCTTTCTCTTTTTAAACAAAAAAGGAAAAAGGAAATAAAGCAGAGGGGGGTTGGGGGTGTGTGGGAAGAAAAATGACAAAGTGAGGGATGCAAGCCTAAGATAGAATTGATAACAATCTGGGTAAGAGCAACAACGGATTGCCTTTGAGAAAACAAGGGTTTGATTTTTCCCTCCACTTAGAGGGACAGAATGATCTTTACCACAGTTGTTATACAAAAGTAAACTAGAAAATAGCAATGCAATAAGAATCCAATATTAAGACTCCAATTCCCATTATAAATCAAGTAAAAACCTGAGAGTATTTCCTCAGTTAAAACATCTGGTACCAATTTTATAGTCAGTAGCGGTGCTGTCCCTCCCAGTCAAGAGTCATTTCTCTTTGGGGAATGGCAGATAAATGATGAGGGTGGAGGAAATAATGTTATTTAAACTAGGGAATGAAAGCATCTGGCTGGAAATCTGTGACTGGTACGTTTTGGCCTTTTCTTCTCGATGAAGCTTTATAGGCCATTTGCTGCAGGTTGTTGGCAAGTCCTCGTAAACTGCAGACAAATAAGGGCTATTTGCTCTGTGCATTCGAGTTGCCTTTTGAGTATTTCTCTTCTTGATCTACGGGATTTGTGTTTAGCTCTGTTTTTAAAGTTCTTTCTAGCAAGGCCTTTGCAAACCACGTGGTTTGCACACAACAACGTAGTGGTTGTATGGTCTCATGGACTTTTTGGGTTTTTTTTCTGACTGCTCTATATGTCAAACTAGCAAGATGCTTTTCCAGTTTTTTGGTTAATCTGATTTGGAATACATTTTTCTTACTAAAAATGCCCTCAGAGGAAAGATTGTTGGACAATTCCATTCAGAAGAATTCAATTTATTTCACTTCTACCAACTGCAAGGTAATTTAAAAATAAAACAAACTAAATAAAATGATAAAATAAATGATAGTCGCAATGATTGTACATATTTAAACTTACCATATTTGTCTGATTGATCAGTAGGTATGCTAATAGATGTTTCTGCGTTTGGAATTTTTCTGCCTTGCTCGAGTATTTTATTAGAGGTGGTAGCCTCAGATTGAAAAAAATCGATTCTCCTAATGTTTCTGTGCCACAGATACAAATGATGGAAACAGGTAAAGTACAGTAGTCAAGAAAGTGCAGTAGTAAATACTGTATGTTGAAACAGTTCAATCTTTTAAACAAGTAGAACAAATACAGTTTTTTAGATTGCAGTTACAAATCTGGAAGGATAAGTTGAGTTGTTTGTTTGTTATCCTCTCACTATAGGACAAGTAGTGCTACAAGAAAAGCCCAATTGAAGTTGACAGAACAGAGGAGGTGATGGGAAATGGTTTAGAGGAGGTTCCTTTGGCCACAGACTCTATAGGAATATGTGCAGAACCGGGGAGTTAACTGCAAAAGATTTTGCCTCAAAAACATGTCTAATTTCATTTTTAAAACCCTTCCAGTGGAGGTGAAACTGTCTTGTATCTGTGTATTATTTAACCCCAGGAGGGTTTCATAATGGACATTAAAATAGATGAGTTGTGACAGACGCTTCCTGAAGTCTGCAGTAGCCGTTCACACTCGGGGATCTAGTGACCATCACAACTGCAGTGAGCTTCATGTATTTCTTCTCAGGTGTCTGGGCAGGATACGTTTGGTGCCAGAGATAAGACTGGACCATTGTGCAAACTTCTTGCACTTAAACCCTCTCCTTTTAATTTATTAGTTTAACTGCAGGCTACTTTCACATTAGGCACGATTGGAATATTTGACAGGGGGAAAAGAAATTTTAGAAATTGCACCTTGCAGCCCACAACCCACTGAGCAGACTGGATAAACTGCGTGTATATATTGTATCTGCGTAGCTGTTGTCTTGAAATTGATCTTATGCTGGAAGTTTTGCAAATTAGAAGTAATTTCAAGACTTCTTTCTCAATTCTCTGGCTATGCTTGTTTCTTTCTTTGAGATGCTTATTATGTATCTCCTCACCTTTTCACAAATATTATATGCATGTTAATATTTCTCTGGTATTTGATGATTTGGTGTATAGGTGGGTCCTTTTTCAAGCTGCCTTTTTCATCACATCTTCCTAAAAAAGTTGAACTTTTTGACAAAATTTTGACTAATTCTGGATTCTAGATTTTTAGATCAACTAGTAGTAGTAGTGGGTGTTTTCCTTCCTTTTGCAATTTTTTCATTCTCTTACATATATGTCCTTTCTTCAGTGTCCTTCAGTGGTTAATTCAATAAGCAACAGTAACTTTGTCTTTTCCACATAGTTGATTGTTTCTGTTTCTAAGGAATTTCAGCTCCCTGTTCATGAGCTGATTAATGAACAACTTGACAATTTCTTTACAATTCTAGAAGCATTTCTGGGTTGCTGTCGTGTGTTGATACTGTTTAAGATCTCATTCTTTTAAAACTCACATCATGTGCCTCTGAATTTTATTATTCCAGACACTGCCTAGCAATCACCATGACATTTCCATGCCAAGATCTGTGTCCCATTGCAATTGCGAGTAACGAAGTTGCTGTGATACTCTTTCATCAGTTGTTAAAATAGCTGTTGTTAATATTGTGATGTCAAATCATCTTTCTACTTAAATGTGAATTAGGGACTATTTCAGGGAAGGACAGTGCTTTTATACAAATGTTGAAGACAGACTTTCTTTTCATTGTTTTGTTTGAGCTCTCTCCTGTAATAGGTAATGGCAACGTTTGTTTGTCACTCTCTTATTGTAGGTTTTTTCTCCACCAGATTTTCTGCTTTCCCTTCTTCCCCTGCCCTTCAGTCCCATCTTTCTGAATATCAGGTCTTATCCAAGAAGTTGGTAGATTTGGCACCTGAGAAAGACAATGCAACTTGTATTTAAAGGCTAACGGACAAAACGCATTGCTGACATGAACTCTTAAAAAAAATTCTGGAAGACATTCCATGCTGCTCTGTTGTCTTCTGTCTGGAAGACATTCCAATGCACTGTTAATATCAGGTTTTTCAAAAAAGTTACTGATGGGTGCCCAAACTGTCAGCAAATGGTACTTGAACTGCACAGTAATCTGTGGAACTTTAGTCACTTACCTTTTTTTTCCAGAATCTGAAGAGAATCAAGTGTATAATTGATCCTATCAAAGATGACTTCAGTTCTGCAGCTGGCATCTACCAATTCAGTGACAACTTTTTTTTTTTTCTTCTCTTCAGAGCTAACACAGTATTAGTTTCATGTGACAGGGCCCACTTAATATGCAGTGGAGAAACAGAACTACAAAGAATATAAGGTGAGAATGTTGAATATTTATTTTTCATGGTTGGAGGGTATTTTTCCTGTGATTCAGTTATTCATATTAACTTTAAATTGTAACTCCTATTTAGACAACAAAGACTTAAAGGAACATACAAATTATACCAGTAATATGAACTTCCCACAGTAAAAACAACTTTTTAAGCCTCTGTGAGAACAAGTATTTGGCAAAAGTTCTTAGGAACGTTTATTTATAGACAGGTCTCTTTTTTTTTCTTTCCTTTTCTTTTCCTCTTTTTTCTCCTTTCCTTTTCTTTTCTTCTTTTTTCTCCTAATAGAGAATGATATACGGTAGACTTTTTTCTTTCTCATTGCGCAGGGTAAGATTTGACTAAGGCTAAATAACCAGCCTCAGTATTTTTAGAGAATTAGCTTGTAACTTAGTGCTTCCTCTCTTCAGGTTTTAGAATGGATGGCATTCTTTGTGTACCTGAGCTTGTGTTGTGCGTTGAGATCGCTCAGGAAGCCTGCCTTCCTTCAGTGCTCCCTGGGTGAGCAGTTGGTTTGAGGATCGCTCTTTGAGGACCAACCCTACTTGCTGGTTGCACTACCTTAAGAGATGTGTCTTGCTTTGACGATTTCCCACCCTGAGGATATTTCACTCTAAGGTCAATTAAAGTGATACAGTAATGGTCTTCAAAGAAAATCTTCCTGTGTGAATTTTCTAGGTGCCGTCTCTGTCAGGAAGAAGTCTGCATCAGAGTGCACCTATTGATCTTTCCTTTACAGTTTGTCAACCCTTGCTGATCTGACCACCTTTTTGGCCACTTACTGTTCTGCCACACTTTTCCGAGTTTGTTGTCCTCTTACATTTTAATGTCCCCTTTTGTCCCTCTCTTCTCAGTCTTGCCAGTGCGGCTCTGTCAGCAAAGTTAGGAACATGCATTTCCCTCGGTATAGTTATAAACCTGTTTATTGCTTTAGTGAGATTGTTCATTAACAGCTCTCAACAGCTTCTTCCCATCTTGTCTTCCACAGGTAACGCAACATACAGACACCTGTAGACACATCGTAAATGACAATGTAGATACTTTTGTTTGTCATGGCTTTTGAATGTATTTAAAATCTGAAATGACGCAAACAAACTTGGTACAGATTCTGGCATTACTTTTAAAAGTTCACTTGACATGGTTAACAGCTGATATGCGTATACTAGGTTAAGCTATTAAAGCATTATTGAGACCCTGGAAATATAAACGTAGAAGGTCAGTCGTTGTTTTACTTGTCCCTGTCACGTACAGTTATTTTGGCTTTAGGCACGCTTATTAGAAAAGAGCAAGTGAAGCTTGAACAGTTGTTGGTATTGTCATACCTGATCTGTGGCTGAATTCTGTCTCCAGCCAACAAGCAGGCCCTAGCCAGCTAAGCCCAGTACTAGTAATCAAAATGCAATTTAAAAAACATTCTTAGATATTGTTTCAACTGACAGAAGGTGTGGTAGGCTACAGAAAGGTCAAGAGTATGTGTATTCTTTCTCAGTTTTTATTCTTTTATTTTTTTCAGCAACTAGGAGCCTTTTTGCTTATTTTAAATCTGTTTTGATCAATTAGATGAGCCAAGGGTTGTTTTGGGCTTTTTCTTTGCATTTACACTTGTTGCCGAAACTTAGCATTTCTGGCTATGTGGAATGACATTTTCCATACAGCACGCAGGATTTCCACAAAGGTGACCACGCTTACTCCTGAATAAAACATTCTAGTATTGCCACGCGTGACTCCCATAGTTTTACTGGCTAATAGTCATTTGTTCTATTATAGGTAGCAGCAAATTGCAGTTTAAGGTCCGTCAGCCGCTGCTCATCTCAGAAGCTTTGCTGTCTTCCCTCCAAATCCCTCTCACCTGGACGTGGACACTACAAGCAGAACTGTTCTTTGAAGGTACTTTCATTGTTTGCTTGTGGCTTTTCAAAACACAGGACAGTTCACTTGAAGGGAGCGTTCTTGCTGAAGTCTTTGTTGTTTGGGTGTTGTTTTACTGTGTTGCTGTGTGTCTGTGAGGATTTAATGTATAGAAGCTCTTTGGGAAACCACAAGAAAACCATCATGACCTTCCTTCTGTCCTCTGTCGGGTTGTCTGCTGATGTTTAGCCCGTATGCTAAATGATACTAGTGCCACAAAATGATGTACTGTTATTGCCCAGGCTACATGGTCGTATACTATTCAACTCAATATTCTAATTATCGGTGCTCTGGACAGGTATTTTCAGTGCATCTTTCTTTTAATTTTTTGGTTCTGTTTGTTTAATTACAGTCTTGTCTTTCTCACCATTCCAGTTATCTGCTTAAATGTTTTCAAGTCTAAGCTGTGGTTTTCCAGGAGATTTCCATGTTTTGCCACCTGTAGAGAGACATCTGTCATGGTGAGAGGTCCTCATACTTAATTCCCATTTTCCAGATTATCTGTCCTCCCATGAATTATTTCCCGAAGTGGGAAATACTGCCTGACATGAGTGATACTGTTTAACATAAGGAAAACTAGGCATGAGAATCTTGAAGTCTTTAGGTTTTTTCCAAGGTTATTTTAACATCTAGTTAAATATTCTTACTATTTCTTCTACAAATAGGACTCAAAAAATTGAGACATGATATTTGTTAAAATAATAGCCTTGAAATGAAACTAGATTTCTGTTTTTGCAATGTTTCTCGAGGACACTTCAAATTGCTTTTCAACAAATCTGTTTTCGTTTTTATTGTGTAATACCATTAGTAACACTAGTGACACAGAGCTGGTGGATTCTCTGTGCTCATGGTGATGAAAGATTGATTTGTATCACTTTTAATGTGATCTCATTTTAATAAAATTATAAATTCCCTGAAAATTATTGGAAATGGAAATCTTCCCATGCATTTGGTTACCAAAGGGCTTGCTGTCTTATATGCTGTTTTCAAATCCATATATGCTCTTCCTTCATAGGTTACTTGCCATCTTCTCTGTTTCCAGTGAGCAGTATGCTGTGACAGAACCCTTTTCTCCAGTTCAGCCTGTGATTGATTATGCTGGGTGTTCCGGGGACTGCTTGTGTCTCCGGGCGTAAATTCTGCCCTGCATTTTCTCATGCTGCTGCTTTTGGCACTGTGCTGCAGCAGTAAGTAATAGCGTGGGGCTGGGCTTGGCGTGTCATGCATGCAGCCATATGTCACAACAAATGGCTTTACAAAAGCCATTGATATGATCCGCAAGGCAGGATTTTTGCTTTGTGAAATTGCTTCCTGGGAAGGAAATCTGGCCATTGTGCCTGGGCTGAAACACAAAACGTAAGGCTACCAGTTGCTGTCATATGTCCTAGGAGGTCAGAGCGAAAAATAGTGAAGCATCTTTTTAACAATGGACAACTTTTTGTTCTACTGTAATAATTATTATTTATGGTGATAACACAGTAAGAAAATATTGTGGGGAAAAAATAGGGGGGAAAGCTTTAAAAATGTTCTTATTGGGTTTGTAAAAGCTTCTATGGGAGTGGCTCTCAACATGCTGCGGCACTCTGGTTTTGTTATCTGAGGCTTATTGGTAAGTCCGTGTCCCTCAATCAGGCTCCAAATTTGATTCCAATATAAGGCAGCATATGCTTCCCCAGAAAGCAAGAGCTGTGAAGAGAACTTGGTATCCTCACATGGGAAAGCATTACAATTGCAAGGTTTGAGGACCGTAATCTTTTTTGGCTTTTCTATTGAAGAACCGTAGTTCGGATGACAGCCCAGTGTAGTTCTGGTGTTTGGTGCACTCCTTGCTGCTCACATCCTGATTTCAGATGTCCTCCTTCATTCTGTCCTGGGAAGAGCAGTTCTGATGAAAGATACTAAATGCTGAAATGTTAGGCACCCTTGAAACTTTTTTTTTAAACCTTTTCTGCCAGCAGTCTGATGGCTTTAAAGCTTCCTTCCATTGAAAGGGTGCTGCCCGTTTTGCTGTTCTTTAGCAGAGGTTTGCACTGGTCAAACAGGGAAGTCTGGAAATTGTGGTTCGGGTTTCACTATGCTTAAACCCAAAAGGTGAGTGAGGAAGGGCCGGGGCGAGATATGTAAGATACAGCATTGACAGGGAACTCAACTGGGACACAAGGTCACACGTAGATTCCACGGCTGCTGCACTAGCAAAGTGGAGCTGATGTATTCCTGACCTCCCGAGGTCTTTTAGAGACGAAATCCATCAACAGTTGAAACCGTTGAAAAATTGGAGGACGTAGTATTAAGGACCGTATATAAGAGCTAAGGAGAAAACCTTATTATTTCTATTTATAGAAGGAGAGTTGTGTTAGAAAACTCTGTAATTTTGTATTACCCTCAGAGCTTCAAGCTAGCCTGTGGAGAGGAAACGTGGATGAATGTCTTCAGTATGATGTTCCAGGGCCTTGGTGCTGAAGTAGTCCTCCCTCTTTCTTAAGTGCTCTTTAATTGTGAATCCAAACAGAAAGAAAAGAAGTAATCTCGGCATAGCATGTTGTGACTAAAACAGGTAATTCAGCATTCTTTCGAAGCAGAAAAACATAGTGACATCTAGTCAAATAAAACCTAGTTCCACCCCAACAGCTGCCTTAAGTCATTGATCGCTATGGTTTGCTTAGGTTATGTGACAAAGTGGCTGTCAGTTTCTTGTTATAATGCAACTGATACTAGTTTTTATCAGCTTTTTTTCCTACCAGTTCCATGAGGGGTGGTGTGGGTGTTAAGAAAGCTCTAGATTCAAACATTAATGTGTTTGGATGTGAAGGTTTATGGCTCTAGTAGAAAAAGGCACACAAGACAGGCTTCAGAGGAGCTGCACAACAGGGCATCTTAAGGAACCTGCAGCTTCCTCTGGTACAGGCTGAAATCGGATTAAATTGTGTTCTTCCCATGACTAGTCACGTCTTGGGTAGAAAGCTTTGTTAGGGTCTTCGTGCTCTGTGCTGTGTTCTGGCTCACAGCTCGGAAGTATTAGCGATTTGGGTGATTACAGAGGGACAGGTTGTGTGCTGGGGAGAGCAGCAGGGTCCGTGGGTGTGATGGTCTGTAAAGCCAGCGTCTGACCAAGGCGGCTTTGTGACTAACCCTGTCACGTTTGGAATTCTGACCTCTGGAGTTTTGATCTTGGAGTAAGGTTAGCAGCTCAAGTGCTGTGTACACTAGTGTTATGCTGCGTAAATAAATCAATATGAGTTTTCATTCCACTGCTTACTCTCTTTCATGTGCATTGTCCAGTGAAGCAAAGATCCCAGGCCCTTTGCTAAAGTTGTGAGAAAAAAACAAAGGGAAAGAACTTAGTGTGATTACCAGTAATCAGTTAAAATTGTTAAATAGTTGGTCAACAAGGGATTTTGAATTTAAGGAATTTAAAATTAGCTTGGGCCTATCTATCTATCTATCTATCTATCTATCTATCTATCTATCTCTACTGAATAACCACTAGATTTTCTTTTCAGATTATTCACATTTGCCACCAAGTATCTGTGTTTTTCCACATAAACGGAAGTGCCAGTAGCTGCCAACTTGCAGAGTTAATTCCCTCTAGATCAAAGAATGGGGTATGTATTGCAAGCTAATGAACAACATCAATTTAAGCAGCATTTCCTTAGAAGTGAAAGTTTGGGCAGAGAATGATTGTTGCCAGAGAAATGTCTTGTTCTGTTCCACTTGCTCTACAAGAGAACGAAATTGGTTGGCTCCATGTTTGTATGAACATACTTTTGCTGCAGTTCCCAGGTTTAGTGAAGAACACGCAAGCCTGTCTTTGATGAAGGGTTCACTTTTGTGTTTTCACAATTCATTTCACTTGGAGCTTATCTCCTAGAGGATAAACTCCAGCATCCCAGATACGGAAAACATTGCAGGCCTGTAACTCTTCCATTTGGGGATGAAAAATTGGGAAATTGCTTCGGTATTGTACTTGGGTATAATCTTCAATACTATGCTAAGGCAAGACAAAGGAGCAGGCAGGTTTCTCGCTAGCAGTCTTTTAGGCAGTTGTCTGACTCAAGATGAGGAAAAAACCTGAATGTGTGTTTGTTTGCTAAATAAATTATTTCTGGAAGCGCATAAGGAGATTTGGATGTAAGGTTAACAATTATGGTGGAATAAAAACATCATAGCAGGGGTGTCCAGAAGGGATAAGGGAGCACCCAAATCACCCAGCTTTGAAGGTAAATCATTGTCATACAAAGTTCCTAGTCTTGTTGCCAACAGTGTGTTTTTGATAACTAATCTTTGCACGTTTTTTGCCTCACTTTAAGCTGTGTGGCAATATAGTGGAAAGTAGGGAATATGCTTTTTCTCTTGGCCTGTGCAGTAACAGACTAGCAACTGATAAATACTGTGAACCTGTTAATTGCTACTGGGGGTGAGGCCAACAAACTGTTTAATGTTAGACAATTGGATCTATCTGGACACATAGATTTTCCTTGCAATGCTCGCAACAATACCCTTGAAAATATGTTTGTTTGTGGCTGTCACTGTGCATTAGAGAGAGAGAGAACAGACACATTTTCAGCTTTTTTTTTTTATAACTGCACCGTGATTTCATTGCCATCATGCAAGCTAAGCTGGTGCTGTTTGGTTTTGTTCACTGAATAGTGACAAGGCTGCAGCTGCTGATTTTTCAAATGCAACTCTTTCATTGCTGCTAGGACAGAAGTTGTTATATCCCATGGTGGGGGAGCAAGTCTGAGTATCTTTTAGTCCATCAAAACGTTATCTTTGCAAAAGATCTTTGCTGTGACTTTTGACTACTAAAGTTAAATTAAATGGGATTTGTAAGTCTTATCACAGAGTTAGTCAGTTTAAACTCAGAAAAAGGGAATGTGGCAAGCGGCAGGAAGCCCTCTTTTATGGAACTGCCTTTAATATGAAGACCAATTGGCTTTTCAGCATTTTCTTTGAAGTAGAGGCTTCATCTGAAGCAGCACTTTCCCCTCATCCTCTGTCCAGATCGTTTCATTTGAGAGCGTAGAAAGGAGCTGATGAACTGAGCAACAAGCTCAAATGTGTTAAGGAAACCAGAGCGCGCACACCGTTTCCTAGAACGCCGCCTTTCCCATCTGTCAGCGGTGGGCAGAGCGGAGCTGTGTAAGGAGAGGAGACTGAAGATGATGCAACCCTTACTCTCACGTACTGGTCGTAGGAACTGGTAGACCTGATGTTAGTTGAGTCCAGCATATGATACAGGACAAACCTCAAATTTTTTTTTTTCTTGATACCCATTCATAGTCCTAGGACTTGAGTACTGTGTTTTTTTTATAAATAGCATAATTGTTGCTGCTCCATGACTTTGCTACTAAACATAGGCAACCTTTTTCTCAAGACGATGAGGGGGAATGCCACCATTGCTATTAGAGGAGCTTCTGTTGCTTTCTAATCACTTACCATTTTTAATCAGTTGATGTTGTTATATGGTACCCCTGATCCCACTTTGTTCTATTTATTTCCCCTGTCCTTTGCCCTTACCTCTCCGCATATTCCCATTCTCAGTTCCCCTCGTGGCAAGGAGAAATACTTTTACAGAAGAGGAGTGTCTTCACGCTTGGTCTTTTTTTTGCCTTGGGCCACGGGTGTCCAATGTGTATGAGAGTGAGCCTGTCTGGCTCTCGGAACAGGTTCTGTAAGAACGTATGTTGCAGCACACAGAGTATGACTTGTGCTGTGTACGCCATCTCCCAGGTTGCTAAGTTTCTTCTAATATTGATTGTAGCCATGAAGGGGCAGGAGAGAAGGTGGGGGAGAAGTGTTTGCTAAGGAAAGCGCATCAGACATGGTGAATTTGTGATGCTACGGCCTATGGAAAATGATTGTTCAGCATCTGTTGTATTAAATGGCCAAAGAGAGCATTTGCTTATTTGTTAACTTCCTTGTGAAATGTCTACAATTGAATTGAATGAAATGGAGAAAATAAATTAAATCCTCCTTTTGCTGCTTTTTGCGTGCTTATACATTCATTTGGACTCCTCTAGAGTAGCAGGTTATATCTAGGAGTAAAAAGCTTATGTTTTCTACTAGAAAACCATCCCAATCACATATATTTCTTTCTCATCAAAGAGATTTTCTTTCACTACCCGATTGGGTTTGAAGTTTTCAGCATTTCTGTGAAGATTGCTTGGGAAGAGACAGAACACTATAAATTGTAGCTAAAAATACAATTTTTCTGTAACTGTCATAACAACATTTGGGCTAATTGATTCTCAGTAGAATAATGACATCCAGTATGTAGTGAGAAATATTCATGAAGGAACCTGTGAAAACCTAGATCTGCCTTCCTCCCCCAATAAATCAGGAAAATTCATTAGAGTCCTCTACTTAAGAATTAAAAATAAGCCGTCCTTAGAGATTCTTTTCAGTCTGATTTGAGGACAGTTGGAATTCCTTTAAGTGTCAGTGAATTTAGATTTGGCAGAACTCCAGTTCCAACGGGTTTTTTTTTTTTTCTGCATATGCCCTGGGAGAAGACCAGAGGAATTTAGAGAATATAGATGAAAGGCAGAATTGCAGTATGAGGGGAGAGAAACAAAAAGCAAGCCATAGGCGTGTGAGGGAGAATATAGTGTCTGTCTGTGAAGTTATTCATTTAGGAAATGGGATGATTGAGACAACTGATAGGTTAACTTCAGAAAAGTGGATGTAAGACACTAATAAGCGTCACTTACATTCTGTGATGTCTGAAGATTTTTGCGTGTTCCATAGACTTTGCAAACTGAGTGTGGTTTGGCAGCTGCCGTACAACTCACTGTCTTTGTGATTTCCAGTGTTGAGTCTGTGCAGGACTTTCCATTTGGTGAAAGTGTGGTGAATGTGAAGACGTGGTAGCTGTTTTAAGCAAACTTGAGAAGAAAGTCATCCACCGCATGAAGCCAAAACGTGAAGGACTTGATGGGAGACTTTGGTTTGCAGAACAGAAGAATCCAAAGCATCAGGGTGTTCCAAAGGAGCTACAGAAGCAGGGTGTCTCTTACAGTGGGACCCTGTGAATCAGCAAAGTGATTTGTGAAGGTGTCGATTTGGACCATCCAAATCTCCTCCCCAGCTGCCATATAGGGGCATTTTCCTTCCTGAACTTGCAGCTGTGCTTGCTGATATGTACGGCTACAAGTACAGCAGGGGAGATCCAGGGAAAAGTGGGAACTTTAAATGGAGGTTGAAGATAATGAGGTTAATTGGCTTTTGTCTGATGGATTGTTTATTTGCTCTGAAAATCATGTAGAGTGCAAGAGCTTGTTTGCTTTCTTCTTTGAACGGGGTCACATTTCTGAATCCCCCAAAAGCCTCCTGTTCTGTGAGCTCAAAGGCTCTTTGTTAATTTACTTGGTACTGCAACAGGGAATAAATGCTGGGTTTTTTTCTGAAGAATCCAAGTATTTTGGGTTCTTGCTGCAGTCAATGTTAGGAATGCTCCTTAGTTATGAGAACTTGAGCATTTCCGCCCATAGAAAAAATGTCAAACATGTCTTCATAGGATCCTGCTGGTTTTTATTAGTGCACGTAATGTGGTACTGGCCAGAGTTGCGCTCGCTGCCTTCTGTGCTGACATTGTTCCGTTGTTGATGCTAACGATGTGGTGCTGTCGCGTTCTGCTGACTGTGTGCCAGACATCTGCTGACTGCAGTTCGGGTATTTCACCCACTGAGCTGAAGAGGTTTGGGATCACTGGGGCATGATCAGGAGCACTTGGCAGCCACAAGGTCTCAGCAGGGGGACTGCGGGATGTAGGCCAAGGCAGACATAAAGCCTGTCATGTCGTTATAGTTTCATTTGCTTATGGCTGCACCGAGGCAGTTGCCTGAACTCCGGGCTTTATTTATTTTTACTGTTCTTCAGAGAAACTTTAGTTTGTTAGAATGGTAACTGGCAGCAGGCACATTACGTACAGTGTAGAGAGTAGAGGGCATTCATATGGAATCAGCTGATCTCAGCTTTTTTTCAAATCCATCAGAGGTGTTTTAGGTTTTTGGTATCTACCTCGCTGTTATCTGTCTGGTAGTGAAACTTGAATCGTAGAGGTTTTATGATGTTTTACTCTCTTTAAAGGAAACCACCTAACTGACAGCCAAATAATCCTCCCTTTACTTGTGGTTCGTCAGAGGAATATCATGTCATAGAATAGAATCATTTAGGTTGGAAGAGGCCTTTAAGATCATCTGAGTTCCAAAGCCAAGATCCCCATTTCCAAGCAAAAGCTCGTGTCTCAGGACTCGTTTATGTATGGAGAAGGTCCAGCATTGTGAGAGAACACCTTATATGTAACTCAGAGTAACCAGTGAAATAGATACAGTTATACAATGCTAATTATATCATTATATACCATAATGTTGTTATGATAAAACAATTGATATGTCATCCTGAATAAAAGTTAGCCTAAGCTCCTCAGTTGCAGGGAAGAGAGTAACCTGCAGTGCGAACCATTCCATTTTAACCCAACCACAGATCTTTTCCCCATGATAAAAAGCAGAAGCAGTCACGCTTCTGCAGCTTTTCTGTAGGTGTAAAAATGGTCACCGGGGAAGAAAAGAGGACAAAACCCAAAGAAGCTTACATCTCAGTTTTATTTTCTACTCAGTGTGGATGTAAGAGGTTAAATGGCAAAAAGTTATTTTACAATACAAGTTAATATGTCATTATGAAGGAAGAGATCTTGTTAACATAATAAGCAGTTTCTACAGTTCCTTGTATTACAAATGGGCATGGGGCAGTATGCGTGATATCATTTAACAAAGATGCTGTCATTCATAATTATTTCTCTCAGCTGAAAAAACTGTGCTTTGCAAACCGTATCATATATTCATACATTCCTGCTGTTGATGAGAGATTTTTATGGCAAGCGTGACACCTTGTTACAGAGTTTGTGGATCTCACGCTCTTGGGAAGCGAGGTTGGATATTCAGAGGCAAGACACAAATCTCGCGTCCAGTCTCTTCTCTGCCATACCAGATAACACTTACGCAGTTAGCTTTTACTAGAGATTAGTCCAGCTTGTTCATGGGGCGTCATGGAAAAGAAACTTTTCAACGTCATACATGTAATGAAAGGGCAGCAGTGGCTTTTCTTGCATGAAACCTTTATTAGTAATGTCAAAGGGCATGCAATGATTCTGTGTAAATCTCAAGTAATCAGGTGTAAGGCATTTGGACCAGCAAAAGCTGAAGCTCTTCAGTTTTTATGCTGAAAAGCCTTTTTGTTAAAGATGGAGATGTGTGTTTTTGTTTTTGTTTTGTTTTTTAATAGATGAGTGACCTGTTGGACATGTCTTGATTAAACCTGATAAAACTTTTTTTTGAGGAAATGAGGGGGAGAGGAGGGGATAACAGCTTAGGAAGTAACGTGCCAACAACTGGAAAATGGATTCTGGAAGCAGACTGCCTGGGAGTTGAGAAAAGCCTGTGTTATTGTGACAGAAAATGTTGTGAATCCCCTGGGTGCTTTAAAAAATATAAGTACAAAGAACATTGTCCCATCAGAAGAAGAAAAAGCACTATCTGACAAAGAGCAGTGACAAATGCTTCTGTGATTTTGAAGGTATTTTGTTTGCCAGGGTCATCATCCCACGTTGTGTATCTCAAAGCAAGACTTGGCTGAAGCAGCACTGTCTCAGAGTCCTCGTTCCTGCCAACCATTGACTTTTTACAGCCATTTGAATTTTCCTGAACTGTAGCAGCTGAATTTATTGAAGCTGGAGATACCTCAAAATCTGTGTGGACACTTGAGTCCCCGTTCCTCTATGTTAATGTGAGAGACTTGAATGTGAATCAGAGCTTACTACATGGGCTGCAGGAACTAGTGCTGGAATGCAGCCCAGTCTCATGGAGGACTGATGGGATGGTGCCTGGTAGACGTTTTCCAGCATGCTGGTTTGTCTGGAATAGTGGGGCAGAGAAAGTGGTGCCACATGGCAGTTGTTGATATTCTGTGTATGTGGTGAAAGCACGTATCAGGGAGGCAAAGGCGGTTCTGTAAGACTGATTTGTTGCAGTTGAGACTCATTTATCACGTCTTTCTAGAACAGAGTCATAAGCAGGTGCTTGCAGGTCATTGTGGGAGAGTTCATAAGTATGCAGCCCGTCTTCAAAGGGAAAAGAAAACACGGTCATAAGTCTTTCTAGTGGCAGGAATCTACTTATGCAGCTGTGGCTGACATTTTTTGGTAGTATAATATAAAGACTATGTTTAGCTCGTGGACTATTTAGCATCAGTTCCTCTAAGTGCTTGTGATCATCTTTCCACACTTTGCCTGTGATAGCAGTAAAGTAATTAGCTTTTAACAGAAATAAAGTCACACTTGCAATATGTGTCAGCAGGCGTGTGCTGTTGTCTTTGCTACCCTAGTCCATTGGAGACAGGTAAATGATATGATTATTAACCATTTAGAGGATGTACAGTGCATAGTTTTGTCTTTCACGCCTCTGATACCAAATTAAATCTTTTTGGAACTGTATGTTCCTGGTGCAGATTGCCTAATTGTGACTGGGTCTTTAGAATTTGTATCTTTAGAATTTTAAGTTATATCTTTGTTTTAACCACACAGTTGGTATGTTTTACGTGTAAACTAGACTCTGGCTTAAAGCATACGTTGCATGTACCTGTGTAGTGTTGTGCCTCTGTCAGGGAATTTGTGTCTCAATTCAAACGGAATGTAAGCTGCTAAATAAGACCATTAGTTTGAAAGTTAGGCATGTGTGGTGCTGAATAATACAGCCATATACCTTGCTTAAAGCAATGTGGAGGTGTTAATACCATTGAAAAGTTCCCACCCCACCCACCAAACCAAAAGAATTAGATAATCTGTCAAAGAAAAATGCAAAATGAATGATGAGTTGTTTGTGCCAGTGCTTTTAATTATGTATTACAGTGGTTTTAAACAGTTAAAATTACCCTTAGAGGTAGTTTCTCTCTCAGTTTACTAAGTGCAGGGCGTAAAGGCGTTTTCAAAACAGCTCATATATTAAAGGACCCGAGTGGCTCAACAAGCTCTAGGTTTACTGTCAAGATTCTATTGCCTTCAAGAGATTGCCGTTTGATCCTCAGTGCCATCTGTTCAGTTAAAGATGGCAAATTGAGTTGAGCACCATCATTTTGAATTGCACTATAGGAACCATGGGGCAGGTTTGTCACTTTGGGGCAGTTGGGGCCAGTGTAGAGTAACAAACTGTAAGCGATGAGCCGGCTGCCATGTTCATGCGCAATCAGTTCAGGAGAGCAGCTTTGGTAAGCTTTTTGTGTTGTTGCTCCCAACGGATTTCATTAAAGACATAGTCAGAAAGTTGAAAGCAGTATTAGAAAACGTTATGTTCTTGATAAAGATGTCCTAATGAATATTCTTTTATTAATTCTCAGGATTTGGAAACAGACCCCTGTGTCTTCATTGCGAGTTAACTGAGGTCTTTGCTGTCATTGATTTTGATGTTGAATTTGTATAGTGAAATAGATACCACATTCTACATGTATAAGGCTCTGTTTTGCATTGAAATCACTATCTATGAAGAAATCATAGGATAATAACAGCCCTGATAGGTAAAAACCACTTTTAGGATGTCTTTAATACTATGAGATGCTTTTTCTTTCGTGAGAAAAGAACATCAGTTTGTATGTGGTGTGCTGATTTAACAAGTATTGTGATTTATTTAGCTGTACTGAATTCTAAATGGGCGAACCACTAAAATTACACATACAACTGAATAATTTTATAGATTTATATACTCAAGAGTTGCTTATATTATTTTTGATATGTGAACTGGTGTTCACGACAATGTGGTGAAGCTCTGGAAAAGTATTATTTTGAAAGTATAGACTAGTAGTTTATTTTGTAATATTTATGGGGGGGAAGGAGGTGCATAAAGGTACATCTTGAAAAAAAGCTAATTACAGATGAAAGGCTCCTTCATTACTGTTTTCAATATGTAATGCAAACTTTTACAGTTTGGCCTGAGGTAGACTCTTACCCGACTGTTTCTATGGTGTGCTGCTTGTGCTTTTAAAAATGACAGCTTAACTCCCTTCCAAAAGTACTATACATTTTACTTTAGCTGATTTTCCAAGTTGCTAAAAACTATTGAAGAATTAAATAAACCTACCTTCAAAATGAAGCAACAGCCTGATATTTAATATGAAGTCTAGACAGGTTTGCAGTAGAATATTTTCCATTTTAACCATGCAGTGATCTGGGCACTGAGAAGCTGCCGCTGTGATTCAAGGCTGAAACAGAATTTATGTCTTTTATTAAAATTCTTGATCTCGTGGAAGGGAACTTTACTGCAACTCCAGTGCATATGTCTCTAGGGATTTATGATTTTATTTAATACACAAAGAGAAAAGAGGGAGGGAGAATTCATAATGGGCTTCGTGCAGATTAGGAATCCTTGTAGCCTAGGCAAAAGGATGGTCTGCTGCTTCATTTTACTTTCATCTCAGAATCTCAACTGAGTAACTGTTACAACCATGATTAAACAATTAAACTTGATGCACGCTCTTGGCTTGTGTGGGCCAAATAATTGTGAAAGCCTTATACTTAAGGAGGCCAGGAAAATCATCAGAGCACCTAACCAGGAGTTTCATTGCTGCTTCAATCCTTGAATGAAGCGTTAGCACCTAACATGGGTTCCTCCTCTCTCAGATCTTCAGTGTTTTGGCGTCAAACCTTTTGTGCCGCCAGCATCACTGTGCTGTTGGGGAACCTGAACTTGCCCTTTCTGTTAGTGCTGTTGCCTCACCGCTGTGGGCGACTGTTGGGAGCAGAGGCTTACAGCTGCTGCCACTGCTGTGGGCTTGAAAGGCTGTTTGGCCAGTGGGTCAATGAGTGCTTTCTGTGTTGCTCACAACTCTGGAACATCAATAAAGAAGCATCCTTCTCATTCTGTGAGTGGAAACCCTGTGTGAGTTTGGCATCTCTGGCATGCAGGAGGGCAACCTGCACGTGTGATTCAACTCAGCTGTTCTTTTACAAGGGTTCACAGAGTTGGAAGTGGTCCTTACTAGTGCATGTCAACACTGATGAACTGGTAGTCATTTTAATTATGCTGCATCGAGGTGCTTATTATGAGTAAATAGCAAACATCTCCAGTAACTGTAATTAGCTTTTGCACTATAATAAGTAAAGAAGGCCTTTAATTTGCAAAGCATGCAATAATTTTATTTTATTTATGCAAATCGTGCTTTCTGGAGCCAAATAATTTTGCTTGACTTGTCTAGTGACTGCTTCCTTCATCCCCCATGGACCCATTTATGTGTCAGTTATTGCACCACCTCCCTGTGGAGGGCAGTGCTTTAGGCTTTAGTTAATGTTTCATTCCACTGCGTTTCTGAGTTCACGGCGAGTGTCTGCAGTCTCTCTGCCTGGATGTGTTGATCCAGTGCCAAGCTCCTTGCAGGTCTTGGCTTAGTGACACTGCTTTGTCAAACTCCAGGCCCATTTTTGAGAAAATGACCCATCTCCCAGATGCCTTTATGTTTTATGAGAAGGGACAAGCTATTTCCATTTATTGGTCTTTGTCCAAGTCTTCCCAGTCATACCTCTCTGAGTTAGAGCTCTTGTTCTCTTGCTCTGGGACTGTTCTTTACCTCCAGTAACTGAAGAGCACCCATGGCATCTTCCTTTAGGCCTAGAAGCTATCTCTGCACTCTCGTGAGAAATGGTTACTATCGGTGCCACGTTCTGGGAGGCTTGTTCTTATCTGAGACACCAGGGATGTTTTGCCCATAATGTAGGATACGCACACTAATAACTTCTGCTGAGATCATGTGTTACTGCTAGACCAGCATGCTACTTTGTAGTGTCCAGAAGAGCAAGGCGTTTGTGTGGGTGAGCAGGGCGAATGATGAAGACACATCCGTCTCTTGAAGTACTCTCTGCCAGACAGATAAGATTTAAAAATCTTTGTCACAGTTCATTTGTTGTAAAAGACACAGTTTTGGAGGAATACACACAAAAGTATTAATCTTATATTAGTATTAGGGGAAAATTTATCCAAGTACATGGTTTTTCTGTCTCCTGAGCTGCATTTGCAGACACTCTTCTAAAGGATAAATCAGTTGGCTTAGTTAATCCTAGTTTTTAGGCCATCTTCTCAACAATGCTGTCTTGAGATTCTAATAAATGGTAATGCAACAATTATTAAAAACCTTATCAATATTTTACCCCACCCCTCAAAACAGGAACAAAGCCCCAACACTGATATTTTTTTTTCCATCCTTGAGCCTACATTTAATTCTCTTGCCTAGCTTTGGCATAGGCAGCTACTTGACAGAGTTTCCTATTTACGTTGGGTTTGTGTGGCAAGGTTTTGGTAGCAGGGGGTCTGCAGGGGTGGCTTCTGTAAGGAGATGCCAGAAGCTTCCCAAACGTCCGATAGATCCAATGCCACCAGCTCCAAGAGGGACCTGCTGCTGGCACTGACGGTGGTAGCGCTTATGTAGCTGTATTTGACCACATGCCTGTGTCAGTATGGGATCTTTTAACTGAAAACATAGCCCTGACACATATCTAGTATTCATACTAGTACTTTGCCAATTCTTACGCTCTTTTGTAAGTTCATCTAACACACCGTATCTTACGGGTTCTTTGGGCATAACCTACGAGAGTTAAGGAATGAGGGCAGGGTGTGCGTATGTCGGTGTATGTGCAGCTCTTTCAGGGGTCTCCTAACCACAAGCAGAACACATTCATAACTACAGTCTTTTTCATGTCAGAAGGGTCTCTGCCTATGTCACAGGAAAAAATGTGAAATCCTGACGACTCCTCAACCATTTTGGTTGTTAAGTACTGCTGTGGGTCTGAAGTCAAAATAATTTCTGTCCTTCTCAAACTCAGGCAGAGTGTCCCACCTGGGCTTTATAAGAATTTCACAAGGGGTAGGATAATCCTTACCACATCATATTGTCATCTCTGCTATTCACCATTCATTCAAAGCTCCCAAACACCACTGAGTTTTAAAGGATTCACAGAATCATTTAGGTTGGAAGGGTCTTCTCAAGATCATCTAGCTCAACCCCTTGCTCAAGCAGGGTCACCTAGAGCAGGTTGCCCAGGAACCGCGTCCAGTTTTGGTGGTTTTGACACCACAGCCTTTCTGGATGACCTGTTCCAGTCTTTGACCACTAACAGAGACAAATACAGAGATTAAAATCTCTGTATTTTAACCATCCTTGGCTTTGAACTTCCCATTCTTGCTAACCTATGTGATACCAGAGCTTGTCTGGCATTTTCCCTCCCTCTTTAATCTTTTCTTTGAGTATGATGTTAATTGTATTTTTCACTAATATCAACTTGAAGATAATGTTTTAGCAGCCACTGTTGCTCTGGCTGTTCCTTTGCCTTATAATTATTTAAAGATCAAGAAGGAATAGTTAGACTGGTTTTAAACTTACAGGCAGACATTCATTGCACAGTTCTGCAAAGCTTTTTCACGAAGTAAAGAATTTGCGAGGCAGTGCTAAAAGAGGTCTCAGAAGTAAAGTGACATCTAGGACATTAGCTCTTGTTAATTATGTTAATGATGGTGTAAAAGAGGACTGCTTAACTGCATTCTGCAGTGACAGTTCACCTGGCCGTCTGCCATCTTGTGGCAGACCAGTTCCCATGGGCAATTTTGGAAGGCATAGCGAGTGAGATACCCGCTGTTCTTGATGGCCTTCTTTCCAAAACATGACTTCGTCCAATGGTAACGTGTCACACATATGTGTTAACCATGTGATGGGGAAAGAACCCAGAAAACATACCAAGAGCAAGCTTTTTCTGAACGAGGGTAATGAGCAGTAGTTGTGCTTGGTTAACTCTTTAACTTCGGTGAACAGTCATTCAAGATAAATTAGAGACCGCAGGTGACCTATAGGTTTAGAATTATTGATCCATATAATCCAGATTACTGAACCAGTAATTTCACGTAAGAGAATATTTGCTTAAATAAATTCTGAAGTTGAAAGCTTTAAAAAGGCAAAGAAAATAGAATAGCACGGTATATTATTGGTATATAACGTGGTGCAGCTGCAGATCAGGCTTCTGTTGTGCCTGGCACTCAGTACTCGCTTGTGCATCGGCATATCTGCACTAAATAGGCAGAGAATATTGTTCACTACATACCCACTTCATACCGTGGGGATTGCTGACTTTTATGGAATATTTCTGAGAGATAAATTTACATCTGACAGACATATCTTTATTGTGATTTTTGTGTCCCTTTTTTCTTCCAACTTCAAAAAATGGAGAGCAATTAAAAGTGCAGTAGGTATGCAGGACAAGATGTTAACACTACTGCTGTTTGCAGAGTATACTCGCTACTCTGTGTATATTCTGCAATAATAGAATAATGTTTAAATATGTACTCACTTTACAGCACCTTGCTGTACTTGCTGTACAGCACTGTGCTCTAGAGTAAAATATCTCATAGTAATTGTGTAGAGAATTAAACAAACTGCTCCAGAGGCTTCGGCAGAGAGAAGGAAGAAAAGATTTCAGGACCTAGTATGGAAGGGGCTGTTTAGCCAGCAGAGACTGTTTTGCTTCATTTTATCTTAGTCCTGCTTGGTATGTTTGAATAAATAAATAAAACCATCAATATTTTTTGGAGAGTTTATTCCACAGATACAACATTTAAATGAGATGTTTAAGCTTAGAGAAGGTTGCTATCATAGAACACAGAAGTGTGTTTTAGTAGTTAATGTGGTTGTAATAGCCAGAGATGCACGTCCAGTAGTGTAAGGAGAATGTGGAATAGTGCTTAGAGCAGCGAAGGGACTACCAAATTTAGATTCAGATCTGAATGCATCTCCATTTAGGCATATTTAGTACCTGACTCTATGATGTGTTTGAGTTGCATGGAGTGTGGGACTGTATTTACTTGAGTTCTTTACAAAATCTTATCGAGCCTTGTTTAAATTATTTATGTAAAGCGTATTAACTTTTCTTGAGGTAGTAATAAATGTGCTCTGCATTTGTATTATTTCTTGCTAGGCTATTGCAGCTCCGTCAGCACAAAGGGACGGTGCTGAGGGAGGGTTTTTGCTGTTGAGCCCTCAAGGATGCAGGATTTCATGTGGAGAGAGCAGAGAGCTTGCTTTGCAGGCCTTCGTGGGAAGCACACCGAGGAAATGTGTAACTGATAGACAACCTAATTCTGCCTTTTACCTTTAACAGAAGGGTGATTATATTTCTCTGGATGCTCACAGGAAGTTAGTGTAAAACTCGTCACTGGGTGTCACTGTCACACCACAGGAATCTGGGTGGAAGTGGGTTTCTCTGGCCTCGAATTACTGAGGTTTTAAAGGCAGATATTGATAAGGAGGAGCGGCAGAGGCATGTAGCGTTGGCTTGACTGTGGAACCAACGTTAGTGCAGTTGATTATATTTGCCCAGGAATAACTTCTGCATTTTTTTCTCTTGAGTTGTGTGTGTTTCTTTCGATCCATTTCTACAGTTTAAAGTAAATACAAGTTACAATACTGATCACCAAAGTGCTTGCAGCCCCTACTGTTTGAAGTGATTTGAAAATGACAAGTTATAGTCTGTTCCTTTACCAAGGCCAGTCATGAAAATACTGGAAATTGCAAATTCTTAACAGGCTTCTGTGGATTACCTGGCAGTGAGCTACTGGGAACTGCTAGAATTGTGGTTTCCAAACTGGATTGCACTTGTTTTTGCAGCATGGTTTTCACATGAAGCAGCGTCAAAAGGTTTGCTCACACCAAAGCACGGGGCTCTGTCTTTCTCGTATCTCCTTAAGGCTTATTAGTTTACCCTGGAAGGAATTAGACTAAGATGACATGGAGGGGGTTGTGTGTGTTGTGTGACAAATTAATGTTTTGCTATTAATAATTTTCCTTTTCTTCCAGTTATATGAAAGCTAGGTTATTTTTCCTGTTTCCTTCTGGATATTTTTGATAAGAATTATGGCACTGGTATATAAATTCTTGACTCCTTCTTTTATCCCTTTTTAAAGATAGGGTGTTTTGCCCTTTTTTGGTTTTCAAGAATTGTAACCATCTCGATAAGAACTCATAGATACTTGATAGTGGCTCTGAGAATACTTGAAATACTCCTCTACCTGCAGCACACTACATATACTATATCACCTATGTAATAAATACAAGCACAGAATTAAATGCTTACAACACCCCTAACTGGAATTTTATAATTGTTTCATAGTTAAATGAGCCCATGGTATCTCTCTGAGACGATTTCTTCACTTAAACTCTTATTGCAATGATATCTGAATCCAAGTCTTTTATAATTGAAGTTTAATTCTCACCTTTATTTGCCTGTGATTTTAGAATTTCCTTTCTTATTGTTATTTAGAAGCAGGGTGGGGTGGTGATGCAAAGAAGGGCAGGAGTGGTATTTTGAGGTGGCTGGAAAGATTTTGACCACTAAAAAAGAAAAATGTAAACATTTAAACATTCAGTAGTTTCTAGGTATTTATTTTTGTGCTAAGAGGTCAAACCTGCTTAGTTTAATTGCTGATGTCATAACACATATAGTTATATTTTACCTTTTCCTTAAGGTCAGTGGAGCAGGATATTTGCAGGTCCTCTGGAACTGCGCATCTTGGACAGGATTGATGAGGCCAGTGCTGTGATGGTCAACTAATTGCCCATAACACTTGTTGAAAACCTTCTAGTTAATTAAATGCCATGTTTATCGTTACTATAAATGGACACAAGCTTTTATTTCTTCCTTGTTAATTGTCCCACATTTATCAGTGCTGGTTGACTCCATGCTCTTGATATTTCCTAGTTTATTGAGGAAAATTTAAATTATTTTCTCAGAAAAGGGGATTAGTACTGGCATTCTTGTCAGTTGCATTGACAGCTGATGCTTTCTTCACAAGCATATTAACTTGACCTCATTAGTTTTTGCATCCAGCTCCCTTAAACACAGAAGATTGTATTTCAGTAGGAGCCAATCATGTTAATTGCATCTGATCGGTTTGCATATTCATAAGCCATTGGCTGTTTTATGGACAGCAAAAATAAACACTATATCTTTTTAATAATTTTAAGTGGGTCACTTTCAGGACTGTATCTGTTTTAAATAAATTATCATATTGTTAAGGGCCATGGGCAAAAGCTTTTTATTAGTAATGTGACGGTTTGGTTTTGTTTTTTAAGGACAGCAATATTTGTTTATGAAATCAGTACTAGCCAACCACGTTAAAGATATGACAGTACATCTTACCTGGTTGGTGGGAATTCTACATACTGTGGGTAGGTAAGAAACCATTTTTACATGGAAATGCCATAATTACCAATTTGAGATTCCCAAACTGCACAGAAAGCAAATCATGACAAGGGATAAATTTATATGATATTTTAAATTGTTGTAACAGCAGTACCTAAGTGTGAGTTTTGTTGGTCTCTGCTAGTGTTTCCTAGTGTCCTTTAATGATGTTTCTTGCATGTAATTTTTGGAGTAGCAGTGGTTTGTGCATGGGAAGTGAAAGGCCTATGTCAAGACAAGGCTTCTGCCTTGGGGAGCTGACCCTTATGGAACCTGGTGCTTCAGCCATGTTGCCATGAGGGGATGACATGGGCTTTCAGGCTGCTGAAATACTCGTTTCATTTATTCTCAAGCCCCAGCTCCTCTGCCTGGGTACGTACCCAAAAGAGCGCGCACCAGGTGCTTGGGGGCCTCCCCAATGGTGCAGGTAGGGTTTATCCCGGCTGGAGGGTGTGGGCTTTTGCTTTTGTGGTGCTTAGTGAGACGTGGGGTGTTCTGCATGCCTGATTTTATTGTCAGACTTGCTGTTGTCCAGGCTCCTTATTTAAATACAGTAGGGTTTAAATCCGGCTCTTTGAGAGTTTGCCGTTTTTGTGTGCTCTGTCTTTTTCCGCGTGGTCTCTCACGTGCTCTGGCGCGTTGTCATCTCCACACTCTGCGAGACTGTACGGAACTCCCTCCGGTGTCAGGTGTGCGCTGAAATTCTTCAGGGATTTCCAGAGAGTTTTCAGTTTAACATCAAAAAATATTTTACGGTGGTTAGTTTTAACTCTTGTGTCTGATCTGTGAATTGAAAATTGATCTTACAGTATGAAGTAAACTTTCATGTTATTCTCGAGATTAAAAGGAGGTTTCTATACTGAAACCTTCATTTTGTAACATCCTATCATATGTGCAATCTGCTTCAGAATTATAGCTAATAGTCTCAGTAAATCCTAACATACCTGAATTGTTCACAGGCTCATTTACCTCTGGGAAATATGTAGTGATCGTTTTTTGTGTGTGTGTCTACTTAGTCTGTTTCAAGTGGGACCAGATACAGAGCAGGACTGACTGACAAATTAATGCCTTCAGCTTCTGCTTAACGTACATGAATTATAAGTACAAAAGGCATGTTATAAACTAATAATTTTAACTCTATTCCATTGCTAAAAGCTACTAATAATGAAAACAAATCAAAATAGTAACGTAGCCTAACTAGTGAAAGAACAAAAGGACAGGCGGAGGAGGGACTGTACAGCAAAATAATTGTTCTAATTAAGAATTGAGGAAGATTGAGAACTTTACTCAATTTTTGATGGATTCAATTCTGCAGGGGAGTCACTTAAAGCACATTTACATCCATTTCCTCTTAACATCATACAATATCGAACATCTAAAAGTTAGTACTATCAAAATTGAAATATTCATTCACAAAGTGTGAAACATCCAGCTCATTTTGCTAAGTAATGAATGCATACTTTTCGGTTACTGTAAACTGTTATTTTGGAAGCCTCCAGTGACAAACGTTAGAAATCCCTGTGGAGGGAGCTGTTATAATCAGTTAGTAGTGTGACTAATAGTCTTCTCGTTGATCAGAATGTAGTAAATACCTCACCTATATACTGCCTTGGGACCTGGTCAAAAGTCTATTGGAATGTCACTTCAGAGAGGGGACTTTGTAGACTTCAGGCAGCTTTGGCTAATCCTGGTTTTCTTGTATTAAAGTGTAGGAGCATTATGGTAAGCAATTGACCCTACTGTAGGTTTGCAAATACCTGTATTTTTCTGCTCAGTTCTCATTATCTGAAAAATATTACTATATTTGTGGAATTTTTTGCTAATGAAAAAGAAGTAGAATTAGCAATTCGAATGATGGCAGCACTTTGTAAAAAGCAAATTTTGGTAGCCTAGAGTACAGGAAATGAGATGAGAAATAATTTCCAGAGTTCTGTTGTTTGAAAAAGTTTACTTGATTTACAGAGGTCACAAAAGAGCAATCGCAAATATTCATCCCAAAAAATAATTTCTGATCTTAGATTCAGATTACCTTGGATTTGGTACAAGTTGCCTGTCTTCTAGTTAGTTTTAGGGAAGTTGAAAATTAACCTGATGAAAAATATATTATGATGTTCATAAAATAAACAGTTCAGATGTAAAGCTGGAAAGGCTTACATAAAGAGGAGCAGAATAACCAATTCCTTAGTCAAAGAAGGTGATTTCTTACTTCTACTTTTGAGAATTACTGTTTTTCTACATCTGAATAACTGTAGGGTTTTCTGCAGTAGGACGTAAAACAAGGCCAAGGGGAATAGGTCAAAAACATCAAAAGTACTTGTTGCGTTGTTATGAGTGATCTCATAAGTTGAATTTAAACTTTTTTAAAAAGGAACAATAACTTCAAGTGTAGACAGTTGATAGTTAGACTTATTTCAGATTTTCTGTAACCATAAAATGCGCGTTTCAGATTTGTTGACTTTCAAAAATGTTAAATAACATTTTTAATACAAGCATGAATAAATGGGAGCACCACGTTTTTATTTTCTGCTATAAGAAAAAAACACATTCTGGAAGAGATATACGTAAATTTCTGAGAACCTCAGATATTCTGATCAGCCACCTTTCTATTTATACAGATGCAGTGGACAGCAATGGGTATACTTCCCTGATAATTTTCCAATACTGCTTCTTTTTCTTTGTGGGTAAGTGTCAGAAAAGACCACTGCAAAAAGAGAGCTCAGTCTGTGGTGTTGCCTTTTGTCAGTTGAGAAAGAAGAGCTTTATAACTGTAATGTAGGAGAATCTGAAAGATCTATATTTTTTAAATTAGAAGGGCTGATAACACAGGTAGGGCCCAATCTCTTTTGTGCCAAGCAGAAATCACAGGTGTAAGAGCAGATTTCAGCTCAGCATCTTGGGAGTTACAGGACGACAGATACAGCAAAATATTTGAGTATCAAAGATATTTGTGTTCATATCACTTCAGTATTTTATTTAATGACAACTCAAGTGGTATGACAAGAAAGTATTTATCTTGTTTTTCTGTAGAAAGGATTGAGGATTTTGTAAGGATAGAAACAGTAAGATAAATGCATCTAGTATGATGCTGATGTAGTTTTTGGGACAGTTTGTTTTTCTTTGTCTCCTAGCTTTACTGTCTTAATTAACTTCTCAACGCTTTAGTATTATAATTTCATATTGACTGTATGGAATCTCAAAAAACAAGACATTATTGTTCCTATTAATTTATTGTGTTTCACATAAAGACATAAACATTTTGCTTTATGTAAATCAATATTCAATTATGGTAGAGAATTATATAGAAACAGCTGAATGTAGCTGTCATACGGAATTAGGTAATTTTACTCTGAACATTATTTACCATATAATAGAAAAATTATTCAGTGATGATTTGTTAGTATAGAACAGATTGTTGTTACTCATACAGAAAGGAATATTATGTGCAGAGGAAAAACAACATTTGCAGTTATTAAATGTTAGTGATCCTTTCCATGTACTTTTCTCTGAAATGCTGTTGCAATACGTTACTAATACTGGCAATTTGCTTTATGTCGTGTAGTATTCAGATCTGTAGCCACTGCCCCAAAAGGCTTACAATTAAACGGATGTTAAAAAAATACCCGAACAACTGAACAAAAAAAATGATGTAAATTTGAAAGCCAAGACAAAGACCAAAAATTGCCAGATTAGGCCAACGCCGTTGAAGTGTTGCGTTCAGTTCTTACTCCATTTCCTGACTCCCTCTTCACAAAATAGCCTGTGCCATCTGGAATTTAGTGTGGGTAGAAGAGTTGTGTCTGCTGCCTGGCAAATGTGGGCTGTGTTTGGGGGCGGGTGTTGAGGTTTTGTTTGTTTATTGTTTACTGGTGCTGAGGCCTGTTCCGAGGCTGTGGGCCCGAGTGCCGGCAGTGCTCTTTGGTAGGTGTATGCAACACAGGTGTGTGAATATAATTAAAGGAAAGAGTCAGACTTGACGGTTTCAGCATGGAGGTTTTTAAATCGCATTGGGAATGTTTACATAACTGCTCAGAAGAGGCTTTTTCCATGTACCTGTTTACACTCTCTACTTTTGAAATTCTTGAAGCATTCTGCCCTTGGAGAGCCCTTGCAAGCCCTTGATTGCTGCAGAGAAAAGCCCTGTTAGTGAATTGTTGGGAAAACATTCCATAACAAACCAGTCTTTTAATGAGGGCGGCTGCTGCCTTTCCAGTGGCTGGAGAGGGTCGGGATGGGGAGAGAGATGCTGGTACATTGTGAAACTGTTTGGGAGCCACAATAGCGGGGAAGGACCCAGACACCACCGGGCCTTTGTGTGCAAATTTCCCACCACAGCTAAGCGACCTTCCCCCCCCCTCCTCCAATTTAATTAAGTGGGTTTGGAGTCCAGCGCTGGCCTAACAAGCACTTCTTCATGAATGAAAGATTTGTCTCCGGCAGCGAGGCAAAGCTCCCAACAATGTCAACAGCAATTACTGCCTGCGCTGGCCGCTTGAGCAGCTCCCATGGTCGGGCGGCGCTGGGAAGGCAGCGTGGCGCATGAGGCTGGCAGAAGTGGTTCGGGATTGTCTTTGCCTATCTTACAGCAAACTTGTCATCCATGCACCCAAGATTTTAACTAAAGCTGGGCCTCCCATGGGAAGGATTTGTCTAAAGATGCTAATGCAATCGGGGACCTCTCCTGGCAGACGTGACACCAGTTGGTGCGAGGGAGCTGGTAGGAACCTGTATTAGAAGAAGAGGTGATGTTTGTTTGGGTGAGGTATGGGACACAATCAGTTATCCCAGAAGAAGTGAAGGCAATTTCACTTAAATTGAATGGGATGAATCACTGAAGGTTATAATGATCCTGTTTATGAATCCACCAATCTTTCTAAATTTGTAGACCCATTTGAATAGAATTGAATGGGGACCTAATGAATCTATTCTCTATATTTTGCTTGGGTTTTGTTAGGGACCCACTGCTTGTCTTAGGCTTTCTCTTTGGAAAACTGAACTGTCTAGCACTGAAGTGAATTTTTCATTTGATAACTAGTTAAAAACAAACATCAAACCCACGATTTCCTGTGTTAAGGGGAAAAACATGTGCAGCAGTAGTTAATCCTACATGTCCTGTGTGTCTGCTGCCTGTGCCCTGAGAACACCTACTCTGCTGGTTTTGTTAACCATGTCCTGAGAAAAAGTTGTTATGCAATTGATACTCTGTAGGAGAGTAATGTATTCTGTGGTATAATCAGCATGAAATTGTGGTGTGAATTGAAATTTGTGACAGCATGGTCAGTGCTCAGCAGCCAGCGTGTGCCCTGCTTACACGTATGGTTCACAGCGTCTAGAATCCATGGACACACTGCGCGGGCTTATTGGATTTAGTGAAGACATGTCCACATAATAGCAGAGGATTAAACTTCTGACAAATTTGAACAAGGCGTTAAAAGCAAAGGGAGCATAGTTTATTAAAGTAACCATTTTGAATTATGAGCTAATGAATTATGATTTCTGATGATATTTGAGCTCAAATGTATAACTATATCCCAGCTTGTTTTCGGAGGCCATGAAGTTATTTCTTTTATAGTCTTTGAACTTTTGTCTCTCAAATTTTATTTTTTTCCTCTGTTTTCTTGTAGGGGAAGGAAGGACCCATCATCTCTTGTTATGCTACATAATTGTTAGGTGCAGTGGATAAAAGTAGACAAATCTGAGAGATTTTTGAAGCTCTGGGAAGTTTCATGTCAAGTTTGAAATCTGTAGGTTTTGCAAGCTGTACTCCTGAAGCAGAGATTTACAAAACAGTGAAGTCTGCGGTTCTCACAAACAGCCTTTGGTGTTTGTTCGTTCCAGAACGTCTACAGAAGGAATTTAGAATTACGGGATACTGTAGTCTCACCTGTGGCTCAGTAAAGGCTACACTCTTTACAACAGTTCTTCTGTAAATATTGATAATTTTGTCTGTGGCTAAAAATGTTATGGAATAGAATAGAGTAAAACTGTTATAAAACAGGAAAGCTTTTTAATTGCTTTCAGTTGAACTCTTTCAGCCGCTATTATTAAGAGCATCAAGCACAAAATCAATTGCTTGAGGAGAATTTTAGTTTTCCAGAACTCCCAGTGTTACAGAGTACCTCCCATCGCATCGTTTGCATTTTCATGCAGTAAGGGTGGTCTGCAGTGATCATCTTAGCAGTGCCAATAAACTGTTTGGGCATCTGAACAGTAGGTAGTAGTAGATTTATTTCCTCAGTCAGGAGCTAAACCCAAAATGTATGGTGGTGGTTGTTTGTTTTTTTTCCTAAAAAGCCTATGACAAACTAGTGAGGGATCTTAAATCAATTATTAGCAGCCCATTCCAAATGATATGCAATCAGAGAGCTTGGGCATCCTAGCATGTTGAGGTTTGCACTTCAAAGCTATGGGAAGACAGAAATTGAGGTGTGTTTGTCGGGAGCTGCTGTAATGGCGGGAGAATATAATAGTGATGAGAAGCCAGAAACAAAAATAAGGCGGCGTTGATTCCTGGCTGCCTGACCCTCGAGGGTGTCGCGGGGGTAACCTTGTGCTGGTGGGATAATGGACACAGCGGTCTCTTATGGAGATGAGTCAGTTTAATTGTGCATAGTTTAAATACGTATGTGCCTGTGTGTAGATACATGTGTCGTATTTTAATATGGTCTTATAGTCCCAAACCTGACGTTTTATGATGTGGCTGTTGGATTATTTATTTAAACCATACTGAGCTTGCTTTTGTAACAGTGCCAACAGGTTTCCTACTTGTATTCAGTCCTATTTTACTCTGGAAATGCCCTGAGACTCCTCGCCAGGATAGAGAAAAAGTCTGTGATACAGTTCTGCACTGTGTCACTCCATTCTCAGACAAACCAAATGCTGACTGAAATCGCTTCTTTTTACTCAGGTTTATGAATGCAGCTTCTGACTTGGGATGATTCCTGTCAGTGTGAAGCCCTGACAGTACCGTTTAAAACTGACAAGACGTACAATGAACTGCCTGAGCATCAGCTTGAAGTAGACAATGAGAAGTTTCTTTGGGGCATTTTCACAAGCAGATGAGGGTGAGAAATACAACTCTGCATGTTTATGTAATGCTTTATCTGTATAATGCTTTGAAATGTATCCAATTAATGATTATAACACCCTCACAATGTCAGTCAGGGTTTTTTCACCCAAGGTGACGGTTTTACTGGTTTGTTTTAGTTTGGTTTTTGTAAGAGATTTTCGTGGTAACAATCATCTTGCTTAGATAATCATCTAACAAGACAAAAATTCAATTTCTTACTTAAAAAGAGGGGGGAAAGTGGCAGTTATTACCAATATGTTCCCAGTGAGCAGAAACACATCTATTTACCTTCTTTTTGAAGTATTAAACAATTCTTTCAGATTTCCAGATTATTTTCTTTTTTTTTTTTCTCTCAGCTCTGCGCTTCTGAATTAGTTTCTTTTGGAGGCCTTGCTGTAGTCCACTTAATACTATCAGAAATACTTTCTTCAGAGAGCAGAGCATAGACTGCAAAGAAAGGGAATTGCCAGGTGATACGGTATCTAAGACTGTGATTTCAACAGGAACAAAATCTTGACCAAGAGCTGCTGTCCAGAGCAGTGGCTGTGGCCTGAACGAAGCAATGTACGGCTTCACAAGTTCAGCAAAAAGGTTTTTTTTTTTTTCTCGAGATCAGGTCTTCTGATGAAGGATTTGCTGAGAGGCTCAGAAATCATCAGTCTAAGTTATTGGTTTCTCTGCCTGCCAATGGCCATAATTACAGCTGAGTGAATAATTCAGAGCAAATAATTTGTCTGACAAATTTCTTTTTCATCTCATGAAAAATCCATGAGTAGTTCACAAGCTCTTTGCATTTGTTTGTTGTTCATATTTATTTATTTGCTCTTGCATAGCTTTTATTGGCTGTCTAAGTCACATGGTATGGTTTGAGGGTTTTTTTGGTTTTCTTTTTTCACTTGCATTGTTTGAGCCTGGTTGTACATTCGTATTAAATACTGGGCAGCTGGAGGTCTGTGTCTTGAACAGCTCTTTACCGTTTCAGCGCTTGCAGAGTGTATTTCTCAGATGCTCTTCCCTGTATGTATGTGTTTGTCTCCTCAGGTCTTCATTGCCGTATCTGGTTGCCTTGTGGTCCACACTGTATTCACTAAACTTACTATTCTTTCCATCTGGATGCTCTGTGCTGTTTCTGTGTTAGTATTTTAGTTAATGAATTTCTGCTCTGGTTCTGAGGAGCTCTACCCCTTTTTGTTTGTTTTCCTGTTGTAGGATAACCTTTGTGAATAAGACGTAAACCTATGAAGAAAAAAGTTTTACTTCTCTTCAACACAGACTTCAAACAACTGTGCTATTATTAACAAGCCTTTAGTCTAATAAATACACACAGGAACGATCTAGTCTAAAACCTTGTTCTTCATGGTAAACACATATAGTATGCTATTTTTTTAGGTACCTTCTCATCATTAGAAGGACATAGTAGTCATTATGGAAAGCATCTGCGTTCACAGAGTTGAATAGACTTTCTCTCATCAAATATGAAGAACTTAATATATGTTCAGTGACATATATTAGTTGTGCTAATACTTTTTATTTTGTTTTACAGCCTGTGCAGAATCAGTACGGGACTTTGAATGTCCTAGGGGTACTCCAAATTCTTTTTGACAGCTCCTTAAGGAAGACAGATCTAGCCTAGCATGTAATTAGTGCTGGTGATTCCACTCTGATCTTTTTACTCCTATAATGTGCATCTCTCACTGAGGAGGAGATAATGGACAATCATGTAAGAAAATCCTTGATTATGGCTTGATTGAGCTTGTGTGAGCTCTAGACAGCTAGTGTTGTCATGGTTTCCAAGCCATTTAACATATGACATTTTTGCATAGAGAAGATGTTAGATAGTCATCCAAAAAATGGGAATTTGGATTAAGTCTAGCCCTTCATTGAATGTCAGATCAGGTTTATTTTCATAGAAAATCAGTAACCAGTTTTCATATTAGAAGTTATAAAAACCATATTGTCTTCCATAAAATTTTCAAAACAGAGGACTTGTCTGTGAAGAAAAATTTCTGCCATTCAACACAAGAAGCAGATCTGCAGTTTTTAGCAATACATATGGGCAAACAGTTCCTAATTCTGATTATCCTAATATGTCATTTTTACACCAAAATGAGTCTTCGGTCAAGCGTTATTATTTTGTGACAGGATGGTGTATGTCTAAACATGCAAGTTCTTGCCAGTGTATGGAGGCAAGTAGCTCTTGTCACTACCTGAAGAACCATCATAGTTGTATGTTTTGTTCTATTTTTACAGACCTGGACCTATTTTCAGAGGATAGAAGGACTGGGTAAAGGAGAAAATGTAGCTACACAACACAGGAGATAATCTCTTGTGTTTCACTTGCATCACAATGATTGTATTATGGCCAATACCACTGTCTACTTTTTCATAGTGCTGCTTTTGCACAGGCCATAAAAGTGAGGTTTAAAGGGACACCATATCAGAGAGACAGTTGTTTTCCCTTTTCTTCACTTAACAGCTTGTGGAGTCTTTACCCATACAGAGATAACAAATGGAGTGTCTCGCTGGGCTGTCTTAATACTGTCTCCTCTGTGGAGGAGCCTTCTGCTCCCATGTAGGAGAGCATTGTTTCCCCAACTGTTGGCAATGTTTCCCTAGCATTAGGTAGCACCTTGCCCTCAGGATTGTCTTTCTCAGTCTTTGGAAAAACCCAGAAGCCTCCTCCTCTGAATCTAAAGAAACTTAAGCCAAGATACTGGGGCATTTCCAGTGTGCAGCTTTTGTGTATTGGTAAGCACAGACATCAGCATAGTTCTGCAGATAGTGTTTTTCCAACAGTGATTTTTTTAGAACCAGCAGAGGGAGCACAATAATAAAAGTAATTGGACTTACAGATCTTTTTACTTGTCTGTAGTTTAAGAATCTAAAAGTGTTCTTCAGATACGTCGGTATTGCAAGTCCATTTTGCTGTGTATTGGGTTTGTGTGGCAAAGTTTTGGTAGCAGGGGGTCTGCAGGGGTGGCTTCTGTGAGGAGATACCAGAAGCTTCCCCTACGTCCAATGGAGTCAATGCCACCAGCTCCAAGAGGGACCCGCTGCTGGCCGAGGCTGAGCCAATCATTGATGGCGGTAGCGCCTCTGTGGGAACATGTTTAAGAAGGGGGGAAAAAAACCCCTGTGCAATGGTGACTGCAGCTGGAGAGACAAGTGAGAATATGTGAGAGCAACAGAGATGTAGAGAAATGGGGAGTGAAGTTGAGCCTGGGAAGGAGGGGGGAGTGAGGCGAAGGTGTTTTTAAGATTTGTTTTCATTTCTCATTGTCCTACTCTGTTTTGATTGGTAGTATATCAAACTAATTTCCCCAAGTTGAGTTTGTTTTGCTTGTGATGGTAATTGCTGAGTGATCTCTCCCTGTTCTTAGCTCGACCCATGAGCCTTTTGTTATGTTTTCTCTCCCCTGTCCAGCTGAGGAGGGGAGTGATGGAGCGGCTTTGGTGGGCACCGGGCATCCAGCTGGGGTCAGCCCACCACATACTGATAAGTGAAGTGTGTAGCAAGGTGGGGCAGCGTTAAGTACAGGAAGCAGAAAGGCAGGGACATGGCTAAATTTCAAAACAAGAAAGAGTGTTCCTCATTTTCTGTCATTGCCATTGAGAATACACAAATAAACGACAATATTTTGTGCTGGAATACTAGAAAATCTAATGCAGCTGCTCAAGTAATTCAGTAGCCTGTAGGATCCTTGTTAAATCATGACAGAAATGCAATTCTTACTGACTTAAAAACATGCCTTACTCATTTAATCATTTTATGTGGCTCCCAGTAGGTTCAAGGAAAATCAGAGAGATAGCATGTACGTCCTTTGTTAGGAGGATGTCTTTTAGTTATACATACACATAGAGCATAGTGAGGATTTTGAGTCCAACTGTACCTTAATGTTTGTGGACGGCAATTGCAGCCGTATTCTACTGGATCTGTTCCTGTGGTACCAAAATTTTTCTCAAAACAGCGGTCATTGCCCAACTTCTTGTTTTGCATTTGAGTGACTCTTTAACTGGGCACTACTGCAATGCATAGGGATAATAGTAATAATTCGTAAAGCAATGGCGTTGGTTCTCATCTGTTTCAGTTTTGCTCTTCATCTGTTTTCGTCCCTTATACTATAAGGGTTTTTTTGTGCGTCCTTTTGCAGTCTCCAGCAATGGGGCTATTGACATGGTTGATAGAATTGCTAATGGTTTTTGCCATGTTAATGTGCCGTCCAGCAATGCAGCATGCATCTTTTTGTGACTGATAAGCACTCTCAATCCTGCAGAGATTCAAAATGGTTTGCAAGTGGTTATACCTTCTCCTGCTCTTCTGATGTGGTTAAATTCGATATATCCACTGGAGGCAGCATCACAAAGCATCATTGTCAGCTGAGCTATGAAGGTTTTAATGTCCCCTGGGAGAACAGCTATACGTGATGGGGACTCTGGTGATACCAGAGTAAGTCATTCAGACTGGGTTTGATGACTTAAGCTTGCCTAGCAAAGTCAGTATTGGGGAACTCGAAAGGCAGTCCATTGCTTATATTTTTCTCTTTTCATCTAAATTCAAAATTTACTTGAGTTAACTAAAGATCCACAGCTCTAACTGCTTAGGTTGACCAAATCACATTAGTGGGTTGGCTCAACAGTTTTGAATTCAGCATCGCTGCTGCTACCTTCTCCGACAGGCCCACTGCCATTCCAAGTGCACTGTAAAGCCTTCAATTGTGATTAATGGTCGATGTGTTGATTGCTTTAATCCAGCATGTCAGTTTTGTGTGTCTGTCGCACCTTCTTTCCACTGTCAAGCTTGTTGGGATCTGTGTGCCTGGGATGGTGCCTGGGGCATTTGGCTTTTTAGCTGTAAAGACAGGATTTGCAAATTAAAAGGCAGAATGCTAATCACTTAACGTCCTTGTTTGTTCCTTTTTAAACTTTGTGGACTAGACAGTTAATCAATTATTTGAAATGATGATTCCTGCAATGCTCAGGTATGAACAGCAGCACCCTAAGAAAAGTCAGTGGGCAATCTTGTAATAAGATTGTGAAGTGGGTAATAATTTCATTTCTTACACAGTCTTGGCAACTATAATACACTGGCAGTCTGTGTGCTGATGCTTATTTTAATTTAATCAAGATTCATAAGTAATATATTTGTGTTTTTGCCTAACTGTAAGATACATAGTTTATTCTGGGACACATGTTAATGAGTAAACTGAAAAAACACCCATAGAACCTCTGGGGGAGGGTAGCTATGATTTACGTTCTTTGCTTTGTCTGGTTTTCTGAGGAGGATGCCTTTGCCTTCCTTACCTATGGTCTTTTTTCCATTTGGCTTTCTGTTTCAGACCCCACTTAGGTTTTCTTGCGGGTTGGGAGGGTGTGAGCTGTGCAGAACTACAATCTGGCTGCATTTTTTTTTTTTTTAAAACCTATGCATGTACGGCTGACAAACTGTAGAGACTGATTTGTTAAGGCTGTGCACTTTACAACTGCTTTCATTTCTTTGTGGCGCAAATAGGGAAGTCCGGTACTGCCAAATTGTTCATGTTGGAGGTCTTCTGGCATTGATCATCAGGCATTAGGGGGTGTGTATAATTGAAATTACTGTGAATTATCTTAGTAGTTCTGTTTCTCTGATTTTTCTAAACTGCCTACTAATCTTATAGGTCATGAAAGCAGTCAGAATAATCCAAAGAAATTAGTCATGTGTGTGAGCTTCTGAAAATTACCCAGTTCACCTGGGTGAAAGCAATGCTGGTGACAGGATTTTTTAGTCACTGTGTACACAAACAGGCAGTGGAGCAACTGTTATAGTCCAGAGACATCCAGTGGTTGGAAAAAATGATCAGATCAGAAGGTGTCACTGAAGCTTTTCTTTCCTCGACTGCCCGGTGAGATAGCTGCGTGACGTTTTGTCCCACTCCCTCCACATCAGGTGCAGTTTGCCGCTGTCGTGGACCCGTGGCAAGGTTATGGTGATACCACATCCTTCCATCTTCAGTGTGAGTATGATATTAGACTGAAAATTGTTGTATACAAGGACATTACAGACACTGTAAAAAGATTGTGATGCTATGTACTTCCTGTACGTCCAGTCCACAGTTCACTGTTTTTGTACCCGACTGTCTTGGACAAAGACACTAAATTCATATTACTGGCCCTTTGCTGAAAGAATTGCCAAGAGAGAAGGCAACACCACGTGTCTCGTAGTTAAATGCATATTCCCTTATCGAGTATCCTCTTAAGAAAACCAGCAGTGATTACACACAAGCTGGGTGCGACAGGGATTGAGGGGGACGGAGTGGCAGATGTGGGCTGCTCTGAGTCCTGTCAGGAAGGAATGATTAATGAACACCAGCTCCAGCTGAGGCTAACCTTTGGAGAGCCGAGCAGGACATCTGCAGAACTGTCAGAGCGCTGACAAGGACAGAGCTGAACAACCAATTATTCCACCATCACTAAGGTGGGCTGTCAGTTTAATCCCAGCCATTCACTTAGGCAAGGACAGGGAAATTTCTCCTTTACATAGCACCACTCTGTTGTGACCTTAACTCTTTCAGTACTGCCGAGGGGAGCCGTGGGGCAGCACAGGAGCTCCTGCAGACCAAGGAAGGGTAGGGTGGCCAGAGACCCCGTGTTAAGTGAGAGCCGTTGTGCAAAGAGTTGTAGTAGCTCTCTACTGAACTATAATGACACCTGGGAAGTCTTGTGATTTTAGAAAACGGTGACTACCAAGTTGAATATTCTGCAAACACCCCAGTATTAGTCGCTGATGTTGTCAAAGTTTTGTAGTGAGAAGAAGATCTGGCGATAGCTAACATATTCTGACTTGACCAGGCTCAGCTGTGTTTGTGCTCCCCAGGAAGGCTGAGTATTGTTCCAGGATGGTTGACAGCAGCTCGTCCAGAGAAGGGCTACCAAGATGATTAGGGGTCTGGAGCACCTCTCTTATGAGGAAAGGCTGAGGGATTTGGGTCTCTTCAGGCTGGAAAAAAGACGACTGAGGGGGGATCTTATCAAAGCTTATAAATACTGAAAGGGGCGGTGTCAGGAGGATGGGGCCAGGCTCTTCTCAGTGGTGCCCAGCGACAGGACAAGGGGTAACGGGCACACACTTGAACATGGGAAGTTCCATCTCAACATGAGGAGGAACTTCTTTCCTGGGAGGGTGGCAGAGCCCTGGCACAGGCTGCCCAGAGAGGTGGTGGAGTCTCCGTCTCTGGAGACATTCCAACCCCGCCTGGACGCGTTCCTGTGTCACCTGCTCTGGGTGACCCTGCTCTGGCAGGGGGGTTGGACAACATGATCTCCAAAGGTCCCTTCCAACTCTATGATTCTATGATTACAGAGTACTAGGAGCATTTCAGTTGGCTGAGTGGGAGCCAGAGTCAGCCCAGACTGGGAGGAGACCTTTTAGTGCAGGTTTCGCTGCAGACATGCACTTGGTACACGGGAAGGCCCTGCAGTAGGGTTATGTACCTTAGCACAGCCTGCAGAACAGGCAGCAAAAGCTTCTGGCCATGTGCCATTTTATTTCCTGCATAGCGAGACAGTGCTCGTGTTGTATGGATCTTCCTAAGTAAGTTTCGAAGTAAGGGTGGTAATACATCTCTTTGTTAAGACTGTAGTGTTCCAACTGTCCTCTCAACTCGGGCCCATTCCTGCAGGATCCCAAGCGTTTTGGAAGCTAGTCTGATGGTCCCTGGCTGTACAAGCACTCGAAACGGGAGGAAGCAATGTCACATAGAGAAATTGCTCAACAACCTACAAAACAGAGTCCCAAGACTCGTGGGCGGGATTGGGGATGCATTAGTTTAGGAAGAGGCTGGACATACACAAGAGGAGAATAAACAGTTGCATACAGCAGGTGTCTTTCTGTTGCCAAAATCTGTGTTTAAATGCTGGTATGTCTGTATTGCAAAAACAGTAGGACTTGCCAGAGAGCAAACCCTATTTATTTGTTTAGCTCCGCTTAGCTTTCTTGCTAAAAAATGCAAAACACTGAGAATTCTGAAGAATTACTCAGAACAAACATGTCTTTGATGTACTGGAGAGTATGTAGAATTTGTAAACGTGGCCCTTTTTTTGGTGGATTCCTGGTGTTTAAATATCTTACATTGGAAAACCTTTAGGCTAATTTATTCTCAATGAGAGCTATGAGCTTAAAAGTAAAGCATCCTGGAGACACTTAAAAAGCATGTAGATGTGGCGCTGAGGGACCTGGTTTAGTGGCGGAGTTGGCAGTGTCTGGTTAACGGTTGGGCTCGATGATCTTCCAGCCTAAATGATTCTGTCATTCTAAGATGTAAAGACGAAGCAATCTCTCATCAAAGATGAGTCAAACACTAAGATAAGAAAGGATGTACTGAAAGAATGGTGAGCTCTATAGGGTTAAGACGTGGAAGCTAATTCACATCCTTTGATATTTCCTTTGTGTTTAAGTCTCGTGTTTGTGTGTGTGTGATTTGTTTAGGGAACTCTGAAGTCTCATGTGAACCTTGCCATTTTCGAATCTTTAACTTAGTCGCTGTGTTGATTATAGCAAATCTTGTTAAATCATTCTGATAATTGGCTGATGACTAAATGTTGTTAAAAATCATACAACCTAATCCTATGATTTACCCTAATAGTGTTAATAAATCTTAAATTGCTCCTAGCTCAAAGTTGTGTAGGATCCATTAATCGCTCATTTTGTGACAAATGGGTGTAGTCGTCAGGATCCTAAAATCACATTTGCGACATACAGCACACTTCTTGATTTGGAATGCCTTCCATTTTTGGTCTGCTGTAAATTCTTGAAGGCCTTAAAACACCCTTTCAGCTGAAGATGTACAAAGATGCTGAGATATCTGACAGACATCTGAGAACAGCTTTGTCTCTGCTCTGCTCGTACCTTGCCTCCTTTAGATTGTAGGTTGTTTTTTTGGTTTTTGTGTTTCTTTTGATGGTTTTTTGGTTTGGTTATTTTTGGTGTTTTAGGAGCTGATCACACAGTTTGTGTTTTACTCTAGAAGAATCTGTTTAAATTTGTCACGCGGTTCAGGAAACTGTCACAGGTACCTTCAGTGCTACCAGAAAAATCCCAGGTGGGTGGGGAAGAAAAATGTATCCTGGGTACATCTCTGGAGAAAGCCATATCATAGCCTTGTCTTGTTGATTTTTTTCTAAGCTCATTGAACACAGAAAATGTAGTTGCCACTGCACCCCTCTCTCTAGATTCTCTCTGTAAGCCTTGAATTTTGCCTTCCTGAATTAGGAAACCCAGTTTGTAATCACTTTTATCTAGGAAATGCACTAATGTCACAAAACAGGACATAAAAAGACCTGAAAATTTTGAAGTGGGATTTTGCAGTAAAACGGAATAAATCTTACTCCCTTATGGTTTATTTTCTGTGTATGTTTGAGAAGTTTTTATTGAAAAAACAGAGATGATAAATTCTGTCTGTTTTACACCTGTCTAAATATATTTTCAAGTATGTTCCTGTTATGCAGAAATTTTGCTAATGAACTCCCAGTTGAGGTTCGGGCATTACAGCAGTGTTCCAGATAGCAAAGAGCTTATCTGAATGAAGATGAAGTAATTTCTCATGGAATTATATTTGCAGATTGCCTCCAGCGCGTGCCAGCTGTAAAAAGGTGGTATACCTATTATTGTACCAGAAATCAGTTTTAAAACAGCAGAAGATCTTTGGGTTTCTGATCAGGGCAGCTCTGCTGCACCAAAGGTTGAGAAAACCCTCTCAAAAAGTTAGCTAAAGAAGAAGTATACAGAGACTATTACTTTAATCACGCGCGTTTTCTTTACATGGTAAATTTTATCACTGTCTGCATTTTCATGTGTATATAGTATTGACTGTACTGTGTCCCTGTTCCAGTCTGGGAAACGCAGGAGGCAGTCATACCAGTCGAAAGAATGGAACCAAATCTATAGGTGTGCATATACCATCAGCTTGCAAAAATTCAGAACATATCATCTGCATTGCACAAAAGACGTTCTTTAAGACATGGAGATATGCAAAATTTGTTCTTCCCTTTCAAATGGTGTCAGTGCTCCTGTAGAAGGTGGAATTCGGTCTGGTGTGTCAGGGAGGCTGCAAGGGGAACAGGCTTGAATATTGATTATTTGATGCTGAATTGCAACCTAGAAATGTTGAAACAGCATGTATGCAAAACAGTGTTTTCAAAGCTGAGGTTAAGGCCAAAGTGATTGCTCTTCCTGCTCAGGAATGGATTAAATCTGAAATTCCAACGTTAACTTCCTTTGCCCTGCGAGACTCATCTTGGAGAATGAATCTGTTGATTATCTTCTGTGTTGGGTTTATGGTTTTTTTCGTTTATCTTCCTTCCCCTGGCACTATCCCATCTGGGTTTGCAGAGCACAGTCTCTGCCAGGGTCCGGACTGGGTCTTCACTGCAACAGAGCAATACAGCAACAGAAAAAATAGCAAGAAATAAGAGGTGGAATTTTTGTTTTCATTTAATTTTCTAAAATTAGTCATAAATCAGTAACAATTGTGGAATATTGTTCACTTTAGCCAAAGTTAGTTGTCTGAGGATGTGAGAGAGTTGATAGGCACATGGTACTTTGGCCTAGACTCCCTATCTTAGGAGCTGTCTTTGTGATTTCTGCGTTAAAGTGCATCATGTAGAACTGAAAGGACAGAAAAGAAACGCTCTTTATGGTTAGAAATATGTTGTCCACATTAGTAACTGAATTTGGAAACACTGGTAGTCGTGCCATATAGAGTGCAAAATCTGTGACCTTTCTGGAGAAATCAGTTTGGAATGATTTAGAAGTGCAAGCTAGAGAGTATACAATGGTTTGTATTCTAGTTTGTGTCTGGAATCTACAAACAAATAATAAGGAAAAAGCTAATTTTAAAATGGTAATAGACAGACTAATCTAAACCCAAGTAAAGCAGTACATCCTTACCTTTACTGTCACTGAGCTTAGTCACCTTATTGGGAAAAGATGCCTGGTATTTCACAAGGTGCTGCAGAAGGATTCAGCGCAGTTGCAGGTTTGCGCTGTACTAAACAGGGACGTTGCGCATTCATAGAGGAGAAGTGAGTGTTTAGAATTCAGCACATCCCATCATCTGACATGTTATTAATATCTTCAAGTAAAAGTCATGCCAGCACAGCAGGCCTATAGTTTCATCCTCCTGGTGGGAAATAGCAACCTCCTCATTTCCCTTGAAACCTAGCTTAGAGCCACGTTGTGTTGTTAGCATCTGGCCAATTGCAAACAAAGTGATCAAAGCAGGAATTTTAGAAATTGGTCTTTAAATTAAGCGTAATGCTTCATTTTATATATTTTGTCTGCACCTTCTCTTCTTTTCTAGGATGTCCTGGATGACCAGTGCACGTTCAGGCAGCGAGGTATGCTTACCATAATGCCGTCTGCCTCGATAGGGAAGAAAGGGAAGAAAGGTGTTCTGCCCAGTCATGCAGTTCCCTGCATTTTGATTACCTTGGCAAAGCCTAAAACTGAAGACTTTATGCGTGAATTGGAAAATGGCTCTTTCAGCCTACAGTGAAATGCGGTTCTGCATGTTGCGGAGCAAGTACGGCCTGCCTTGCTCCTGGGTGGAGGTTGCCTTGTGTCCACTTGTCTCCTTGTGAACAATCTGCCCTCTTTATCCAGTGCAGAGTTAATACATCTATTGACAGAAACAGTAAATATGAAGTTATCTAATTATTTGCAGTGGCAGGTGCACAAGTGAAACTTGGAGCATTGCTATGGAAATTTAAGTAGAATGTTCAAAAATAATTTAGGTTTCCCTTTCCTTTGGCCTGCTCTATCTAAATTGCTAAGAGAGTCTTACTTTGAGGCTGGGGAATAGAAACAAGGTAGAAAGTGCTTTCTGTCTCTCTTCTAGTGAAAATTACTGAAATGTCTTTGTTTCTTAGCATAAATGCTCATAAAACTTTGGAGAATAGATCCTGAAAGTCTATTGTTCTGTAGCATATTTATTCATATCACAAAAGCTGCATTGAAATAACACTGAGGGTTTAAGAAAAGTATTCCAAGAGAAGGATTAACTTGCTAATCCTTCTCTCTTAGGAAAAATGTTCCAAGGGAGTTGGCAGGACACGTTTGAAAGATGTTATGACTGGCACTCACGTGTCCACACCAGTTTTTTCAATTTCACGAAGTCGGTATGAGCAGGGCCGAAGAGGGATTCAGAAGGCTCCTAACTATGTTTTTATTTGTGTGGGGAGGTTGGACAGGAGACCCCCGTACTCTTGTAAACACCCTGAATTAATCTGCTGCCATGTGAGTGGTGAATGGGAGTTTTGAGTACACTGTTTCAAGTGTGGTGCTTTCTTTCTTGTATTCCTGTCTCACTACTCTGCATTTTTTTGGATTTCTGTGATCCTTGTGTACTGTCTAGCTCTGAGGCTCGACAGCACAGCATATTAATGGAAGTGATCATGATCTGCTTCTCCTCTTCTGGGAGTAAAGTTTTCCCAAATCGAATGAATGCTGTCATTCAGAGAGGTTCCGAGCTGCTTCAAGTAGAGACTAGCACAGCTGTGGACAATAGAAAAGCTTATGATACCATCTTCAATTCTGAAGGGCTAAAAACGGAGCTGCTTATTTTTCCACATGGGATCCTCGCAGTAAATATTACACAAGCTGCTACTTTCTCTTATGGCTAACCTAAGAAAAGTCTCTACCAAGAAGTTGTCTTGTGTCTCTCTCTCCATTGGTTGTGTATGTGGCCATACAGACGCAAGCTGTTGGACGCTTTTGGTGAAGAATAGAGAAGGTGCTTTATGCAATTTTTGTCTGTTCCTATTAAACAGAAATTGAACCAGAATGAAGCAAAAGCTGCCTTTGTATGAGGTTTGCAAATATTTCTGGCTATCTGGAGTTACCATCTGTTGTTTGACCAAAGGCTCATTTTTTTGCTTTTGCAATTGCTTTATAGCAATTTCCTGCTATAAAAAGTCCTTCACATTCTTTACTGAATCCTTTAAGTGTAAGCTGAGAGCGCATCTGAGCAGCCACATGTGCATGCAAAAGAACCTGATTTCTAACATCAGTATGACTGAGGATTTCAAACCTTTCCGTCTTAGGAATTTTTTCCTTTGCAGCAAATTGTTGACCAAAGCACCTTTGGTTCCTAATGTGTTTTCACGTGAACTCTGGCATCAAGCAGTTCAGAGGAGGATGAAGGTACCCAGTCCAGAAAAGACCGTTCCCTTGCGATTTTGTGTATGGTGTGGTTCTTCCAGGCAATGTAATGCTGCAGCTTAGACAGCTGCATAACTTTTCTTGTTTTATAATTTTTGTTAAATTCTTGGTATTCTTTAGTACACAATATCAAAGGGTGCCCTCTAAATTGAGGGAGAGCGTTCTCTGCCAGAAGGCGCGTAACTAGTGTTAGACTTCCCAGTCAGAAGCTTCCTCTGAACACAGGATTAACTCTTCTATGCGATGGCTGCCATTTACCTGGGCAGGGGGTTGAACGCTTGTATTTATGATCAGCTTAAAGGGACACGGATGTCCATGGCCTTATGCCTCAATCTGATGTTCAGTCTTGGTCCACTTGGCAGTGGAGTCCAGCCTTTATTTTCTGAAGGTGGAAAAGTCTGGAGCAGGAAGAAAAAAAAAAAAATCTAAAATTCCAAGAAGAGTTCTCTTCTGCCATTCCTGTGAAAAGAAATCAAAGCTTTATAGAATCGTGCATTTTGTCTTTCATACATATCTGGAAAGTCCTTTTTCTTTAAAGCCTGGAAGCAAAGCCTGTTCAAACACTCCGGTTGTTTTACTTAGAACCATGTTCCACATACCGGGTGTATTTATGGAGGGGCAATCTGTTTTTTAAGCACAGACAGGTTAGCAGGTGCGAGTCCAGGCCTGTTGTTTTCAACAGAGGTATTTGGATTTGCTGTAAGAAGAGATCATGCAGGAAATTCTAAGTAAGCTTTTTTTTGTCAGAGAGGTCAGAACGTCAGGGTACCAGGAGGTGCCTTCTACTTTAATAACAAAGTTTATGGCTGATGCTGTGGGGATTCAGTCATTTCTCCTGCCTCCTGTTGGTCATTTATATTTATTACACGGTTGCCACATGGGCTTGTGCATTTGCTGTTCATTAAGTTGCATTATTCCTTAACAATATAGATGAAGTATGCCTTAAATGAAACAAAATAATTAATTACTGAACACAATGACACCATTTAGCCCTAAATTTTCACAACTAGAAGGATTAACTAAGTATGTAATGCATCACTGAATGATTTAACAGAGTATCATAACTCTTTTCTTTTCACCATAAATTGTAACCTGGAGTTGTTTTTGTAATGGTAATTGCCTTATCTTCATAAATTCTACAGTCTTACATAATTTAACTAGTATTGTAGCAGGATTTCCCAAGAATAAAAAAAGCAGGTGCTGTCAATGGTAATTTAAATAAGAAAAGACACGTTAAGTGGTTCTTCTTTCACTAGTAATAGAAATTAATTAGCTTTGAGCTGCTTTGGAGGTTTTACATTTTTTGCTGTGGCCTGTTATGCTTTATAATTGTATGGAAAGTAGTTTTGATTTGATCACATTATCTGGTGCGAGGGTTCTGCAGGAAGGCAGAGGTACATAAGTCAAACGTCAGCCTGCCTGGGTATGGAGACTGCAGAGGATCAAGAGTGTAAATTAAGATCTTCCAAATAAGTCTTTGAAGTGTTGGCAAAGGTTGTGCTACAGGTCGGAAACCTGCTGCTAAACATTTCTTCCTTTAAGACTAGGAACTACTGAATGTTTTAAACTAAAGTACGGCTGCTTTAGACTGGCGCTACCCTGATGTAAACTGTTGGAAAATAGAATTGATTCATTTAGATTAAATCAGTGCAAACTCAGAGAGATCAGGCCCACGTATGAAATATAACTCCTGCGTCTATGCGTACATTAGCAGCGTCACTCTAATATACAGGTTTTGTCAAGGGACCATGGTGTATGTCTGCATCAGAACCTAGCGGAGTCCAGGAAGTGCAGACTTCTACACGGTTAGTGCTGGGGTTCAAACTTTGTGTTTTTCAGAGGGCTTTTGGTTTTACTTGCTCTGGTCTGACTCTGATGGCTCGATGTCCATAGCTGTTGGAGTGATCTCCTGATTTAGCTTCATGCCAAGGAACTCCGCTCGTGTGCTCCACACCAAGTCTGCAGCACAAACTGAAGCACAGTGAAAAGGGTTGATGAAGTGACTTCCGTCAAAAGCACACTCCTAATATGAGCGAAAAGACCAACGTGGATAATGGACACGTGCAGTGACCTCATTAGTGATGAGAGCAGCTCTGGTCTCAGTGAAATGCAAAACGTTTGCTTTTGGTATTTATGTTGCCTATTTGTTTATATTTTAAGAACAGAATGATTCTTCTAACATTTTTATTTATGTTTTTTTTTATTCTGGAAAATTTCTTAGTTTTTCAGAGTGTGTCACGTTACCGTTAATGTGTTTGCTTGACACTGGAGCAGTATTAATAGGATGTGACTATTAGGAAATGCAAACCGGTCCTGTGGTGTGTCTGTTGTGCCAACCTTACTTCTCCTGCGTGAATTACAAGCAATAATTACCCCTTTTATGTGAATTACTTTTGGATCTTGGAAAGACTTTCTAATAGTCATTTAGTTTCTCTTCTAGGTAATTTTTTTGTAGAGAGATAATCGCCAAATCCTAGTTATATTATTTTCAGTTGAGAATGGATGTCTTTTCTTTACCTCCGAATGTATAAATTAGGGGTGGGGTAGGTGGGAATTAATCCTTTTTGAGTTAAAGTGCAGGTAGCAAAAGCTGCTACTTTCCTGAGGATACAAATTTTATCTTTAATGTCAAGAATGAAAGATCCAGTTGTTCGAAAGCAGAGTTATGGTCCTACTTCTTGCATTTATGGAAAGCAAAATATTTAATGTACTGATTAACAGACAGATAGTCAGAGACTCGTGGCTTGTTTTCAGGTTTGCGGCAAGTCACTCAGCTTTCTGTGCCTCAGTAAAATGGGATGGCATCCTGCAGGTGAGGCTTGGTGTCCGTGTGGGGTTTAGGCGACCATCTCGAGCAGAAGCCATGGATGAACCGTAGTGTTGTCCGTTCATTTGTGGCAGGGTGAATCTGCAGTCCAGACCAGCTGCTCATGAATGATTGAAATTGCATATTTCTCTAGATTTGCAGGGAAGAAAAGATGACTTAATACTTATATGTTGTTAAAGAAACAGTAAGGGACATTCTAATCATTGTAATACACGCATGCTGAAGAACCAGATTTAAGACTGCAAATGGCATCTTAATATAAATGCTTGTTTATTGTTAAAATAATTTTGATAGAAATTTTTTTTATATCATTTTTGTTTTGACTCCTGTTTTTTAATGCTCTTTACTGACTGGTTTTCCTAATTGTGTTGGTTTTGTCTTTGTGAGCTTTCATATGAAACCTTAGGCTAAATTTGGGTTGTTTTTTTCCTCTCCTTGGTGTGTGACAGTAGGACTATATATCCCTGAGCAAAGAAAATTCGACCTTAAAATAATAAACCTTGGAAGTTACTTTCTATATCCTCTCCTCCTTGGTTTCTGTTCGTACTATGTTGTGATACGTGAGGCAGTTCTTCAGGAGTGCTGTAAATTAATTCATATGTAATTACAGACAAATGGAGAATGGACCAGCTATTGTTCCCAAGTAATTCAATGACTAGGACTCTTTGGACTTCAGGTATTGTTATTGGACTTGGAACAAAAGCGCACCAAAGAGATCAATTGTCCTACTTCCTATTAATTGAGCAAGTCACGCAAGCCTGCTCCCATGAACAAAATGATTCTTCTTAAATACAGCCTTTTTACCCTTACAAGGAGCTCCTGCTGCTGTCATTGCAGCTCCCGAGGTTGCATCCGAAGGCATCGGCTTGTCTGGCAGCGAAAGTCTTTGGTCTTTGATTCTCAGAAGTTGTAAGCAAATCTGCCCCCAAAGTCACTGTGCAGACATGCTACTGAAAATCAGTCTCCGTTCCACCGAAGTTTCTTTAAAAATAAGTGTCATGAAACTTATGAAAAATATCAATAGAAAGCATTTTCAGAATTAATATCATCTTCTTCTGCTGTGATGAAATGGGTGTTGGTTTTGGCATTTGTTCAGCTTTAATACTGCGTGTCAGAGGTGGCTTCCCTTCTGAAGATCAGGGTCATATATGTTAAAAGGAGCTGGTCAACTCAAGGTTAAAACTCTGGGTATGTCTTTCTGCTGGAGACAACCAGTACAAGGTTACGCCAACAAAATAGAGTTTAAGCAGGATTTAGGTGCTCTCTATACAGGCATTTTTCTGGTGTTCAGGAGAACTAATGCTCATTTTCTTCTGAATGCACATCCATACAAGGTTACTATTAGAAATATGGGAGCATTTATGGTCCCTCATCTGCGATTCAGCTAATTAATTCAGCTAGTTAAGTAATTTTTACCTCTTGAGTTGAATGATTCTGAGAGGTCTTTTGCAAGCCATTTTCAGTTGTCTTGGATTTTTTTCCCCCTTCACCGTAAAACTAAGTGTTTGGAATATTTTTGTCCTAATACTAGTAAGTCAAGAGCTAAGAGGTCCAATGCTGTATTTAGTCTTTTATTTAAATAATTTTAAAAAATATTCTAAGAGGAGAAGGCTAAGGGAAAACCTTACTGTTGTCCACAGCTACCTGACTAGAGAATACAAAGAAGGGAAAGAGTCTTCTCAAGGGTGCACAGCAATAGGACAAGAGATGATGGACACAAGTTGGAACGTGGGACATTCCCCTTAGATGCGGTAAAAAGATTTTTTTATAATTTTTTTTTTCCCCCTGTGGGTAAATTTTCATCCTTGGAGGTGTTCAGAAGACTTGACTAGACAGGCCCCTGAGCAAGGGGATCTGATTAGACCTGCTTGGAGCAGGGGGTGAAACTAGATGACCTCCAGACCTAACTTATTTTACAATTCTGTGATTCTGTGAAAATACAGAGATATGGTCTGGTATGTGATGCACATGGATACAAGGTGGCTCTTGAGGTGAAGTGTTAAGTTCCCTTACTGTAGATTGTACAAAGTAATTATTTCAGAGCGCTCAGGAAGTAAAGGGTGTAACGTGTGTGTGTGATCATCAAGCTGCACTGCAGACTCTTTTTCTTTTTTAAAAAAAGCCACAAAAATGACATAAGTCAGATTAATAGAAGCCACTGCAAGCCTGAGGAGGTATCCAAGAGCAAATAAAGCTTGGAGGAGCAGTTTCCATACTTTCCTCTATGGGCCATCATGGAGGCTGCAGGATATGGGACACGTCGTGTGTTGTTGGACACAGTAGGAGAGAGATATGATGCTGAAGAGGACCCCTTTGAATTCAGTGCTGTCTGTGCATCCACTGTAGATCATCATCATATTCTTGCAGATCGTAGCTGGAACAGGAGCAATAGAAAACCTCCTTTTGTTTCCATTGAAAGTGGAGGCAGCTCCTGAAGGTGAACCACCTAATGCCAGCTAAATTAAAAGAAGGAAAGCACTTGGAATAATTCAACGAACAATAAGTGGGCAGCAATCTAGAAAAAAATTAATTCATTTTGTGTTCAACATATTTGCTATGTTATTTAATTACTGTTATGAGAGCTTGGAAAATCTGAAGGCAAGTACACTTTAATTCACGATAAGTGAACACTTTTATTTATGTTGAAAAGGGTCCTGCTTTTCTCTTGATTGTGCTGGCAGAAGGAAGACAGAAACAAGGGGCTGCCTCCTTCCATCACAGCAAAGACTTTATTTTCTCAAAGCCTTAGTTGCAGGCTTCTTAATTTTTCTGTCAGAAGAAATTTCATTTCACTTGACTTAGGTCACGACTACCTAAAAACTTTGAATAGACTGACGTGAGAGAAATGTGGTATTCCAGCTTAAGCAGCCTATCTGAAGATCTTGCAGTGCGTCCGACACAATTCATAAGGGGCCTTTTCAGCCTGGGTGAATGAAAAAATCAAATCTGGCAGTAAACATCAAGGTCCTTTTGGTCTTTTTTTTGTAACTTATTAACATATAATAGAATTTACTCCTGCAACTAAAATAAATGCACTTGGGAAGCAAAATGGCTTTTGGACTGCAGTTTGCCAGGCACAGAACCCAGATTTAATCATTGGGATACAGAGCTTACTTTCTTTCTTTGGGTTAAGCCTAAGAAGAGACAAAGGGAAATATTTGTTGGTTGACCTCTGGCCCCGATACAAAATATAGAGAGAATAGTGATGAATCTCCAAAGCCTGCTGGCATAGTAAAGTGCTTGGTATTCTATGAAAAAACCATCATGTATTCCCTAAATAGTTCATTTTGTTTTCTAAAGTTCTGAAAAACTCGCTTTATTGAAATGCATGTTGTTGCATCGATTTTTCTAAAATACACCTTGTTATCTTTTCTTTGGTAATTGGTGACTGGTAATGACTTTGGCAATTTAACATGTTCTTGCAGACACTTTTCCCATTCCCCCAGATAACTGAAGTCAAGAGAGAGGGCCTGTCTGTCAATCTCTGATGCCTGTCAACCTGCTTGATTGACGGGTTTTGGTCCCACAATAGAGACCATTTCTGCAGCCCCCATTCTGTTATTTTCTTCTTTCTTAATACTTGTGGGGGATGGTGTTTGCTTTGTAATCTGTGTTTAAAATCCAACTTGGAATGAGGCCAGTTCCGAAGAAATTATCACAAAGTCTTGTTAGCTTTGCATCAAGAAAATTCTCTGGAGAGTTTCTTAAGCTGTGATTCCACCTTCCGAAATTACCTTTGCTCAAAACCTAAGCTTCATTGTTCCTCCAGAATCCCTTTCAAAATCCAACAAAGAGGCTGTGAGGTCTGCCTAATATGTTTTTATATAAGAAAAGTAATTTGTTCGTGCTTTACTTTATTTGGGAAGTTCTTGCTCGTGGAATAGCTGGCATAGACATTTTTGTATGTAAGGAAGGTGGGCGAAATATGTAAGACCGGGAGCAGGGAAGGGGAGGGATATTTGCATTATGAGGAAAAACTCAAAAACAAGGAAACTTCTAGAGGAAAGAGCAAACATGTTTACTAGTTAAAAAGGAGAGTAATAAATCTGTCATTGTTCATCCCCAAAATCACACGTTCTTACAAGCATTCTAATCAACTTGGCATTAATTCGGTTAATTGTGAGTTAGGATTGGTATTGTTCATTTATTTCACATTCACTGTTTAGAGGCTGAGGATTCTGTTATGGACCGATGCGAGAAGTGGATGCTTGACTGGAATGCTTTTTGTTGGGAAAGGACTGTCCGGTTTGTTGCATGGCTNGGATAGATATTTAATAAAACTAAGATCCTTCTCCTCTGGTAGCTCTGTAACATCTGAGTTTGAACATAAGGCATAAACAATAGCTAAATTCGGGGTGGGTGTTTCCTATAATGACAAATAGCATAGCTAGAGTCCAATAGGCTGGCAGGGAAAGTGGAATAGATGGAAGCAGACCTAGTGGGTGGATGTGTGTATGAATATCCGTTTCTGTTACACAATATGGACCTTGAGATCTTGAATCCCATTCTTACTGCATAAAGTGCTGAGCACCCTCAATTCTTTAAATGCGTAGGGCACTCAGTAGTTCAAAAGAAATAGTCCCATATATTCTCAGTTAAACTGCTGCGGCGGGTACTAAGCTGTTACCTGTTGGCCATGGGAGCGGGCTGACAGTAGTAGAAAAAAAGAAATAACAGACGCAACTAACGTGCTAGCAGATATTTACGGGGGGGGGGGAAGCAAATATGGCAAAATGTATAATCCTTGGACTTTTTCCTGAGGTCCTCATTGCATGAATGACTGTATAATATATTGTGTGTGTCACGAAGAAAAAAATAGCCCAGTGTGACACGAAGTGTTTGAGAGAGATACCCTGGACATCTTGTGTCTATTTAGTTGGTTGTGTTTGGAGGTTGCTAACCCATTTTTCCAAAGAGTTACAAAGAGTAGTTCGGGATAAAAATGAGCTCATTCCCCACAGTGCTTTCCACACAAAGTGGCCACAAGCCTCTGCATCAGGGAATACAGATGGCACGTAGGAATGACAGTTTTATGGAACTAAGAGAAACCGCATCTCCACTGTCATTTCCTTTTCAGGGGAGTTCTTTCCTGTCCCTGCTGAACCATTCAGAATGTATAGTTCGGGGAAAGTTGTAATTTTCTGAGCTTCAGAATAGGGGGCAGTAAGGTCACAGTATTCCTTGAACACTTTTGTTCTATTACTGCGGGAGTACATAGTGTTAAAATGGTTTAGAATGAGTGCATCTTTGCTTTTGAACCAGGACTTACCTGCCATGGTATGGTGAGCTGACTGTTGCTAGAACCCTGCTGTCACAAGAGACTTAGTGGTGGACAAGGTGGAGAAATTGGCTGCACCCCTGTTAAATAAGGCCATTCTCAAACATGTGGGTGGTGCTTTTTAAAATGTCTCATAAAGCATGTTACGCATTTAAAACAGATCCCGTTGTACAAAGAATGGCAAAAATACAACGTATTCCTCATTGGAACTCGGAGGAGAAGCCACCAGATGTAGACAGAAACACCTACCATGGGGCTTTCTTGCAGTCCTGGGAACCTGGAGGAAAAGTCTCGTTTGTGCTATCAGTGATTACAGACTTGGTACCAGCCTGGTGCACCAGGTCTGTGGGGATCACCGTCTTTATCCTTACAGAGAGGGCTACAACATATGCTTTCTACACCTGTGCAATTGCCATACCCCTTCCTACACTGAACAGGTAGAGTAGTTTCAGAGGCCACATTTTCCTCTGTCTCAAATTTCTGGAACAGTCGTTTGGCCTGGCATGGCTACGGTCTCTAAATTATGTTTGAGTCATCACAACGTCACTGGTGCTACAAGCCCTTCATTTGCAGAAGTTTTCTTTATCTATAGCAATATCTCTTGTGTTATGCCCTACAGAATTTTATGTGCGATTTCATTCTTTCCCCAACCCCTCTTTTTTTTTTTAAAGATTGCATTAAAGGTACTAGTTACTTTTCAGATTTATTTATCACGTTCTTGTATTCCTTTATGTAGTAAGTAGGAACTCTTGTTTTACTCCCTATCCAGTTTGTTGTTGTGTATTAACTGCATGAAATCTTTTTCCTTCTGAACTAAGCAGACCCAATTTCTATTTATGTCTTGTAGTTAAATTCCTACTGGCCTGGCACCATTTTTGTGACCTGTCTTTGAATTCTTTTTCTTCCTGCCGTGTTATTTCTGAGATAAAGCAAAGAAAAATGAAACCGGTATTCTGGGCGAGGCCATACTATTGATTTAAAGAGTGGCAATAATATTAGCACTGTTGGTTTCTCTCTCATTCTAGGCGGATCCCAACGGATGTTTTGCTGTTCTGATTGTGCTGCACTTCAGCAGAAGACTTTACAGAGTTTTCCCACAATGATGTGCAAGGCTGTTGCTCTCAATGGAGAGCTCTGAAAGATAGTATGAAAAGGGGAATGTGTAATGTTGAGAAGGTACAGAAATTGGTGGTAAGGAACAGATGTGCAAGAAAAGGATCTAATTGCAGGCTTATGTCAAAAGAGTTCGTGAAGTTAGCGTAGGTCCAGAGAAGCTGGGAGAGAGAAGAATGAAAAATAGCTGGTAAGTAAAGACATTAATATGAGAAAGTATGTGTCTGTACTCTGAATGTGATTGGTAGTGGTTAGAGCTTCAGTATCTCACATTGGAAAGTGGTGCTTTGTCTAATACTGGCATCTTTACCAGTGTGCGGCGATACGACTTGTACCTAACCATGCCTGGATGTGTCTGTCTAGCTCTTAATCCATCTACTGAGGTATTATATAGGTAACCAGAAGCCTGCATCGACTTCCACAGACCGACAGCCCTCAGGTCTGAAATAACTCTGTAAGTTACAGCAGTTTAAGTTAAATCAATGCATTTTATAAAATTTAGCCTTGACTAAACAACTGTGACAGTTCATAGCAACCTGAACTTCTGATGAACCTACCCTATGTAGAAATGAAATGTCTGATGTCTTTGTTAGTTTCTCACATAGCGTCTTTCTACACTCTGGCTAGATGCTCTGCATCTTATCTTTCTTTCTGGCAGAAGGTATATTTAACCTTCTGATTGTCACTGTGTGGAGTATGATGATGGAAGCCCTGATTTTGCACACAATGAATATATTGATAGATTTATCTCATTTACTATACTTATCTGTCATGTCTAAGGACACTAATGAGTTGTTTTCAGGAACTAATGAGAACTGTAATGGCTAATGGATGTTTACAGCATCGCTGCGTTTTACCATGTGATAATGTGAACACCAACTTCAGTTCCTTCAGTTCTTTAATTGGCACCATCAGAGTCTTTAATTACATTTCATCAGACAATGAAATTCTCAGAAGAAATCAATGAGGAGAAGCTGGTGATCCTGCTGGAGTGACCAATTGCTCTGATGGCCGCTTTCTTTGAATGCAATACTCTTAAGTGATAAAGTAATAAAGTCCTTTGAGAACTAATTTTTAAGAAGAGCGAACTCAAAACCAGATTTTTGGTATTTGCTCTTTGTTTCCCAGTAATTCAACTGTGAAAAGAAAAAGTGACACTGCCAAGCTCTTTATTTTTTTAGATATTTTCAAACCATGTTCATTTGTAAAATAGGAAACATTAACTGGGAAAAACAGTGTTTCCCTTGGTCATAACAGTCCAGATTTGCAGAGCTAAAGAAACAAAGGCGAGGTAAGCTTCGTGATTTCACACTATCAAACCCACTCCTACGACGTGCGGGAACACAGGCTGTGATAGAGCTCATACCCCTGAATTAAACTGGTACAGTATTTATTCTTAGGTTTTTTAAAAGAAAGAGCATGGGTTCCCTGCAGTACTGGCACACACCACCAGTATGCTATCGAGTGACAGAAGTAGTCAGTAAAATACAAAAGGTGTTCTCTCCAAACCATCTTGTTTGCCTATTCCCCAATGACTATTTCTTCTGGAGAGATGTATTGTCATGTTACAAACTGTATCACAATATTGTCTGGCTTACCTGACCTGTTAAACATTTTCAGATGTGTCTCTGTGGTAAAAGACATAAAAACAATGAAGCTTGGGGTATTTTGCTAGAGAGTTGTGCCTTTTTGATTACTTTCGTGATAGTCATGGCACCTACTCACCATTTTAGGGCTGCGTGTTCCTTTAAATGTGCATTTGAAAGATACTTGCAAGCGCCATTTCTTGTCTCAGATTCACTGCACAATTTGTGTGTGCTTCTTGCTCTAGGTTGGGATGTTCAGGTGAAAAAGGAATACTAGTGATTGCTTTCTGGGTTTTTTTCCCCACTATAGAGTTGTCTTTCCTTTGAATGCGAGTATTGGTGGACTGTTCAGTCCTTTCACTCTTTCTTCAGTCTGTGCTGTCTCTAAGTTCTTACTTTATTTCTTTGGAAAAGTACTCTTTTCTCTTGCTTGCGTAACAGGGAGCAGTTCTGGGCAGTTACCCATCTGTCTTCACTCCCACAGTGAGCAAAATGAGATAACAGCTTATTGTTCTCTGCCTGATGAACTCTTGCCATATGCTGGCAGATGCTCCAGCTGCACTGGCCTCGTGGTACTGATGCACAGGCTTCTTTTTTTTTGGTAATCTGATATAAATGCCCCTACCAGCATCTTCAACACCGATCTGGAGCCAGAGTTCTGCCTTCTCATTTGCACTGGATAACGAACGGTCAGTGAACAGCAACAGCTTTTTGCTGTCGATAGAAAAAGTCTACAATTTCAATACCTCACGTAATGCTCCTTTCCTTACTCTCCCCTTCCTCCAATGGTTTTGAGTGTGCAGATGTTTCCTAGTTAGTTATTATTTAAGTGAGCAGCTTCTTGCTAACATGTTAATTAAAACTCGCTGTCCGGAATCTCTTGGTACAATTTGCAGTGTAATCTGTAGCCTCTAGTGCATCATTGTATCTCTATTAAAAGGAATTCTGTGTAATGATGCTGGGATTTAATTAGTTTCTTTGCCGGTGTTGTAAAACATAGTGATAAATGAGCTAACAGGTCCATGGATCATTATTCTACTAGAGATGAGCTTATTAGCTGATTATGAATCATTAACAAAGTCTACATGGGATTTGCTTATCTAATTCAACACAATTTTGAACATTCAATACTCTACATTCATTTCTTTCAACTAACAACATTGTATTTAGATTGCAATCTTTGCATCCTTTATTCGGGGAATTTTCTTCTTTAGTGTTGAATTCTAATTGTATTGCAAGTGCTGTGGGAAGACCTTGTGTCCACCTGTGATGAATGCAAAGCTGTGTTGTAAGGTTTTACACAACTGCATAGTTTTTCGTTTGGTTTTTTGAGTATGTCTGTTTACTAATCATCTGGCATTGCACGAAAGAAAGAAACTAAGACTCTACTCAACTTGAATTTCTTAAACAGCGCACTAACTAGGGAAAAGTGAAATACCCTGCAGCCGCTAGAACGGATCATGTAGAAGGGGCACATTCACACCGCAGTGGGTTTTTGGGGTGGGGGCGGGCTGCGTAGCACCACTGCAGTTGACAGAAGTCGAGCATGTTTGTAACACAAAAGTGTACTTCATGGGGAATACTCACTTGAGATATTTTTTTGAGAACGAAATATTCAGAAATTTGGTGCTGTGAGTTTATCTTCAAACAAATAAGACAGAATTTCAGAAGATTTTTCCACTTTGAGTATGTCTTTGAAGTACAGTCTCGCCTTGACCTCCCTGATGCTTACCTTTTTTAGCCAAACCAGCCTGGGTTAGATAGACTTCAGGCTATTTTTTTGCTGTGCCCTAAGGTTAATTTGGGGTTATTGTAATTCAAGAACAAACATTTTCGGTCCTGAATTTTGTGAACTACCTCTTTTTAAACAAAGTTGTGAAAGGACATACATGTACTAGAAGCGAGAATGTCCCCTGTTTTTATGTTCAGTTGTTGTCTCTTCCGTTTAAATTTAAAATACATTAAATTAATGAAGGTCAGCTAAGGAAGCATCTCTTCCATTCCAGTGCATCGTAGGACTGTAGCAAGTGGAGTCTGTGTTGTACTTCTGTGATCCCAGACCAGCAGAGAGAGATCACGCCAGGATGGTGACACTGGGGAAGAAGCGTGTGTGGTTTCCCCAGAGCTCTGTTCTGGGAGCAGATGTGTCCCGCTTCACCTCAGCCATGAGACTGGTGTCAAGGAGTAGTGTCGCAGGCAGGCAGAGCACATCACCAGACGCTGTGCAGCTTCCTGTGCGGGCTCTGTTAGAAAGAAGGGATTTTTTGATATTTCTAAACTCCTTTTGGACTAGGAGTGTGAGTACTGCTGGCTGATCAGTTCCCTTGTGAGATTTGAGCAGGTTTCTTGCAAAGTGATGAAGTCTGTCTGTAATTTTTCAGCTGAGAAAATGGGCTATAATCATAGGATCATAGAATCTTCATGGTTGGAAAGGACCTTTGAGATCATCGAGTCCAACCATGCACACACAAAAAAACCCCCTACAATCTCGTGTCACTAGAGCATGCCCTGAAGTGCCAAATCTACACGTTTCTTAAATACCTCTAGGGATGGTGACTCAATGACCTCCCTGGGCAGGCTGTTCCAGTGCCTGACCACTCTTTCAGTAAAGGAATTCTTCCTAATATCTAATCTAAACCTCCCCTGCCATTATTCCTGTCATTATTCACCTGGGAGAAGAGGCCAACACCCACCTCTCTACAACCTCCTTTCAGGTAGTTGTAGAGGGCAATGAGGTCTCCCCTCAGCCTCCTCTTCTCCAAACTAAACATGCCCAGCTCCCTCAGCCTCTCCTCATATGGCTTGGTCTCCAGACCCCTCACCACCTTGGTAGCTCTCCTCTGGACCCGCTCCAGCACTTCAATGTCCCTCTTGTACAGAGGGGCCCAGAACTGAACGCAGTACTCGAGGTGAGGCCTCACCAGTGCCGAGTACAGAGGTACCATCACTTCCCTACTCCTGCTGGCCACGCTATTCCTGATACAAGCCAGAATGCTGTTGGCCTTAATATGTGGTTGCAGTGTGTATGTTAAATAAGAAGCTAAAAAATAGGAAAACCTAACATGCTAAAAATTCCTACGCATCAAATGCTGGACATGGGCTGCGTAAGGAGTCCAAGCAAATGCTCTGTAGAAGATCTCACTGTGACTCTTCAGCTTTGTCCAATGTGAAACTAAAAAATGATAGTAGCAGGTAAGTTTTTAATGGAGATGAATACACAAATGCCATCTGTTTTCACAGCTTCATTGATTTTTGAACCAGTAGAACAGAAATAAGTTTCATCTCCATTCACTTGTCTAAGCTCTTTAAAGCTTCTTCCCTGCAAGCTTTTCTGTTTACTTCGCGCTCTCCATATGTCTCTATTTAGCCAATGTATTGTTATGATTGTTATCCGTATTACTAATTAAGAGCCATTTGTACAAATAGCTAGTCTGTATGCAAATACTGTTGTGCATTCCTTGTTTCTTCCAAGCATATTTTATCTTTCAGATCATAGTCCTTGCAGCGCAGCTGTGGCTCTTGTCAGCCTGCTCGCCGTGATTTGCGGAGTGGTGGGCCGTTTGCTGGGTGGGTGTTCCGGAGGCTGTGGCAGCGTCAGGGTCAGTAGTCTCCCTCATACGTAGGTAGATGGTGCAGAAATTAGGGTTTAGGGCAGCTCGCTGTTACTAGCCAGAATGGTCTTGCAGTCACTGCAACAGGATAAACCAGCGAAGTTATGGATGAATACATTATCAATAGCGATCAGCAGAGTGATATTGCATTGACACCAATCTGTAAAGGATGAGCCACTGCTTGTCAACAGAGAGTAGTTTGATGTAACCCACCTCATGGACTCCTTATTAGAAAATAACACGCTTAGGTGTACAAGGTGTATCCAGCAGGCGTGTGTCTGTGACTCTCAAGCATCCCGATGCATCCGTAGAGTGTTGACTTGCCTGTGCTGTGCTTTAGGTGTTCTTATCCTGCCTTTGACCCACAGCTGGAGAGAAACGAACACTGAGAAATGGGTGTTTAATCTCCTCTGCCCAAGGTCCCCTTGACTTGAGTCCTACGTAAGGATACTCGTGAGTTCTTTTTGGAAGGTGCGCTCTTGTGCTGCTCTCGAAAACGTAGCTGTCATTGAAAATGACCTCTGTGGAATCTGCCTACTTGCTTCTGCGCAGGAGACTGTTAATGATTCTTCAGGAGAAATCTTGGCAATAATGTAAAAAGATGATGATGGTGATGGCAGAGTTGCTGCCATCATACACGGTTCCATAAATACAGAGTTAAAAAATCAGGATGTTCCTCAAAAATTGGCAGCTGAAAGTGGATACAATTTTCTTGCGATTCTAGCAGGATTCCTCTCTTACGAATATACTATTTACAGAGCCATTAGTCCTAATCCTTTGTGATCTTTTGTTTATCATGTCAGAGGTAAATATTACTTGGTTTGTCCCTGTGGGAGCAAAGAGCATACTATTTTTGTTTCCATGTTATTTTCTTTCACCGAGACAACTTGTTATTTCTTCCTTTGAAAAAGATTTGTAAAATGACAGATGAATTTCCAGCAACAGTAATATTTCTAAATAGTTAGGGAAACAGGTTTGTATTGCAGAGATGCAGCCATGAAGAAAAATAGGAGAATTAGAAAGGTTTAAAATATAATGGGATAGTAACATCAAGTGAAATACTAGAAATTTGCAGTATCCTTCATGGTGCAACTGGAAAAGTTGATTGCATAAACGTATACCCTGTACCTGAGTTTCTGTTTACATAAGCATAATGCCTTTTCAGTCGCACGTTATCAGTGGTCGTGAATTACCGTATTATTAGCTGCACTTAAATCTTTATATAATTGGGATTTGATATTATACAATAATTTATTCATTTTAAACCACTTATTCAATTTCCAAATAGAGATAATGTTATAAAATAACTTAATCTGTTTTATTTGAGATTTTTGTAAACAAAAAATTGGATATAATGTCAGTATAAAAGCATTCAATTGTATCCTTTTGTAATTAAGATAAAATACTTGCTCTCAAAGTTAATTTCTTTAAAAAAGCAATGTTAATGTTTATTTTGAGCAAAATACTTGAATCCTAAGAATCACCATGAATACAGTTTTTCATGTCAGTCTCTGTACAGCGCTGGCAGCAATGCGACTGTTTTTGTAGAACACATTCCAATTTCATAAGCAGTAGGATATGGACATTTAAATGAATTGAAACAAAGCAGGTTAATTATTCAGGGACCTCAGACTAAAATAAGTTAAGTCACAAATAATGCATCATGTGTTCTCATTATAACCTGAATGTCCCTAGATTACTGTGAGTGTTGCCCCTCGCTCTTAGACCAGTATTTTCTGTCTGATTAGAGGTTTCTTTTCCTTTTTAGTATCTGTTTTGCTATTTTCAAAAACAGGATCCCTTTTTAGATACACAGATTTATCACTATCAAGGTACTAATGTATATCTGCTAACAGAGTACTGATTTCTGGGTTTTGTAAAGGTTGCAAAAAATGTGGCTAGGCAACATCAGTCTTTGAAGATCGTTATTACTACCTCTGTAAATATATAAAATAGCCAATAGCAGAGAATACTAACTTTTAGAGCAACATTTACAAAGCTTTATCTTCTCAAGGTGATGCCCTTTAATAGAGGACAATGCATGGTTCTTAGTTCAGCAGTTCTGTCAAGTCAGAGGCAGTCATTTGATTTCACTTTTATACATATGCTTAGGTGTTCAGAAAATTACTGTATGTAGAAGAGGATTCCTGAATACTATAAGGCTAGGTCAACAACAAGGAGGTAGATTTCCAGATTCTTATTGTTGATGTTTTCTGGGATCTGACTTTATTCTGACTTTGACTTACTTTAAACAGCAACGTGCACAAATATGAGTGCTACTACACATTTTTTTTATTTCCATTTTAGAGGGCTTTGTACTTGCTCGGAGTTGTTCATGTGCTGCTGATGAAACAGTAGTGCTAAATGTTTGCATTTTTGTCTCTTGCAAGAGGAGGCGGCTAGTTTGGGATTTTTCAGGTTTTGATATGTGTGGTTTTTGTTTTTTCTTTTTAGTTTTATGAGCAGCTTTGAGTAGGCTGAGTAGAAGCAAAACTCAAGTATAATTTATTCTGCCGAGCGTTTGGGAAGTTCTCTGTATCATCCACCTTTTGTCTGTCTGATCATACAGAAGATGCTTCTACCTTAGCAAAAGCCAGCAAAGTAAGTCTCTGTGAGTAAGGGGGCAAATTTGGTCAAACCATTGTTAGTTCCAAATAATCTCATTAGAATGACATACAAAAGAACACGGCGGGTTATTCATCATTTGTCCCTCTACATGAAAGTTTAGCATCATATTTAAAGATCTGTTGTAACACAAAAGCCGTTGTAGACTTGTTGCCCATGTTCTTTCATTCATTTTTACACAATCATAAAGCGTTAGAATCTGAAAGGTAGTGCTGTCCTTACCTTAAACTAGAGGAACTCAGCGCAACAGAAATAAGCAAGCAGCTCACTTCCAGGCTTCCTATTGTTGAACTGCCATGTGGTTTCCCCAGGAATCGTGGAATCCTACATATGGTTTTAATTAACTCCAACAGGTATTTAATGGAGATTTAATAAGACAGTTATTGTATGTTAATTAAATGTCAACTGATTGCTAAGAGGTTTTTGCAATTATTGAAGTTTACTAATTATCTGATAGATAAATCAATTTTCCATGTGAATAACTCACATCTATGTAAGCAATAAATACGCTGGTAGGTAATGTATATTGTCATGTTGAAATGAGGGATGTGCTGTGTTGAATGAGCTCTGGGCCTCTGTCCGGTATGGGCGGGGGGATGGTTCTTGCTCCTCCCAGGTGGTGATTCCCGCGGGAGGGAGCCTGGCTGCGGGACCTGGGATGCCCAGGAGCAGCTGCGTGGGACCGGACCGAGACCAGGACAGTACCTCATCTTTCCACCCTCCCCCAGGGCCCAAAATGAAGATGTGTCCTGTAGGAACTAAAGAAACGATGGGGTCTTTCTCTTCCCTTCGGAACAAAGGCTGCGCTGTGATGGAGGCTGGTTGTCCTTTGTGGGTTGAGAATAAGCGCTCTGGAACAGGAGTTTTGTTTTCAGAAACATTTTTGGCATCAAGCATGCATTCAGACACATACAAATGCATCAGTACATTCTGTGTATTACCGATTATTAATCAGTACTCAGTGTATTAATGAGGAAAGTAACTGTAATCAGCTCTGATTTATGCAAATTAAATCCAACCCTCAGACTCTTGGTCAGTTGCCAGGACAGACTGCAGGTGGTGAAAGCATGGATGATGCTGCTTATTTTTTTTTCTTTAAATTTAAAGAAAAGGAAACAAAATGCTATTTCTCTATGAAAAAGGTTCTTGCTGCTAATAAAAAAATTTATAGGTCTTTGATGAGCTTCCCCTCTGACAGTCCTGCTTAAGTCCTAATTCATTAAATAGATTACACCTGATATGCAGCTTTTACAAGTGGTTAATAAGTCGGGCCACTTGAGAGATGCAGACAATTGCCTTAGAATGGAAAAGTTTAGATTTTGGTTTGGAACACTTAATACTGCTGTGTAACTAAGTCTGTGTGGGACTGTAGCACAGAAATGAGACTGAGAAGTGCCCACCAGAACAGAGGGGATTTTTTCATTAATTATATCAAAGCTAGCAGAGTATCTGAAAACTTTGTTGGACTTGTAGAAAGAGCTAAAGCAGATTCTCGGCTCATCTCAATCGCTTAACACACCTCTAGGTGAAGGGCATGCTTTGGCCATCCATAAGAATGGATCAGTTTGCCACAATTTACTTTTAAAAATGCAACGTAGCAAAAAGATGCAAAAAAAAAAAAAAAAAAGATGAAAGCAGGCTCTTAGAGTACCAAACTGCTTCATTTCCTCTAAATCCTGTGTTCCTCAAAATCATAGAGAATTGAAAGTATATCCTTCTCAGTCGGTGCTATGAAAACAGCAGACTCATCCTGCAGTGGAAAAGAACGATGATGATGAAAAGAACTACTACTCCCAGCCGCTGCCAGACCAAATAACGCCCATAACATCTGATGTGAAAGGGAAAGGTGCTTCTTCATTTGTACAGAAATCTTTCTGGAACTTAGCTTGGGTGGCAGGCGTGCTCTGTCCCGCTCTGTTCAGGATTAGTGGATTATCTCTGCTTCTCTCAGTCTAGGAACTGAGCACAGCTGCCCTGGGCCCTTTGTCACGGAGACTTCTTATGTCTTTGCTATTCTCCAGTCCTGCGTCTCCTCCAAAGCCATTGTGCTGTTCATTTGCAGGAGACAATAGCTTAGAGATGCGCATTGACCAAGTAAACCTAATCAATAATATGGCGCATGAGGGGGACACAGTGCTGTCGATGGCTAATCAATAAATGCTTCCTGCTGACTTCTGCGCATCTGGCATGTTCAGTAAATAAATCCAATCCTTCTGAAGATAATTTGGCCCCAGACCTACATCAATTATCTTTGTTTTATGGCTTGACCAGAGAGAGATTTAAAACTTAGGCAGTGTTTCAGCCAATTTCATCCTTCTGTTATGCATTTAGTAACTACAGAAATTGATAAAACATCCTTAAGAAGTTGTTTCAATAATTTTCTACTCGAAAAATGGAAATTATGTAGCGGCTTCCAATAGAGAATTAAGAAAATTTGTTTCTTTATTTTGCAGGTAAGTATGTATGAAACTTTGCGGTCTTCCTCGAGGAAACTGGTGTCTGTCCTACAGCCTGAGAAAAGAAGACCGCTTTGCAGAATGCTTCCATTTGGCGGGAGGCATTTACATGCTTTTTTTTCTCTTGCCTATGTTGATTTCCAATGTTTACAATTCATAAGTTTGAATTAAAGGTTATAGCCAAAATATGTAAATAATTACTAAGATAACTAAATATAACCTAGAATCTCTTGGCAATTGACTGCTTAAGATGCATTTTAGTCTTACAAATATCTCTGTCCTAAAGAGCTTGCTTTATTTGTTACGCTAGCCTTTTCTATATCTGCTGTTATTGTTTCCATGGAAGTATTTCTTAAAAGTTTGGATTTGCTTCATTCTAAGGTCATTCTAAACTTAATGGTCTGCTTAGTTTCATCGTGCACTTAAGTATTGAAAATTCTCTGCTATTAACACCCACCCATTGCTCTCACCCTCAGTTCCATAGAGAAATTTACTCTCCTTCCTGAAATGAGGCTTTACTCTTGTCATCTCTGCTGATGACTAACGTCAGTTGGACGAGATGACTGTTGTAGGTCCCTTCCGACTGAACGATTCTGTTCTTTTCCAAGTAAGAGAACGAAAGGAGATACCACGTGAACATGGCGACTAACGTGGGTCACTAAAGCTCAGCAAACCCCATTTTCCCTCTGAGCTCTCCCTCTCGCAGTAAACTGAGGTGCAGTGACGACTATGACAGGGAGCTGTCTTACACCGCTCAAGAATGCAGCTGTGCTGTAAATGAGAATATCAGCCCTGTAGCTTGAAACAGGGATGTATTTCCATTTCCCTTTGTAATTATGGTGCTTCCTATGGGATAGGCTACAAGATCCTTTCAACCCATAGCATGCCTGTGTGCAGGGCAAGAGGAATTACATCTGTAAATCTCTCTAGCCACCAGCTCCCTTTCTAATAGGAGAAGACAAATCAGTTTTTAGATTGCAGGTAAGGAAATAAGGTGTGCATGTTAAGTTTTTCCAGGAACTGCTTCAGTTTACTCACTTGCGTCTTTCTGGGAGAGTCCCTCCTTGAGATCTGTGTTCATCTGCTACGAATTTTCCTGAGGCCTTGACAGTGAATCTCCAGAGGCTACAGATGTCTACCCTGCAGTCACAGAAATGATTACAGTACAATGTAGGTGTACCTGATATAACTTTAGGCTGTCTAGCTCGGGTACCAATCGTGTTTTGGCTGCTGTAGTGTAAAGCCCAGTCTGAATTCATTTTTCTTGATGGGATTTCAGTGGAGGTTAAATGGCTTAATTCAAGCTACGCAATTAATACCTTCATGTGTGCGAGTCTTGTTGTCAAATATTAAAGGAAGAATATTGGGGAAGGGGTGGAAGGAGTCCTTGTAATGTGAGCTGCTGAAAGGCCTGAATATCACTTAAATACCTGAGCTCCAGTGAGACCAGAGTGATCTTTTAAATCAATGTTTCACCGTAAGTGGACAGTTCTGCATTGTCTTATCTTAATAAAAGTAGTGTTTTTCAATAGCAACTGTTTACTACATTTAATTTGTTTTACGTTACTTTCCTCCTTAATTGAAAATGTTTCTTAGCACAACGTGGTAGCAATTCCCCCTTGTCCAGAAATAGAGTACTGCCCAGGGGCCGTTAGTTAAGGATATGCCATGATGGTGTTCTCCCATGTTTGGGGCATTAGAATTCTCTTCATCATTTGAAGTGTTCAGGGACATGCTGCTGGATTTAAAAGAGATTTCAGACCTTTTAGTTGGATGATGAAAATATTTGTAGCCCTGTGTAAGAGAAAAGGAAGTCTTTTGATTTGGACTAATGCCTGTGAAGATTTAGAAGAGAGTTGTCTGCTTTGATGTCTTACGTGTTGCTTTCCCTGAATCATTTGCAATTCCTGTGCTGCTGTTGGAATTCCAGATTTCCTCATAAATATTTCTCAGGATTGTAGTGTAAAGACCAGTGAAATTTGAGCAACCTTAATCTCACAGATGTTTGTTCTTGCCTGTTTTAATAGCGATTTTCTTTACTGTCTTGTGTGTCTCTTCCTTTTTCCCTGGACTGTCAGGTGCTTTCCTTTCTTCCCCATCCCAAGGGCTCACTTTGTGAGAGGCAGAATTGCTATCACAAGCAGAATGTGCAGGTTCCAACTGAGCGATGCAACAAATGCAGTTCAAACTTCGACCTCATCCCTCTCTGCCTCTTAGTGCCACAGGCCGTATTCACGTCTTGCTGGTGGAAACACAAGCACAACTCTTCCGGTGGATCTGGAGAAACAGGGCCCCAGTCTGTGAACTGGCCCCACCTGTTTGTCAGCTCTGGACAGAATATGTTTCTGGTAACTACCATTTTCATGTTCCCATCACATTTCCCAACTGCCACCTGGAGGTGGGCAGCAGGAATGGGAAGGAGCGAGCGCAGGATGTCCAGGGGCCGTGGGGTTTGTGGAGACGCGGGACGAACTCAAAAAAACCCAACAGCAGACATCTCCTTTGACTGTGGTTTCATTCTGACAACTGAACTGCTCTGACAAGTTAAAGAGTAATTTGTCCCAGGGACTGAACCGAGCCTTTTTGGGCTTATTCTCATGTCCCCCGTTTTTGTGTTGTATTCTCCTTGTACTACATGAACGTGCAGTGAAGATGCTGTGAACTGTAGAACCACATGGGGACTGGAGAGCTCGAATCCAGCTGCCTGGCCCTTATGTTGATCGAAGCTGTTAAAATTTCTTTTTTGTGGGAGATCCTCAGGAAAATTCTGCACAAAAATACTGTAGCTTTTACTAAGATCATTTTTCAATCAAAGAGGAGCAACATGCTTTGGTTGTAAACGGCTTTTAAATTTAAGCCACTTTTCTCCTGAGAAAGATTCTGTTTTTCAGAACAAAACAGTTATTTTTCTTATGTAAATGAAAATAAGCCATAAAGGATATACTGAGTTTTATGAAAGGACATTTTAATAAGGCAGTTCCAATCCAGTGAGTAGCGTAGGACCATGGTAACAGGAACAAATATGACACAGCTGCCTGTTGGGCAGCTTTTCTCCTTTTCTTGGTTATTTGCCTAAGGAAACATTACTTATGGACTCATTTTTCTGAAACCTCTTCTTTGGGACACGAGACAACTTAACAATTTCTAAAGCAAAATAGAAGTTGTATGGAAAAGAATATGGTAAACTAAATGGAAACTGAGTACCTGGGCATAGTAAGTGAAAGAAAACGAATCATAATTCTTAATTTTCTTTTAAGGTTTATGAAATGAGTGTTTTAACTGACATGCACATTTTACCTCTTGCTCTTTAAAATATAGTTTAGAGTCGACACTTGTCCCTTTTTATTGGGGAATTTACATACACACAGGTGCATATATAGACATAGACGTGTTTATTCAGAAACTCCTGCTTCTCTACTTGCAGCCTCGGTGTGCAGAAGTTATATCCCATTAGTATGTTGTTCACAATTGTAAGGAATGATGCAGGAAAAACAGCTGCATTAATCTAAGATGCCTGTAAATGTAACAGTAATTTAGCTCATAAATACCACCCAGCACTGGGCACGTGATCCACAGTCTTCTCCTCTTTTACTGTTTGCTCTGGTGTCATCTTTATTGTTCACCGTGCAGGCTTTCTGCATGCTGAGCACAAAATAGCTAAATCAGGAACTTTAGGCTAAAGTGAGAGGATGAATTCTAACCTCTCTGTCTGAGCCAGCCCCCAGTGGTTGGTGAACCCACTCTCTGATTCTGCTATATCATAGCTTTCTTTTCTTTTGACTGGGCCATTGTCATATTGCTGTTGACCTCTAACCCCGCATACACAAACCTGAACTCTGGATTAGGCTTCCCAGGGAATAAACTATGGGCAAAGTTGAACTACTAGCTAGAATGAGGGGAAATGGTTCATGCTGCCATAGTAACATGACCTCGTACTGTCTGCCTGGAACAAAGACGGTTTTCTTGTCCTTTTTTCTGCCCCTGTGAGTGTTTAAGCCCCCCTGCTGTTTCTCCACTTGGGAGGGGGGTGAACACTGTATACCACGCAGTGAAAAAAGAGGTTACTCTCCCCTGCTTAAAGTAGAGCGGTCAGCTAGGAAACTGAGGAATCAGGGGACCGGGGAAAAAAAACCAAAACCAAACAACAAAAAAACCAACCAAACCTCCTCCCACCCTGCCTATGGAGGTGGAGACCTTTTGGTCAATAATTTGAGTTTGGAGTTTCACATCCGTACATGTGACCTAGGGCTCAAGAAGCCCCCCGGCTACTAAAGATTAGAAGGTGGGAAAGAATTTAGGAAAAGAATCGCTACGTCTTATGCCTATTTGTAGACTCTTCCTTAGGCGTAAGCTGTTGACTGCCGCCAGGGACAGGCTGCTAGGCTAGCTGGGTCTTCATCTAAAGGACCTTCTCTACAGAGCTGAGGGGTGCTGCGGAAGTAACAAACGTAATTTAGTAAATATAATACGGGTTCACCCAAGTGCTGATGCCTGTCATAACTTTTGCAGTGTAGTGTCAAGTCATCATTGTCTCTGGAAGCAGTTCCCTTGATTTAAACGCAGGAACAATCAGGTAGAAACCAGTAATGCCTGCTTCAGCAAATGGCAACATCTCAAATTGATTGTTATTCACTTAATTTGCATATGTCTTTACAGGAGGGGAAGGGTCAAGGGAGGAGGGCTGAGTTACACATTTCATATTGATGATTATTAAATACTACTCTGTCACCAAATCGAGGCTTTTTCAGTAATACAAGAAGCATTTACAAGTGGTCTCCAGCAGCTTTCCTTTTAAATCTCTAAAGATAAGCCTTAAAAAAAAAAACCAACCAACCAAAAAAATCCAACTAAACAACACCCAAACCAAAAAATACCCAAGTAAAGAAAGTGCTGGACAGGGAATGATAATTTTGCATGAGTACCAATAAAATCCCAGGTGGGCTTTGACTTGAGTGTCTGTTTTCGGTTGAATCCCCTATCCCGTCCTGTCACTGTTAGAGGAGCACAGCTGGCCTCCCCTAAATCAGGCAGTGAGAGCACAAACCCATTTTGACACGTCTCTCCTCTGTATGCAACACTGTCTTGCAGAGCAAGGAATTGGTGGCGAGAGAAATGCCAGCAGCGTGCTGCTTCACTGAATGCTAGTCCCTTCGGTCGGGAGATAAACTCACTAGAATTCTGTAAAAACTCTACTGATAGAATGTGGGGGGATTAATTGGTTCTGTGGACTTTACTAATAGCTTTTCACATAAAGAAGCAGCGTGCAAAATTATCATTGTCCCGGTTAATTCTGCTCATAAAGACTGACTGTCTCTAAATTGCACGTGGCAACTCCTGTCGTATACAATGCAGGAGCCATTGTGTGAACCAGAACCAGGCCTATCACCTATGTTCAGTAAGCCCAGGAAATATTTACATTTCTTACAAAATTCCTATAATTTTTTAGTTTCATCATTTCTTTGCAAACTGCTCATTTTTCTCTGCAAGACAGACCTCTGAAAAAAGAAAAGCAGCGTGGAATAAATAACCTGCCTGCGTTTGCAGCAGTTCATCTTGGAGCCAGGAGAGTCTGTCCTGAGACTGTCACACCTCACGGTGCTTCCCTCTGGCCAGGCGCGTCTCTAAGTAAGGGTGGGAAGGCAAACTTAGCAGATGAAACTTGGGCAACTCCCTGCTCTCCCCAGCCCCACAAAAGACCTTGCCAACAAACCCAAGGCTGTGCGTGGTTGGAAGCTTCCCCCCTCCCAGTTCCGTTGTTCTGTTCGTGTGTGTGGTCTCTGTCTTCCTGTTTCCCTGCAGAGATCAGAGTCCCAACACAATGACTAACTATAACATGTTAGAAGAAGATGGTGCTAAGAAATGAGGGGAAGAACTTCAAAACCTAATTTTGAAGAGCTTTCTATTTTTTTTTAAATGGAAGAGGAGTTGGATTCTTTTCCTGCTTTTGAGCATGGCCCTCACTTGTCACTTCTCGGACTCCTCCCCTGTCATCATCATCTTTTGCAGTATTTGGTGTGTTCCACCGCAGGCCTATACCAACGCCACACTCCCTTTTAGGGCAGTGCTCTACTGTGTCTAGGACGCCATTGGTGGTCAGCTGGGTGAAGGGAAGAGGAGTAAAGAGATACGACTAATTTGTGCCAAGACTTACTTTGGGGAGCAAAGGAAGGTAGCCCTTTTAGGGACTCTCCAAATGACCTAGCCCATTTTCTGTCTGTCTCAGCTTTTGTTCTATCACGTTGTCACTTCCCATTCCTCTTTAAAGCGTGTGATAAGATGGAGTGTTGCATCCTTCGCCATCCTGCAGCAATGGAAGGTCTCCTCTGGGGTTCTCAGAAGAGCAGCTTCAAATTATCCTCTCATTAGTGATGATACATCCCTTTTGAACACTGTGCCATTCCATCGCACTGTTTCAGCATTGAACATTAGGAGATAACTGCCTTCACAACATATGTCATTACTCATTAAGGGACCCTTCCTGGATTATGACTGAGGTTTAATGTCTTGTTAAAGATGTTTAACACTTACAGTTTTGTTTTTAATTTAGGAAGCAGCATGATCAAAGTGTGCCCTGAGAATTTCTCTCCGATTTTGTGAAATTTGCGGGTTGGCCTGTTCAGAGGAGGTGATCCTTAAATTGAATTGCAGCCCTCCAAGGCGTGTTTGGATGTCAAGCACTGCCATGATCTGACATGTTAATGGCTTTGAGAAAACAATGTGTTTCAGAGGTAATTGCTGAAGCAGTGAGTTCCCAGCAATATTTTACTTAAAAGAAATGTGCTGCTTCTCCACTGTGAGGACTGGAACAATGACACCGAACAACCGAGTGATACAAATCTCTGCTTGCCTTTTAATGGTCATTAAATTCTTCTAATAGACTGGAGCAGGACCTCTATCCCATCCATTGTTTGGAGCTGAGGATAGCATTAGAATCAGAAATGATGTTGTTATTGTAACTGGACTTTAGAATTTATTTTATTAAAACAAGAAATATTTTAAAACTCGTAGCATAGACCTGAAAAGAAGTCCCTAAATTAAAACCTCACCATTTGGCTCTTCCACTGGGGGTCATCTTCCATTTTACCAGACGAACTCAACCAGGGCAATGATTCATAGCAATCCTGTTGCTACATGTTCAGTGCTTGTCTTTTAATTAACGTGCAAAAGAGACATGGGCAGGAGTAGCCATTTTTTCAGGCAGCTAAGTGGGATGGTGCGGATGGAAAAGAGGGTAGGTATAAGAGAAAGGGCTAGATAACACAAATGCGTGGTGGTAAAAGGATGAATCCTCTAGACTTGACCATTTTAATCACTATAAAAATGGATTTTTAAAGTTGTGAATCGGTCTTTGGAAAATACTTAAAAAAAAAATAAATTGTTGATTACTCAGCTGAGAGATAGGTTTATGTGGCTACATCTTTGCAGGGACCTACTTAAGCTGACAGATGTAGTCCTCGATTCAGTAGATTTTATTCAATACTCTTTCTATATCTTATTGAACTGTCACTCTGAGTTTCTAGAAAAAAGGTTCATTCCTCAGTTCTGATCATTGGCAACAAAGACTATAGACTAGAGGAGACTCCCAGCCAGTGACTTGTGGTTGTCTTCAGAAGGCTCAGGGCCTAATGATGTGTTTAAGGCTGCAACCCAGGGCCTCTGATGTCCCCAGGGGCAAGTGGAAGGTATTTCTTTCCTCTCCTGTAGCCTCCAAGTTTGCAGTGGACTCCAAGCCAGCCAGGCTCGTCTTCTTCAGAGCACCTGCTGTTCCTGGAGGAGCTGCTGGCTTACGATTACTTTTGTAGCAGTTCTAGTCAAATCTTGTGTCGCTCGATATCTGAAAGTTCTCCTGAGCACAGTAAGCCTGACGAAACCATTCTGGTTGTCTAGTATCCTTGGCTAGGTTGACGCAATGACAAGACAACAGTTACTATCCCTTAAGCTTTTACAGAAGGAACAGTGCATGCTTCTTCATTGGGAAAGCAAAGGAGAGCTTTCAGTAGTTCCATGCTGGCCGAGGAGCAGAGTGCCCTTGTCAAGTAATAACTGTGGAATGTAGGTTTGCGTCCTCATATAAGGGACATATCTAACTCACGCAAGCCAGTCGCCAACTACGTGAACCGTTGGGCTGCATAATAAGCTTTCAATGTCTATGAGCACAGGGGTTAGTTATTAAATATTCCTTCCACTTGTTGAAAACCTGTACGGTCTTCTAGGCAGAGACATAAATGGCCAGACTGCCTGTCTTCAGATAGGCTCATTTGGGTGTAATATTTTATTATATGCCATGCCACACACCTTAGTTTTTTACAGTGTAGGCTGCTGCACCATAGTCTTCAAGTGTCTGTACGTTAATACGTGTTAGCTGAACAAAAAATTTTGGAGATACTTTATGGAAATGGTCAGAAGGGAGGAAAAGCAATGTGTATTCTGTACTGGTGGGTGAGGTGATCCATGTGAGACAGACTAACATTAGAGGAGTGAGGTCTGTGATGTTCCGTAAGTTTAGGCATTTATATGAACCTTTAATTCCCCTTCTCTCCCAAGATCAGTTCAAGAGCTTTCCTTGCTTTCCTACCTGAGAACATCAGTCTGCTTCCTCATACCACTCCAGCGCTCTTTTGGCAGAGGTGATAGGTGAGATTACAGCAGATGTTAGGAATTCTTCTTTATTGAGCCTGTAGTTGTTATGTTGTAGTGATAAGAATAGCTTGTGTTGTGCGGGGGGTGGAATCATGTTCTCGCTGCAGTCTCAGGGAAGGCACAGCATCTAGCAGCTTTTTCTCTGATGTGAGATGGTCTGTGCTTTTTTTTGGTTTTTACTTTCCCAAAAATAACTGCACTTTTTTCTATGAAATCTCAGGGCAAAAGTTCTGTCTCCATGAATAAGGGATCTTGTTGCAAAATTCTTCACAAAAATGCTTAGAGAAATCATTAAGTCTGTGGCCTTTGAAATTTTTGACAGACTGGCTGAAATGAATTATGCGTATGTAAAGGTACTTGTTTTGAATGAGCTGCTAACATACCGTGCAGGCACAATCATCCCAAATCTGGATTTCGGCTTGCTTGATTCCCCTGTTCATTTCCTTCATCGTTAGCTGATCTCATCATCTTTCATACCACCTCTTTCTTCAGGGACTGTTTTCTGTTTGTTTTACAGGCGGCCCCAACGGTGCTGCTGTGTCCGCTGGGAGCAGCGTTCAGTGGCGCACAGGCACTGGACTGGGATTCAGGAACACCAGATTCCACAAATGTAAAGATGCCGGACGTCGTCTGCTGTCACCGGTGAGTCACAAAGTCTGAATGCACTGCGGGCCCTTTTATGAAAATTGGTGATGGTAAAATATCCTTAATGGAAAGCAGTCTGGCAAGGGTGAATTGGATAACCAGAGTGAAATGTTCAGGTGCTGTAGAGATGTAGAGGGCTGGCTGCCAAAACTGTGTTGCTAAGTGTCAGAATTATGGTATTTGCGACTGTGATTGGACCCGTTCTGCGTGGAGGCCGATCCCTGAACTAAGGCGACAGAAGTGAACTCCCATAGTGCCCTTGAGGAATAATTTCAAGGTCAGTCATTAAAAAGTGAGATAGATTGTTCTAAAAATAGAGAATGGAAGTAAGATCATTGCTAGTCTTTAACGATACAGGCAGTAAGGTTTGAATTTAATTTCAGTGTTGCTCTTAGAAATTCTCTGTCTTTAGAGAAAGAAAGGTTTGCGAAGTAATCACTGAGAGCATGTGTGTGGCATCAGAAAAGAGGTTCCCTTGGTTGAGCATAAACCTTCTTAGTTCTTGCAGTCTAGGGGAAAGAAAATGGGGATTTGGGTGTCAATCGGGTAAGTGTGGGATAATCCCAACAGAGGTGGCCCAGCGTGAGAAAGGGGAGGATCAAAGGAGGGAGGACTTGTTCCCTTAGAGTGCTCTGAACCCAAGACCCCGGGGGGTTGATGCCGTCATACACGACCTCTGTAAACCAAGTGGAATGTATTTTATTAGATTCTGAGGAATTTTTTCTTCTGCAACATGGACCTATGTTCTGCTTTTTTCCTCTTCCTCACTCCTTACATTCCTGAACACGAGTATCACCTCTCCTACCCTCCAGTGCACGTTTGTGTCAGAATTAATCATGCTGCCAGGGGACAGTAAACAATAAACACGAAGAGCTTTAGCAGGAACTCACGTTAAATAGCATCCTAGAGAGTCTGCCATGCAAAAACTTTGCTTGTGACTTGAGATTTAACATCTCATCTCTGTGTATTTCCTCTGGTCAGAAAAAGTTGTTTCGTTACAGTACTGTTATGATCCTGGTTGTTTCCTAATGGGTGAGCAAGAGACTCAAAATTGCGATGATATAAGTAAAACAACAGTAAGAAGCACTGGAGTAGAAGGCAGTGCTTCACCTGAATCACTTTCCTGCACTGTTACCCTTTCGGTAGTAAGGCAGTAGTTTATACCATAGACAGATACAGTTCTTGTATTTTTGTCTGTTCTGGTAGCCATCACAACTGGTGCGCAATATTGCAAGGGTAATTAATCCTTTTGCACCAAAATTGGCTTTAATATTATGCACTAGGTAACAAAATCATAATATTTCTTGGGAATAGATATATTTTTAAAAATACAACAAATTTAGATACCTTGTTTGCTTTCTGGTTTCTGAACTGCCCATATTTAGAGCCATTGTTTTTCATCATTTTCATGTGTGCGTGTTAGAAACTTTATCTTTTAAGGAATATTACTCCATGTAATAATCTGTTCCCAGTATTTATGGTAAAACAAAGCACAAAATATGACAAATTGCACGATAAAATTTGGCACAACTACTGCTCAAATTCACCTGTATATGAAGTCATCACTTATCTCTCACTTTGGTGCAGAGCAAATCTGACATCCATGTTTGTTTCACAGCCATTATAGTTTGGATGCTCTTCTTAACCTATAAAGCACCAAGCTGGTTCATTAGATGCAACAATTATAAATATTTCAACCAAACCTGGTACCTTGCTGTACCAGAAGGAGTGAAATGCTGGTGCAATGCCATTTCTGCTGGTTTGCTTCTCAGGGAGGAATGGCACTGGCACTGTGCTGTTTGCCGTGCTTGCAATGATTCTGACTTCCATAAATGACATCGTCTCGCGTACAGGTTTGCAGTATATAGTAAGGGGACACTGGACAGAGAACACGGGAACTGATACTACGTCAGGCCAAGATGCAGCGTCAGTTGGCCTGGCGAAGAGGGGAGAAGAGCAAGTGATGTGTGTCTGCCCTCGTGTCTCTGGGAGAGGAGTGAGCCCAAGGTTTCAGGATTTGTTGCTTTGTAGGTGAACAAAATGGCTAGATCACGTCTGTGAATCTGTGACTGAATTTTACGGAGAATGGTGTGTATGTGCTGGTACTTTTTCAGGGGCAGATAAACTTTGTAAAATTCCCTTCGTTCTCTAAGTGCTCCGAGTTCACTTTAAAAAGCTGTGCTCAGTTACTAGGAGTGTAGGAAATCAAAAGTCTAATGCTTTCCATGGGAATGCAAAGTATCTGAAGATTTTTATTTTTTAGTGTGTTTGGGATGAACACTTGAAAAAGGGGTTAAACAGCAGCCAAAACAATTCATTGCAAGATCTTCAAAGCAAATCAGATTTTTTAATTATATCAAATTAAGGTTATTAAAAGTTAAGTTCTGAACTGAGAGCATTTTCCAATGAAAGGTGCTGCAACATCATTATTTCTCCCCAAAACGCACTTACTGTACATTTCTCAAAGCCATCAGCCTTGATTGAAAGCTAATGAAAAAGCTGTCCTGCGTCAGTTTATTCCTTGTATCCATTAAGAATAATTACGGCTGAACAATTTTTGATGCCTGTAACCTTCGCAAGTGTTGCTAATGGCATTATAAATTGCTCCTTGTCCAATGACTACAGTCTGAAGCTTAATTCAAAAGCGCTCTGTCAACAGGGCTGATTTGTGTGGTTAATGAGTGCGTTTAAAACAACAGCCTCGGCTCATGCATCCTAATGTCGATAAGAGGATGTGGTTCAATAAAGAGGCTTGTCCGTAATAATTAGCAGCGACAAATGCTCTGGATTAGACCGATCGCAGCATTAATGACTCTGCTTTCAGGCCGTTACAGAAAAAAAGTTTCCAGCTCTAACTTTTCTGGGCTTAGATTTAACTTCTAAGGAATGGTCTTCGGTCAGCCAATGGTGCCGCCAACTAAACATCAGTCTCTAATACACGTTGTGTCAGTAGAGTCACTGGGTAGTCCAAGGCCTCAGTAAAGACTCTTGTGCACAAAGTTAGATTTTTCTGAAAACACTCTTTTTCCAAATGTGGATTGGTGAAATAGTGGGACAAATCTACCTTCTACCACGTTTAGGATATGGGCATTGTAATGTTACTCTTAGACATGATGGTACTTGCATGGCTTTCCCATGTGCTCCCTGTTCTGCAGTTTGTTTTTGCCTTTAAGATACATGAAATCGGTGTTGGATTTAAAAATATATTTAGGCTTTTGGCATAGAAAAAAATACATCAGAAGTGAATCCATGAGGTACAGCTTAAACACTGCCAACGATGTCTCGTTGATGAAGGAGGGAAGGCGTTGACTGAGCCACACCTACAAGGGAACCTTCTCCTGGGGGTAGGAGGGGGATTGGGAGTTTAGGAATGTAAATATATCAGCTAATGAAGGTGGCTGAAACAGGTTTCCTGATGGAAAACTTGAATTTGTCAATTCTGTCAAAGTTCAGGTGCTCTAGATGTCTTAGAAGCAGAAGGTCATTGTGCTAAACCTTGTCAATTTTTTCTAAAGCAAAGCCAGACAAAATTATTTTTAGATTTATGCTTTGGGGATTTATTCATATTTTTGGGATACCGATCTTGCTGTACCTCATCCATGACCATCGAGTTTGGTCCTAAGACGTTGATGATAATGGCTCAAATATCTTACAGCCTAAATCCTATTACATCCATCTCAACAGAAAATAAATTAATCACACAATTTATAAAATAAAAATCGTAATGCGCAATTACAGAAGATGCTAAGATTTCGACAGTTGTGTCCTTCTTGAATGTGTCATCCAAATAAATTTCTAGCTATCTGTGAAATCAACTTGGGAAAAAAGTACCAGAACTTCATGGTGGCTGCATGGACGCAGTGGAAAAACAGCTTCTGAAATGGGAGTAAGCTGAAAGCTAAACTTCTGTGAAAGTCCCTGAAGAAATTTCCCTTTGACAACCCACTGTAAGCTTTCACAAAATATAAAATAATGTATTATAGGATAAATACTAATTTCAAACAGTAGTATTTTTTTTATTCTTGTGTATCAGAGCAGTATAACGTATGTTATTTTAATCTGCTCAGTGCCGACTCTTATCCATAATGCGAGGTGTCACAGAAAATCAGACGGGATGCGTAAGCAGGTGGGGGGGTTGTGTGGTTTTTTGTTTGGTTGGTTGTTTTGGGTTTTGGTTTGGTTTGTTTTTTTTTAACTGGAGTACAGTAGTCACTCTGGAGTTTGTTAACAGAGTTTGAGAATCTTTCAGTGCATACAGTTACTGTGTTAGAATTTAGGGTCTATTGAAAAAAATTTGTAATCTCAAGTCAAAATAGATTAATTCAACTTAAAATAGATAAAGTCTGGTATTTTGTGATACAAGTCTCAAATGCAAACTGTGTCCTCAGAGAGCTGTTTACAGGACGGAATTTACTTATTGAGAAACAGTCTAAATCCAAAACTGACAAGAAAAGTCAGGCCACTTGGATAATCAACGGAGGGTACAGGCGTAGGCCAACATTAGAAACCATGCAAATAGCAATTACTCTCTGACCACTGTTAGCTCAGGTTGTTTCCTCCTCCTAACTGAGTTGTGCGATGAACTTTGAGACAACTTTAATATCCAGTCTCAACTGTGGCAGTTTTCTCTAGAAGTTACAACTATTTATAAACTCTGAAGTGCTATGAATAGTTTGGAATAGTACTTCTGTGATGAAAAAACGCAGACACCCTGTCAGGTAAGAGTGCTCTGACGTCCCGACTTCTCCTTTCCCTTCTGTATCATACAGTTCACCGCGAAGGGGCTCCTACCCTGCCCTTTCTCAGAAGTCATGTGCATGCAAAAAAGATTCATTTAATTTACTTCCTTTAAAACCAAGTTGTTAAGAGCAACCTTCATACTTCAGTTTGGTTTGAGTGAGTATTTACTGTGATTTTCATACTCGCACGTGGGAACAGTTACCAGATACTTTGCTTGTTGCTGTTTAAATTTGACATCGTCCATGGTCAGACAAGCTCCATCAGCCTTTTGAGGGGCTCTCCCTGGGACCTGTCAGGAGTAGCAGGGAGGAGAGATGTGGTTGAATTTGGACAAAGTCTGATTTATATATTATTCACGTCAGGCAGGTAGACTTTTTTTAATACTGTAAGAAAGAGAGCCACGTTCTTTTAAAGATGCAACTGAAACTGCTGCAGGGAATGCCTGGAATATCCTGCTGGAGAAAAGGGGCAAGAAAGTCTGGGCTTGGGGCTGTGGAAGCGTGAGAGCTGCCAGGGAGAGTGGGGCCGGAGGGAGATGCCGAACAGCAGCCTCCGCTGAAAGGCACTGTGCAGTCGGGGCTTCCAAATACCTTTCTTGGCGCTTGCTCGTTATTTATTTTTGCTTGTTTGTTTTTTCTTCCCTTAGCAAAAATGTCAACTAGCTAAAGGGTAGTTTTGAAAGAATAGTTTTATGCCTATAAAGTCATTTTGACATGATTAACTGAGCATCACAGCGAGTAACCCTTTCATTTAGTCCTCTCTTCTCAAAGTTAGCACTTTGGAGCGGTGTGCTGTGGCTAATACTGTACAAATTGCTGGAATGGGCAGTTAAACGTTAAGGTCAGAGGTTAAATGAACATGGTTGTTTATGAGGACACAGCCCGAATCCATTTGCATTTTAATATTCTTTCTGTGAGACGAAAAACCATTTTGAGGACAGCTTGTTTGGAAATCCCATTAACAGGTTATTTATGGGACTCATGACTGCGTGACCCTTAGCCTTGTTTTGTTAAACATGAACTAGACATGAATCAGATGGGCGGCTGGGCTGCTGCTATTGTTTTCCATAGCATTAAATGTCATTGAATTCAATTATTCTGAATCTGACACTTTCTAAGTTATTACCCTCATAATGCTCAATTTTCCTTTTTCCTTTGTCAACCTTATTATTTCTATCTGCTTTAAAAAGCAGAGACACTCTAAAAAGGCCATTTCCTCTCTTATCACTGATCTAGGTGAGAATGGAGAGCTTATCTACACAGCTCTTAAATAAATAATTGGGAAGACACAGTTTGAAGAAATTAGAAGATTCCAGGTACTGTCATGCTGCATTTTAAGGAATACAGAAGTCTAAAATTCTGTCAGGGTAGTAAAATTAGCCATGTAAAGGTCAGGTACTAAATGCTTGGAGAGGGAGGGCTTTTAACCCTTTTTGGCAGGAGTATAAAATGATGAGTGATAAATCAGACTAAGATGATGATGTTGCTGTCAATCAAAATGCGAAAAAACCCTCCATCGTTCCAAATACCAAGTTTTATAAAGCAAGTTTAGGTTTTATGCCTTTTAACACAAATCTTTAACTGAAAGGAGGTAGTGTACTGGGTGACAGACTGTAGCAGAAGTTAATGAAAAAACATGGATGCTTCTAATATGGGAGTTGTGTAGCTGAGAGCAGCGTTATCTTTGCTAAAGGCCATGCTAAGTCCTAGTAATCAATATTTCCTACCTTACATATTCTTGTCTTGGCATTGATCACTTACTGATCCAGTATTTGTGGTACTGCTCAAATATTGAGAGGACTTGAAGGCAAAAATGACGCCTACAGAGTGAGCAGCTGATAGCAGGTAACGTCGCTTCAGCCCAAAGTGTCTTTTGACCAGAAAGAGCTTCTGTGCGTGTGAGCTGGGAGCTGGAGTGGGGCTGTGCAGACTCCCAAAGGTTAAGAACAGGATGAACTGCTGGGACCGTTCGATCCAGTTCTTACACACAAGCCTAAGGATTTCCCTTGTTCAGTAAAGGTTTGAGCTATAACACATCTTGACTCAGCTGGAGGGGAAAACTGACGAAAACAGATCTCCTGAGCCTGTGTAAGGTATTACAGGGTGCTTTATGGAGCCCCGACTGAAGAGATGTTTTTATTCTGAAGAAGTTGGTAAAACATATGAAGAGACCAGCGAAAGCATATAAAGAAAGTAGTGTAGGTATTCTTTCAAAGTTTACAGAGAGGAAAAAGTTGTCAAAGAGATTGGGGTTCAAATGCATGTCAAATTATTTTTATTTTTTTTTAATTACGTAGCAGGATGTTTTGGGATAAAAGGCTTAAACAACATCTAGATCTCTACAGAGACATGTGCTCAGCATTGTGTTCATCACTGCAGCTTTCGTAGTCTGGTTTACAGGGCAGGAGCGAGCCCTCACGCGAGATCCCCTCCGTGCTTGGGGTTCCCATACTTTGAAAGATAGAACTGGTTTCATAAATCATAGGTATGCATATATATATATTTGTGTATATATGTATTTACAGTGAGGATGTCTGCTTTTTCGGAAAAGCCGGCTGTTCCAAGAGCAGCTCATACCCCCTGAGAAGGACAGCTTGCTGTTGTGGGGGCTGCTGCTCTGCAGACCGCGTGCTAGGAGTACGGTATTTCTGAACATATTTGCATTCTTCTCTCCCTCCCTCTTTTCTTCCCTTTTTCCCCTTCCTTTCTTTTCTAACTTTAAAACAGTCTTCCAGTATGAATTGGCCATCAATGGAATTCTTTAGTGGTTAATTTATTCTTAATAGAAACTGGTGGGTTTTTTTCTGAAAAAAAAAAAAAAAACCCTAACAATACATCTTTAGAACAAGTTCGTAAGTGTCATGATTTTTCTACTAATTTATACTACATACTCCCCTTTTTAAATGTTAAATTACCTCATTGTATCTCTGAATATCATATATACTTGGGCCTGAAATTAAGCTTGCTGTATAGTTGTCAAAATGACCACAATTTGCTCTTTGAAATGTCCTGATTGCATGTGTAATTCAAAGCAATCCTAATCTCTGTATAAACCAGTACAGACTGCTTAGGGGCAGAGTTTATGTATGCTGATTGGGCCTGCAGTTCAGCTGATAGCGAATACACCTGCATGTTGAAAAAGATGCATTACAGATTTTCAAACTCCTAAATGCTAAAGAGAAAGGAGAAAGAAAGAAGAGACGAAAAGCTCTTCCGCTGCAGTAAAGGGCTCAGTTTTTCATATATATGTTTGTTCCAAGCTCTGTTGAAAGTTGCTTCACTATTACCTCTGAAGTGAATATATTCATGTCCCAGAAATTGTATTGCAAATATGACTCTTGCTTTGTCCCGTTTCTTACTGAAGTGTGTGATTCCAACAACAAAGATGAATCATTTTAGGAAAACCCCTCCATTGAAAGTAGCCCCATCCTGAAACTTTAATATTGTTCATCTTTCTAAGAAGTACTTTTAAGGTATTTTAGATATTTAGCTGGGAAGCAGCTGGCCATTGAGGAAAGTTGCTGTAAGTCTTCTGAAATACTGCGTAAGTCTGTGACGCTTCCTGGAGGAGCCCATGCTTTCATAAACACTTAATTCTTCCGTGTATGTCATTTGTTAACAAACCTGTTACATGGCATAGAGACATTAGAGATATTTAATAGTCTTTATGTAATAATTAAGGCAGCTGTCGTGCAACACAGGGTAGCTGGTATGCTGTAAATAAAATACTTTTCAATTCTGAACGCTGTTTCAGAAAGGCACATATGAGCACGCACCAGAATGGAACAACGTATGCGAATGCGTACAGATTCCACCATGTGAGGCCCTGTATGTTTTATTACAAAGAATGTGTAAATTAGGGAAAGTTCCCACATAAGCTGCATTTCTTGCTTAGTTATGTATTATTTTAATGATCTGAATTCTGCCATCGTAGGCAAAAATGTCTGTCCTCTATTTAGTGTCAATCTCAGTTACTTTGAAAATGAAAAAATACAGCACAGTGAGTAATTTACTCAAAGAATTTAGGCTTTACTTCTGTCTGCATCGTACCTATGAGCAGATCATGATTTACTCAAAATGATACAAAAGTAACACTCTTTTTTGAAAATATTTTGCTAATATTTTTTATCAACCTTGAGAACGAACCGTCAGGTTTGACCCGCGAAGTTTAGCTGTGACTGAAACTATTATCTGTCACTAAATTATTGCTGTGTTTTACTGAATAAGCGCAAATTAGTTCCCTCGTTACTGAAAAGTAGGATCTGCAGTGTTTTCACACCAATTATCCTTAAAAGTTTCTTCAGTTAAAACTCTCAAAGAGAAGGGTGTAGCTCTTCCAAGCGGTGGTGTGTGCTGTGCCGCGTGAGCGGGTTATACCCCGTAGCGCACAAGTAGCCAATAGCAGAGGCCGAGTGGCCGCGGTTCTCATGAGCCCCGCTTTGCCCACGTTCCCCGAATGCGCCCAAGGCTCCGGGCGCCCATCAGGACTCCACTTTCCCTAAACATTCGTATCGCTACAAGAAATCCCTCCTATGCGTCGATGTCTGACCGACGCGCTTTGTCGTGTCATTTCTGCAAAAGGCGCCCTTTAGAGATTGCAGCTGCCAAAAAAGCGTATTATTCAAGACAGCGGTACCAAAACAATCAATGCAAATGGAGCTCACAAACCCTTTGCAGGCCCCGAACCTCTTGCCGATGAGTGTTTGAAGATTCTGATGCAGATCTGCTGTAATTCTGTTCCAGCGAGAGCTTGTTCTTCACCTGTTACTCAAAGAAGAACCTAAGAAAGCATTTTAAAGGATATTGGCAGCTTTGCTGCACATTATCTTCTTTTTCATGTTCTGATTTTACACCTCGCAGGCATTGGGTGAGAAACCAAGGCAAATATGGCTATTGAGAAATACCCAGAGGGTTTCCAAACGAAGCATTTAAGCCCATGAGTTTCGGTGCATTCTTTTAGATCATCTGGGCTCTTACTAGGCTGTGGCTCTGAAGTATCAATATGAATGTTTTTCCTAATGTTTGGAGATCAAAAATGACCATAAATACATGCATTGACTCTAAATCATAATAATCATAATCATATTTTGCTCAGCATTGATAACAGTTTTGATATGTTGTTATGGAAGAAGCATTTGATTTTCCTTCATTAAACCTGCTTAAGATGTTTTTCTATTAGCTTTTGAGTTTGGTTCATTTGACATAACAAATGAAGAGTTTGGTCAACCATCTGAACAGAAGCTGGAATGCAACAAGGCAAGTTTTTCCCAGAGTGAGCTTTTTCATTACTTGTTGGAAATTTTGCATTTTTTCCTCAAGCTTCTGAAAGATTCACAGAAGAGTATTCTCAGTTTCCTTAGCTTCAGTCATATGGTGGGAGTTTCTGGTTAAATATACGTGTTTAATAACAGTAAATAAATTCTGACATTTTATTTTTACTCCTGAATAAAAATGTTCATCGTGTTGGTGAAAATACGCAATCGCATTCTCTTTAACAGTGAAAAAGAATTGTACATATCGCCCTGCAGGAGCTGAGGAATCTATTTTCATTATAACAAACATTGATTTTGCATTAAAAATTCTCATTATTTGGGATAACGACTGTTGAGTTTCTTAGTTATTCTTCTGGTTCCTAAATCATTTAAACTATAACAGTTAAAGAGCAAATAGGAATGCAAGAGATCCCAAACTGTATTCACATCAACTCTCATTTTGTCTTTAATTAGAAAATTGCAATCATTTTAAGGCAGATACATACTATCAGAAAACTATTTATTTTGAGCTCATTTGAATGGCACCTGTATTTTTGCCTACAGAAACATCACTGAATCTGAATGTATGGATTTTTGGATTAACTTCAGTAGAATTAATACATGGACTGCTGGGGGCCTCATTCTTCAGTGCGTTACTCCAGTTTCTTGGCAGAATAATTCCGGCTGCACTGGGCCAGGGAAGCCGACCCTGCGTTTCCGATGGTTAGAAAAGGCAAGACAAATCTCTGCAGCATGTGAGCGTGTGAAGATGTGCATTACACATGCTCTCGCCCTCAAATAATTCTGATTACGGATGTGTTGAGGAGGGGGTGGTGTTTGTTTTGCTTTCCGTAGATGGAGTGCTGCTTTGAATAATTCCGAGGGTTTGTGTTTTTTTTTTTTGTTTTTTTTTTTTTTTAGTGGCCCCGAAAGGAAGTCGCCCCTCCTGCGCTCCCCTTCCCCCAGAGCCGGGGCTGCCGGGGCACTAATGAATTCATTCCGAATAATGTTAGGGGCGAGCTGGATGTACCTTCCCACCAACAGCACTATGAATTATTGACGGCAGAGACGTTCCCTAGTGTATACTTTTCCAAGGTTATACTCTCTGATATTAGATATTTATTCGGCATAAGGTAGGGATAAGAACCTCATTGCCACATTATGTCTGACACAATCAAGTTTTGGGGAATTTCAACAACATTAGAAGATTTGTATAATGTATTCTTTTAGAGGCAGAGGCTCGGCTTTAAACAAAGCATAATCCCTACTGCATATCATTTCCAACCTAATGCAAGGAGAAGAAGCGGGACCATAATGCTATCTGCATCGTTTTCCTTTTGTGTTCAGTTGCAAGGACTATTCACCTAATATTCAAAATCCATGTATTCATTAACTGGAACAGAATGACGGAAAAACTAAAGAAAGTAAGAAAATAATGAAATAGATTTCCATGAAAGTGGCATAAAATTGAGTTATTACATCTAGATATATGATAAAATATTTGGAAATAATTAAATGGTTGATATCCGCTACCTTTTCCAGTGCTCGAACACTGCAATTTTAGTATTTTTGATACTAGCATTATTCCTAATTTCTTTGAATCAAATATTGTTGGGTTTTTTTATTTCTGCTATCTGTAACAAAAGGACCTTGGGAACACTTCGTTCATGGTGTCACCCAGTCTCTCCTTGTCAGCTGCTTTGTTAGCCTTCGCCCCTAGGGTTTGTATCCTGGCCAGTGGACCTTTTGTACTCCTTACGCTATACTCTTAGACAATAGGAGAAAAAAATAAATCTTTTGTGACAAGTTTACTTAAAGGGACACTATCACATTAAATAAGCATATAAATATACCCACAAGTAATACTATTCCTCTTGAAATTTTGGAAAAATGGTTTTTTTCTCAGTACCATTAGTTAACACTCTCATCAGCTTGTGACGCAGTAATTGTGAGAATCGCATCATTTTTCGCACTTCAGGCTGTTCTTTACACAGCATTTTTCAAAAGCTAGGAAAACAAGTCAGTTATTTTACCGTTTATTTTTAGTCAGCATTCGGGGTCTGAATATTGTGTGCTGCCCCAGTGGGAGACTGGGATGCAAATACTGTAAGGGAGCATTTGGTCGTAAAACAGACAGTTCTATTTCTAGTGAATTGTTTATGGAAAGAGGCCAAAAAAGCATATTTAGTAATGATGGGTGCTGTAAGTTAAAGAACATAAACAAAACTAAACATTTTAATGAGATTAACGTAGTCTTTTTTTCAGCAGAAATTCTATTAAAATATGAGGTCCTCAGATCTGTCTTGTTCTTCCTCTCCTTTTTATTTTATGCAACTTTATAAATTCACTTAATGTAATTATCTTTGGTGAATAATTTAGCGGATTTTAGTGTGATAATAGAAGTGGTTTTATAGTCATCCTCATGTCTTATTAAATCAGGTTGTTTATATGTAATTCCAGCTATTTGTTCATGAAATTTTTAGTGAGAGAGAGACCAAGATCTCATGATAAAGACTGAAGAAAACAACAGGGTTACGTATTTGGAAAACATGCTGATAGAGAAAATAGTGCTTAATTTGTTAACTGACTACTTAAACTATATAAGTAAATGAGGTTTTGGTAATGTTTCTATAGCTACACACACTCCGTCACATGTTGGCATACACGCATGCATTAATTTCATGCACGCTTTTCCATCGGCACATGAATGCCAGGGAAGTCCCCTGGAATAGCAGGAGAAGCCGTGACAGCGGATCTGCCAGATCTTTGTACTGCCAAATACATCCCTGTGATCGTCGTCGTCACCATCGTCGGGGACAGTAATTTGTTCTGGGCTGCGAGGCTGCAGTTCTCGGCTCCCGGCAGCTCTTGTAGCTTACACGGGGATTTCTCTGTTGCTGTTACTGCGCTTTCAGCTTTCCTGTGAATCCGTCTCTATATTAATTAATTACATTGAGGGTTTTGTTTGGGGTTAGTGTTCTTTGTTTTGTTTTGTAATAGTGTTTTGTTTCGTTGAAAAGAAACCCTTAGCACTAGGGAAAGGGCTTGAGAGCTAATTGGATGTTGATGAATGGAGGAGGATAAATACTTTACAAAGGGAAAAAAAAAAGTTTGCTATTTGCAGTCCACTTTCTCTAGTGATTCTGGGGTGTTTTTCTGTAGGTTTTGCCTGGGGTGTATTCTAGGATATCATAAAGTTGTTATCTAATCTTTAAATTAATATACATATTGCCCACTTGAAATCTGGATCCCATCGTGCTGGACATTTTACCAAGGTATGTGAGTCTGACTCCCTTCATCTGAGGAACGTATGGCTTAAAAGTATCTAGCAAAAGGTATCTGCTTTGGGGGTAAGGGGAAGGTTTTAAGAATATACAGTTAAAGTTAAATCTTAATCTCCATTTCTGAATGCACATGGCAGTCATTTTCTTTGATGTTTCTTTATTCTACTGCCAGTCGGAATTGCTTGGCCATCTCTTCAGGTTGAGTCTTTGTCCTGGCACCCTTGTGAGTTTGTAACCTTTGTCTTGGCATCTGCGCTTGTAATCGTCACTTCTCAGCTGCCTGCAGTCGGCTCCTGGTGTGGTTCTCTGCCCTCCAGTCTGCAGAAGTGTTCCTAAGACTGACCTGTTCATGATTCACGTCTTTCACTGCAATTCCTGTCTGTCCTCTCTGGTTGTATCCTGTGGTGGTTGTCTTGCTCATCCTGTTCCCAAGACCCACAACCTTGGAGTTGCGCTTGGTTCCGAGTTCTCTGGGCATCCACGTTAATCAGACAATACTGCCTGTACTGCCTTCTTGGGACATAACTCCAGGTTGTGACCTGTGTTGTCTCACCTGGGGGCATACGTGTGTCTACATGTTTTTATTTTATCCTGTTGTGTAGTTTTAACTCGTTTTCTGGTGCCCTGGACACCTGCAGTGGATGCGTCCACAGATTTCCCCGTACAAGAACTGTATCAGAGCCAGAACTTCTTAGCATAAGCTCAAAGGTTGAAGCAATTTTGGGGGGCTTCCCATCGAGCATTAGCAAATTGATTTGTCTTTAGCCTACCTGAAATACCCAGAGCAGTTTATCTAGCCTTCCCTATTGGGTGGGTGCAGACTTTAATGTGTAGAGGCCTCCTGTATTCAAGGTATGACTTCAGAGTGTTCCTCATGTGCGTTTTCCTAATTTCTTGAATTTTCTACTCTTCCAGCGTTGTGGGAAATTCTTGTTTGTCAACTGCATGTTCATCTCTGTGCAGTTTGTCGGCACGAGACCTCTTAATTGCTGACAACGCAACTTATAAATGCTATTAGAAATTCCCACTTTAATTTCCCAAATTAATAAAGAAAGAGTCTTTATTAAATATGTGTTTCCCCAACTCACTCTTCAGTCAGTGAAAATTCCCTTGTGCTGGAAGTGTTATTTGTTCAAGACTTGTCGCTCACCAGACTACTATTTTACTCCTGTTCTACTTGCACTAATAATAAATTTGATTATTTTAGCAAAGGTCTCTGAGCTCTGCAGGAAGGAAGCAAAAGGACCGTGCAGCTGCCAGAAGTCTCATCCTCGCAGCAAAATTCCTTGGCACACAAAAGTCATTCAAATTGTAATTGAGTTGCAGTTCAGAGAAGGTCCTTCTTCTTGAACTTGAGCATCCATAGTTAGCAGGAATAAATAGTTAAAAAAACAACCCTGCAGAACAACAGTAACACTGTCCACATAGTATTTGACTTTCTCATTTCAACGAGTGTTGTTTATAAAGCCTTTCTGAGAGGCGCTTAAGCCTAAATATTAACTTTACATCTAAGCACCACAGCGTGGTGTTCTAGGACCTGCTGGACTGAACATACTGCACTGCCATTCCACTAACGTGTACCGATAATTAGTGAAGAGGCTATTCTGTGTGCTTACAGTAATGCTTGCACCTGAAGATCTCTAAACACTTCCCTGGCCTGGGAAACTCTTTCTGTCTCTCCACAGCTGAGGAAACAGTAATGCAAAGGAGACCTGAGATCCCGCCGTTGGGATAGTGGCAGAGGCAAAATCTCTGTTTCTGACACCAAAACGTCCTTCGTAGTCACTGGATAACGTTGCTGTAGTAGTGTTTGCTCACCGCATTCTTTGTGCCACGCTTGCAAAAAGTGGGTTTTTTTCCCCAGCTCTTTGGCCTGTATGAAATCAAGAAGCTGGCCTCGAGCAAGTTGGTTGGTTTTTTTGTTTGTTTGTTTGTTTTTTTTCTGTTTTGTGACTGTTCAGGCTTTGTGACATATTGTTTGTTTTTCACCAGTGCTATCCATGCTGATTTTTCAGGTTAGATGTTTGAGTCGCCATTTGCAACAAAGAGGCGTGCCGCCAGGAGACTTCCCTGCTGTTAGACCAGCAGCTGCTTGCAAAGTAGGAGAAAAATATGACTTAGTCTATCAGAATCCTCTTCCTTCCTCCCAGCCTACTCCGATGAAGAGAGATACGTACGTGATTTGTAAGAGACATGTTAAAAGGAACTAGAGGTGGAAGCAGAGGACGCTTTGAATGATGTCCCTCTCAAATGCAATGTCCAGCATTGGCTTAATGGTCTTCCTGGGGGCAGCTCAATGAAGGAGGTGTGTATTGTGGGAAAATACATAAAAAATGGAAAGACATCTCTGTTGAAATCACTGGGAGTGAGAAAGTGACCATCCGAATTCAGTGACTTTGCCACCCTGACGGTGTGAAATGGGCCTCTGCTGGGTTGGTCAGCAGAACACGAGTCACGGGCCATAGACACCGTTTGTTCATCAGCGAGTGCTGCCTGCTTGGCTCCGTAGTTGCTTTCACATATAAGTTGCTTCAGCGTTACCTGGAGAAACAAGTCAGAACTCCAAACAGGCAGAAATATTCATGTTGTTGAGGGGACGGGGGCATTTATTTATTTCATTTCCAGGAAAATACCAAAAAAAAGTAAAAAAAATTGCCCCCGGAACTACTGAAACAATTCTGTATATTGCAGTAATACAGACCCGTGTGAAAGAGAAACAGAGAGGCTCGAGGCACCAGGAGACACCTGGCAAAACTAGCCCAAGGAGTCGGGTGGCTGCTGCTGAGCCCGGTCATGTCCCAGAGCTGAGAGCAAGTGGGAAGTTAATAAATCACTTCTCAAGCTCTCAGTAATCCACAGCTGATGATATTTTTCTGGGCCTGGGGAAAAGGCGCACTCTAGTTGAAGGAAAAAGGTGGGACAGCAACAGGGATGGCTTTCCCAAGCTTGCAGGAGACCGGGCCGGTGTCTGCAGAGGGTCTGTCACCACAGCGCGTCCCGCTGTCACGGATTCTGTGCGGCCAGCGGTACCTCGTCTTCCTGTCCTGGCTCCTTGGCAGCACTTTGTCACCTCCAGGGAGGGAGGAGGCTTGGGGTAGAAGCCACCTCTTAAAGCTTGCAGGAAATAGAAGTGCAAAGATAAATGGATATAAATTAGGCGTGAGCAGATACAGGTCGTGAGTTAAATACCTATGCACTGTAGCCCACTCACGGTACTTTCACATTTTCATATATATATTTGTTGTTTGTATTAAAAAGGAGGAGCAGTAGCATTTTTGTAAGTCACTTATTTTAAAATTCTTTCATATGATAAGAGCTGTATGGGATAGACCAGCAGTAGAGAAGGACTCAGGGCATCAGAGCGTGTTTCTGTTCTTGTGCCAATGAAAGGTGCACACACACTGGGCGTTAGCAGCAAGTGNTCTTTTTTTTTTTGGAGTTTGTAACTGATCTCTTGTTTCTGGAGAGCGTCATGTTTGTCCTGCGTGTAGTTTGGAGGAATTAGGCTGAGCTCTAATTTACACTTGTTTAACTACAGATGCATCCCCACTGCTATTTGTTTATCTCACATTTATTACACTCTTCCAAATTCAAGTTAAGCACTCAGGGGCTTTTTCTAGTAACACTAATGGAGGAGAATAGATGCATTATATGTGAATAATGTATTATGATGATACAATTTGGGTCTCTTAGCTCTAACCGAGACCAGTCCTGCTTTACATTATTTATAATTTACACACACCTTCCTGAACATTTTTATGTAAATATTTAATATAGAAAGTGAGTTAACTCTTTCGTTTTGGAGGTTTCCAGTCAAAAACCAGGAGAGAATGTAAGAGGGCATGCGAACACCTCACCCAAAGTAGGCAGATGGCCAGCCTTGTTTATGTACAGAAATTAAGAGAGAAACAGGAGAGATTACAGAGGAAAAATGTATGCTGGCATAGCACCAAATCTTTTTTACCTTTCTCCTTCCCAACTACTCTTATTAAATTGAATGAATGTTTACTGCAGACAGTCTATTTGTGGACGCTTGGGTGGTAGCATTTGCAACACGGTGGTTTTGTTCTTTACTGTTTTCAGACACGTTTTGTCTTTGGGCGTTTTGCTCATTTCATACCAATATATCCATTTAAGAAATGCAGCAGGGGTGCCCTCCAGACAAATCGGCAGACTCCCTTTCTTGCAGCCTCTCTAATGTCTGAATTTACCAACAAAAACAATTAGTCATTTCTTGGTGATCTTGAGCTCTCCTGTCTTCTCTGTGACCTCAAGTGTATACAGAATGACTATAATATTGCACCACCACATGGCAAGGTTTATAATTTTAAATCTATTAATGTGTCAGCTGGTGGACCCTTATTTTTCCCCATCTTCAAGAGCTGAACTTACCCTCCACGCTGACTGAGGAGCTAAAGGCTTTCCACCTGGAATCACCCCAACAGACAAACTGTTGAAAGTTCCAGGAGAAATGTTTCGTGCCGCAGAGTCTTCCTCCGTCAGCTGTACGAGCTGTAGCAGCTGCTCACAACAGCGAGAACTGTATTTGTGTGACACAAAAATGAGCAATAACATTGATTTTTCTAAAACTCTTCTCATTTGGGACATAGAAGAAATTTGAACTCATGAGGTTAATGAGTTCTACAGTCTAAAGGGAGTACTTTTGGTAATCCTTTGCCATTTTGAGACCACAAAGTGTCAATGAGAAATGTGAAAGTCTTTGAAATGACGACGTGCATATTGTTCAGATAGTGCCTTGAGATTATTACCAAGCAAGTTTTCATCTTCGCGTCCTCAAAACTTGTTATGAGCAGTGTTAAATTAGGAGAGGCTGCTGCACATTCCTCTTGTTAGCCAGGGGACCACCGTGGTTCTGTGGCCCCGTGTTCTGCTGTGCGATGGCGGCTGCGCTGGGCAGAGCCTGACCAAGCTGGTGTCATAGAATCACAGAATAGAATCACAGAATGTGTTGGGTTGGAAGGGACCTTTAAAGGCCATCTAGTCCAACCCCCCTGCAGGAAGCAGGGACATCTTCAACTAGATCAGGTTGCTCAGAGCCTCATCCAGCCTGGCCTTGAATGTCTCCAGGGATGGGGCCTCCACCCCCTCTCTGGGCAACCTGGGCCAGTGTCTCACCACCCTCATTGTACAGAACTTCTTCCTGATGTCTAATCTGAACCTGCCCTGCTCTAGTTTAAAACCATTGCCCCTCGTCCCATCGCTACATGCCCTTGCAAACAGCCCCTCCCCAGCTTTCCTGTAGGCCCCCTTCAGGGACTGGAGGGATGCTCTAAGGTCTCCCCGGAGCCTTCTCTTCTCCAGGTTGAACCCCCCAACTCTCTCAGCCTGTCCTCACAGCAGAGGGGCTCCAGCCCTTTGATTATCTCCGTGGCCTCCTCTGGACCCACAATACCATCATACCAGTATCGTACCATCTCCCTTTACCCACCTTTTACAAGTTCTGGGGGTTCTCTTGTTATGGCAGAACATGGCAAAACTGGCATTTCCATCCGTTTTGAGCATTGCCTCTGAGGCAGCAAACCTTTTTGAAGGCTAGTGAAATACTTGTGCGAACAGGCTAGTGAATAGCTTCTGTGTCCGCTGGGCTGGTGGTACGTTCTGCAGTGGTACATTCTGTGTCCGCTGTGCTGGTGGAGCCCCAGAGGAATGGGGGAGGTTAATGGTTTTTTCTTCATCCTGTCGGTTTATGTGGAGAGGCGCCTTCGAATTGTTATCTGTTATTTTACAAATGTATCTTTCATGTTGTAGAAGCAGTACCTAGTTCCTCAGGTAGCTTATGTGTAAGACATAACAATAGACTAGAGTGGTTGCTTCACTCTGTCGGTAATAAATTCAGGCAACAGAAAATAAGGTGCTCCAGCCTTAGAAAGAGGGATTTTTGATTAAGATCATGTGTACAGGTAGAAGCCAAATAGAAGTATAGTTTTGCAGCAGACTTTCATTAGCATTGGTTACCCTGTTTTCCCCTTTTTGCAGTCCCGTACACGCTCCCCTTCCCAGAGCCCTAGAGAATTCTGTCCCGAGAGGTGAGGACAAGGCAAGAATAGGATCCCAAGCACTCCTCAGTATCCTTCCCTGGGGAAAAATTTTAAGGGACAACCTCTTCTAGTATATTTAAGTCAAGTCATATTTGTTTATGCAAATCTGATCACTTTTGTCTGAGGATAACAAACACTTTTTCAGGCGTGTGCAAACACGCTTGTATTGTCAAACTGTAGGTGTGTGCTGTCTCTTTTAGTGCATCCTGTGTTTTAGTAAGAGATGTTGACTCTCTTATCCGAGTTGCTGCTTTTGTTGTATATAAAAAAATTATTTATTTTATTAAAAAAAAAAAAAAAGGAAGATTAGCTTCAGGTCTTTTGAAAAATATCATGCTATAATTTGAGTCCATGTACCTACAAATTCCCAGCAGGCTCTGAGCCAAAGAAATACACAGATGAAATAAACATATAAAAAGACGGCTGCATTTTGAAATCTAAGAATTGAGTTATATACCTTTTTGACAGCTTCCTGAATCACAGCCCATATCTAAGATGAGTAAATAGGTATCTGGCCCTTTAACTGGGTTCCATTTCATATAATTAAAGACTCCCAGAATTAAATGGCCTATATGGAAAGTGGCTTTCAGTGGACTAAATGCCTGAAGCAATCTCCTTGCCTGAGCATAGAAGTGACACTGGCTTACGGATCAATATCATCTCTGTTATTAATATCAAAAGCGCATTACTTTGTTTTTGCCTGGCTGCGCTCCAAGCCTTGGGCCCAGCTCGCGTTCAGCCATTTGCCTGGACCATAATTTACTTTCGTGAGTTTTTAAGGTATTGTTTTGTCAGGGCCAATCACCATGAAGTTATAAATGATTCTGAGGACTTGCACTCTCTGTTAGTGGCATATGCGGTGAAATTAATTTTTAAAAGTTTCACGTCAATTACTCCTGTCCTTGAGTTATGCAAGGGGACAAAAGAGCAGAGACTTAAAGACATGAGTGATATCAAACAGATGAGGTAACGACAAACAGAAACAGCAGCTTGGGACCGAATCAGACATTACACTATCTCTAATTGATGCATTGAATTAAACAATGCTAAAGCTAAATAAATATTGACCACTTAGCAAAAGAACCATTGATTTTTATGATGGACAACATTTACATCATATACTGCTCTGGTCTACGGATCTGAGGCTGCCTGTCTGTCAGCCCTGGCACAGATACTCTGCAGGAGAGCTCGCGCTGATGCTGGGTCCCTTCCTAGAATTATTCAGGCAAATGTTGACAATTTCCCCCACTTTCTGTTGCCAAGGATTGTTTATTTTTGAAGGGTTGTATTCTGACAGGTCTTTCTTCTCCAGTATCAGCAGTGTTAGCAAACCGGGGCCGTGCTCCGCACAGGTAGGTGGAGTTTTGCAGTGAGTCCCTTGGCTGTGGGTTGCACCAGCCATATCTGTTCATCAAACATCTGCCTCCCCCTTTCTTGGGGAATGAAGGAAGGGCAGGTGCTCGGTTTCTGTCCGGTGACACCACGTCCCTGCGTTGCGGTGGGCGCTCCGCGGTGGCAGCAGCTTCCCATGAGCTGTGAGCTGGAAAGGACTGGGAGCGCTGGGCATCCTCGAAGGGGTGACCTTTCCGAACACTCCCCGTAGCTGCTTTGCTCAAGCTGACATGTTAATGCTCACTCTGTTAATATTGATTTAATTACTTAAACATGCCATATCTTAATGATATCACATCTACCTACTCTGGAAACAAACTCAGACAACAAAATTATTTGCTTACAGAGCAAGAGTTTACGTCTCTGTGACTGCTAACGGTAAAGCTGCAGGGCTACACTTTATTTAAAAAAAAAAAAAATAGCGAATTTGTAGTTCCTTTAGCATGAAACGTGCTCCTGATCGTGAAACTTAACTAAATGCCAGTGATTAGCATTTTGTATTTTCACAGAAAGGGAAAATGTGAGGTCTCTTCCTGGCAATATGGGGATTTCATTAAGAAGGACAAGTCTCTGTGCTCAGGAATGCCAGCTTCAGTTACATACAGCTTCCTGGGTCTGCAAGGACCGCCAAGACACCAGTTAATAGGTTATTGTTTCAATTAGTCCATGATTACTGCTGCTAATCTCTAATTCCTCATTGTTGTGGCTCCTTTTGACTTCACTCCAGTTATTAAGAAGCATTTGGATTTTATTACAATTGACAGGAACTCCAGCCTTCTCCATAGATAAAACACTGCCTGTTGCAAAAGAAATTCAGAAGTAATGAAAAGAGCCTTTTGAGTTTGTTTTTAGGGATTCTTAAAATTACATCATAAACACAATGTAGAATTCAATTAAACTGGAAAATTAGAATGCTCAAGGGGGAGAGACTGGATTTCTTACAGAGATAAATCAAAATGTCTTTAATTAGTTTTCAGTTATAAACGCAAGTCTAGCTTGGTAAAATGAAAAATGAAAAAATGAACTAACACCAAATAAGATAAAGGAATTACTGATTATAGCAGGACAGGTAGGTAGGTGAGGTGTCCCGATAGTCCGTTGCACACCACCCAGCGTGGAGATCTGTGCGTTGCGCTGGTTTGACCTTGGGAATCCCCGTGGCTCGGTGTTGGTGAGCACGTGGCTGTGCTGATGCTTGTCAGAACCTCAGTTGTTAAGAAGCTGTACGGAGAGCAGCTGGAAGGACGCGGATGGTGACATCTTCTGTCCAGTGTCTACAACTGGCTCAATTTGCCAATGGGTGTAAATCTTCTAAAGCAATAGATAATAAACAAACATTGTCCAGATGGGCATTTGCACATATTCCATGTCCAGCATTTACACGGATTCAATTTCAATTGTTGTTGTCTTTCTTGAACACAGTGTTGGTGGCTTTAATTGCTGTTTAATCAAAACTCTCCAGATCTCTGTCAAAGCTTATTGAAGGGTCAGGGTGAATTTGCCTCACAGTGGGGAAAGAACTGACCTGCATGCAGAATCAAAAGCTTGAACTGTGAGCAATATTAAGAGCTTTTTAGCTTTTAATACGGACATCTCTAAACACAGAAAATGCCGCTCCGTTACCTGATGCTGGGTTGCCTATTCACGCCAAGCAGTAGGTACAAATGAGCCGCACAAGTATTGCTTTTTAGCAGTTGCCTTCCTAGGAAGCTTGCAGATCCTGCTGCGCAGAGAACCTGACATCACAGTGTGGATTTAACATCCAGAGAAGCGCTTCATCTGTTACTTTGAAATATGGGCGATCGGCCATAAGCTGGTGATGGAAACCTTCCTTTCCCCTGCTACCTGTAAAGGGGGTAAGAACACCAATGCAGGGCAGAACTAGAGGATGTCTCCAGTTAGGAGGACCCTGCTTTATGGGCGCACAGGTCACTGACTCGTGTCTGTCAGAGCGTCCCATTGCTGGGAAAGGGCCAACCAAAACACTTCCCGTTTGTGTCAATGTGGCAGGTCCGTGTGGGATCTCCAGTGCTGGACTGGCAGCAGAGGAGTTTACATCTGTGTTTACTTTTATTTTACTGCAGAACTCGGGGTGGGCGGAGAGGAGACAGGGACGCTGGTGTAGAGTAAGTGCTGAAGCTCACGGCGAGGTTCACAGTCTCGTTAGGAGGAACGTGACCTGCTTCGCATTTTAACGGTGGGGTAGGGAACGATGAGGAGAATCCATTTCCCCCTCCCCCTTCCCAGTACGCAGACGCCCCCAGTTACAAACATGGTAATTTAAAAACATGTAAAAATCATAAATGAGACAGCAGCTGTGTACAGCTTCAGCAAAATGCTAAATTGCTGCATCACCGCGGACTCTAAATGACAATAAACCTTCCACCTCTCATAAATTAAGCAGGCTTTCAAAAAAATGATATCTACAACTGCAACTTTTTATGGATGTTTGGTAACTTTAATCATTTTGCAAAATGTGATTCCTGGTCATAAATTCTCTCCCAAGTACAGATTTAGGGAGAGCTAAGGCACTGCAGTGAGTTGATAGGTAAGTTTTAATCTGACAGTGCCAAAAAGTCTATTAGATTTATCCTGAGGCAGTGGCTGCCCGGTAATTACAACAGGGCAGGCTTAACAGAGGTTTTGAATACCAGGAAGGTGACTTAAAGGGTGTGCCACAGGTTCAGGAGATGAACGTGGAAATACTCCTTACCTGATTTTAAAAAGTGATTTTTGAACCCACCTACTTGTTAAAAACCAGTTCAGTGAAAGGCAAAGCTGTCAGGGAATAGCTGTGACCTTCCAGCATAAGCTCGGGTAACAAGTGTCTTGTAACCACTCAAGAGAAGTAATATAATCCTCCTTTCTTGCTTTTGTTTTTAATACAAAAATGACATTCCTGTATCCATGTGGCTGTGATTTTTCACAGCAATAGTACATATTTGTTTCCCTAGTGTTCAGGGGTCTCAAAACACTGTACGAATTCAGCTTTGTCAGTGGCTAGTGTCATTATTCCTGTTATATGGGTGGGCTGTTTGAGACAGACAACACTTTGCCCACCGGTGTAGCAAACTCAGGAGCGAAATCTGGATTTTCTCTCTGTTTTTCCTTTGTGCAAACCATGTTCACTGCAGATATGGAATGCATACGGTTATTACGCATAATGGGAAACAGAATAAGGATTAGGAAGTAAGTGCAAAACCTGCTATTTGGTGTGTTGTTCCTCTGTTAAGTTGTTGATTAGCTGTGGATTGATGTAGAACAAACAATATTGATGGAAATGTGTGAACACAAATGAGAGGGGGGAAAAGATTTGTCTCCATCCCTGAATAGGAGCTGGTGTCCCTGGTCAGTGTTTGTGCCAAGTGGAGCCAAATTGTCGGGATGGACCCGAGAACGTGTGAGCAGAGACGGGTGTTCCACAGCGAGCTCCTCTGTTGGCTTGCTTGCAGGATAATGGGATAAAAAGACCCAATTCCTGAAGGGTGCTTTGAATGCTGTTTGTCAGTGGTGCACGCTTGCAAATGAACTGCGAGAACAAAGCTTTTTGTTCTGTGCAGAAAGTCACAGCACTTGGGATCTTACCGTGGTAAAAAATGTGAGGGAGGAGAAAACCCAAAGCTTCCTGCTACGAGCTGTTTTGAAAAGCAGAAGTCCTTTGGTTTGAAAACATCCAACAGATAAACTGCATCAAGTCACGTTTTACCTCTTCTTGGAAACGGGGCATCCGTACCTGCATTAACGGCAGGTATTTAACTTCTTATTAAAGCAAATAGGATGTACTGTAAAAATTGAGTAAAATCCCTCCTGGAATGAAGTGAGAACTGCAAACTTTTTAATTTGGCCCTCAGTCCTCCCGTGCAGGACGAGGATGTGAATACACGGCCATCGAATGCCAAGGACTGGAGCAGTGTTGCCGAACTGCACTGGACCACTCATGCCAAATCAATTAGGGATGGCATTTGTGATTAATTTCCTTGTTGGAAACCTGATTGCACTAATTACTGCTCATCCTCTGCAACTGTATTATGAAGAAATTATTTTTTTCAGTACGCAAAATGATTACTTCCAGTAACTTGAGTTTGGTTTTCTGCTTATGTTGGGTTATTTTGCAAAAGTCACGTATTCAATGGTATTGGAGGGTGGCCTGGCTAACCGTGCCTCCGTTCTCTAACTACTAAGTCTATCTCTTATACTTTAGTAAATAAATGTAACACGAACCGAGAGGCAGCAGACAGTTCATTTTACGAGGAAAGCTTGGGTAGTCAACGCAGATGAGAAATGCAAATGAACTAACAATGCTATTCGGATGTTGACTTTTCACATTTATAAAATTTTACTTTCTGTATTTCAGATTTGAAAAAAAAAAATTAACTGTTAGCTCATTGTGTTTTTTTCAAAGCACTTAGGAACATTTTCATATTGCATTTTCATAGTAGGGGGTTAATAGCACCACTGAATCCAATTCATTGTCGGTATTGCAAACTCACCCGGGAGAGGAGTCTCTGGGTAGGACCACACACAGAGAGAGACTCAGAGAGCTTTTTCCAGCATCACTTCTAAATATAGACTAAGGCTGTTTTCTTTAGGTTTATCACTGTGCGGGTATGGATCATGTTAATACCAAGTTAAGTGTGCATATGGGTAGGAGAGCATACACTCAACCTGGCTTGCTGTTCGGCTCCAGAGGCAAAGCTACAGACCCGAACACTTACAGGAAAGGAAACCGTAGCTCCTAAAGTCACCTGGGGGAGACGGTGTTTGCAGTTATATACGCTATCATTTGGCTCAGGAGCAATTCTACCTTCAAGTGACAATTTGAGGTGACATTTCCAATGCTGTGGAAGAAAAATCGCTTTCCTGGATAAAAAAGGAAAGAATGCTTCCCCGCCCCCCCCCCCTTTTTTTTTTTCTTTTTAAGATATAAATGCCTAATATCAGCATTAGTCAAATGAAATGAATGCTTCCAATATTTTTTAAAGCTTGCTCATATGAATCAACAATTTCTGAAATTGTAGTTTATCAAGTAAGAATATTGTAGTTATATATTAGCAAACTGTCTGATGGCCATTCTGATACCTTATTACTCTATGCACTAGGGTAGCATTTTTAGGATAAAGTTAACGGTGGTGAAATATATCATGGTTCACTAATGTGTCTTCAACTGTCTGATGAAAGGCCTTGCCCCCAACAACATATGAATATTTAAATTACTGTTAATTATTTATAGTATATTTTTATTAGCACTGACTTGCAGCATGGTCAAGCAGCAGATAAAGCTCATTATGCTCCAGGGTTGAACATGCATCTCGAACAACTGCTGCTGAATGGGAGGGAGCTTCCATGGTTTTGCCCTGTGTTGATTCCTGTGAGCGTGAGTCTGGAAGAAGGTCACTGAAATGAGGCGCTTGTTGACTTCAATATTTTAGAAGGAGATTCTAATATCTAGGTGCAAGTTAAACTAAAAGTTGCTGTTTCTGATAGAAGCATTTCTTGAAGTGTAGCATCTCAGCACATGGTTGGGGACAATTTAAAAAAAGTAAAATCTGTATCTTGCCATTAAAGTCCCAAGTAATGGCTCTTCGAAGCCTCTTGCCTGAGAGACTCTTCCACAGCCTCAAGTTTTTTATCAAATTTAACCTAGGCTATCCTGTTTTCATTTTATCTCTTTGAGCATGGCGTGAAAATGCATTTGTCCCTCCTTGATAATCAGATACGTTCTATATTCGCCACTTTTTTTGACGGAGCTCTTTAACCCCTTCCTGACCAAGCTAAGGGTGCTATTCAGCGTTTTCCGTCATTTTTTGCAGTTGTCCTTTGCGCTTCTTGTTGGTTTTCTGTTGATCCTCTTTGAGTTCCCTTTAGGTGGTTGTCGGTTCTGTAGCGGATATTGGTGATGCAGTCTACATGAATACCTGGACAGACGGGTGTACTGCTAAGGCAACACCTTAGATACGACCTAATGCAGTCTTCCGTATGAGCTAACAAGAAACCCCTATACGGCCTGATTTAAATCTCTCTGGTCTGTAACACAGGTGATGCCTCTGCATATGTTGACAAGATTTCATTAGCCTTTTCTGTAGCCGTATCTTCTTGCAAAACCATATCTAATCTTCAGTTTGCTGTCTCTGCTAGATCTCTCTCAGCACTGCAGCTTCTTTGGATCTCCCCTCTCTCTCGCTGAGTGTCTGCATTGTGGATTATTTTCCCTGGAGGTATTAGTGTATATTTTTCCATATATGAAGATAATAAATGGAAGAAGCAGAGATGAAAAGAAAAACAATTACTTGAGAGCAGAAATAGAAAGAGATACAAAGAAAAGACTGACAGGGAGATAAGGGAAGAAAAATCAAGGAAGAAGAATATGGAAAAATGAAAAAGGAGTTAAATAATCAGAATAAATTAATTAATCAAAGTGCAGATCATGTGGACTAGAATAGCAAAGCAGCAATGCAGAGAGCTAAAAGGAGACAGGGATAAGGATAATGAAGGATAAGTTGAAATGTGGTATATATTTTCAAAATAATGCATTTGAAAGTGGTATTTGACTTGTTAGACCTGACTTTTAGCAAGGCAGTCACGCTCTGGGCACTATAAAGCTCGTGACGAGGGCTTATAAGAAACATCAGATTTTTCCCTTAACAAAAGCAGTGATTCTTACCGTGATCGTGGTTTTATTTGCAGTTCAGACCTCCCTGATTTTTACAGTGGTGACTCGTGGTTTTCATCCCTGTATCACAGATAAGAAAATGTGATTCAGAATTGGCAAAGGTTGTAGAAGTCATTGCGAAGAAACACACATTTCTAAGTCTCAGGGTCAATCCACCGTCCCTAAATTTCTGCAACGCTGGGGTTAGAAGGAATTCTTGTCAATTCTCACACCTTCTCTCCATATTATGGATGCCCTTTTATCATAGTTAATTATGATTTGTTGACCCCTTCTTTCAATGTCTTTCCTCAGGTATTTGATCATTCAATGCCCATATCATGCAAAGTCATTGCCTAGATTAAGGATGGTTGTGAGAAAAGTGTTTGATTTGCTTTTGTCCTGTGCGGCATCGCGAGTGCTGGGTGCGAGGCGGGGAGATGGGGTTCCACAGAGCGAGAGGCGGAGATGGGGGTCCACGGAGCAGCGTTTGGAAACCGCTGGCCCCAGAGTTACCGTCGGGGGAAAGGGGGCCTGGAGCAAACCCCAACTGGTTCTGAGAAAAGGCTGTAAGTCAGGGAGGGAATGACAGGACCGGCAAATGAAGGTGGCTGGGGGGGCGCGGGGAGGGCTCGGTTCAGTAGCCAGGTTCCTGCACTCAGAGAGCTGATGTACCAGATATTGCTGCTCAAGGCATTCTCACTATTGCCAGGGGCTTAATACGATTTGCATAGTGCGTATGGGTATTCCTAGGGGAGAATGACAGAGATCATTAAATGAAAACAAATAATAAATAAGCTCCTTACAGCCCCCACAGGTACATAAATATGACTGTACGTGGGGCACACAGGCAAAGATAAATGGCTCAGTGTGCGTAGGGTGAGGAATCCGTAAAGCAGAGAAGCTTCATTTTCCCCGTTCTGTCCGCAGACAATGCGTTCGCTTTCTGCTAAGGAGGGTCAAGTGGCTGTCACAGACTTTGCACGGAGGAGATGTGACCTGTGTCACAGCTGCCAGCCGTTCTGGCTGGAAAAGGTCAGCTCCCCAGACACGGGTGGTAATGTCAGGAGCTGAGAACACGGGCCCTCCGGCACCGCAAACCCCCGGGGAGCAACACCGAACCCCAACGAACCATCCAGCTGCCACAGGGACAGCCGAAAAGGCGGCTGAGAACAGGCAGGCTTGTGTCTGTAGTGGAGCTGCACGTTCTTTCTTCATTAGAAGATATTTAGGATCCCGGTCAGCAGGGTAACGTTGCGTAGGAAGATCAAGGATGCTCAGGGATTTCATGGCTGTAGGTGTTGCGACGCTCTTACTTATTCCACATTATGGGCTGCTGTGGTTCAAATCAGACTAAAGCTTAGGAAATTCTTTAACTGTGACCTTTCCCGTGACTCAGATCACAAAGATTTTCTGTCAGTTTGGTCTGGGCTAGATTTGAAATTATGTCTTAGAAGTGAAAGACACGGTGAATGAATCAAGCAGATTAAGCTAAATTATTGGCTGCAGGCTTGTAGTACTCCGTTTTCTACAGGAGATGACAAATAAATGTAAAAGGCTGATTTCTCATATCCCACGAAACAGTTAAGTATTTCTTTAATTATAAACATTATACACCAGCCCCCAGTTTCAGGCTGTTACATTTCACGGCAGGTCATCTTGTACTTCAGAGGAATTCAAGCCAACACCAAATCACCTCTGTATCAGAATAATGGAAGTTCTCTCTTAGCATTGTTGTTTAGTTACATAAATATCTAAAAAATAACATTCAAAGAGGAGGATAACATTTTTGTTGCTTTCCAAAGAGAAAGGATAACGTTTATTCTTACTGTCTTAATAAAGGCTTATAAATTGGATGGGAAATGCAGAGAAATCTGCAATGTCAGAGAAAGTTTAAAAGATACGAAGCTTAACGTCTACCAAATCTAATTGTGGCACCAGGTATGAATGGAGATTAGAACGCATCTTTTCACTGCGCAGCATTATGACATGATACCTCTTGGGGATCTATTTCTATCGTCTCAGGCTGTCTATTCCAAGTAAATGTGAATGAGTCATTCATATAATAGTTTAAAAAGTAGCTTCACACTGTCTTCTACAGCCTTTAGTAGGTATTAATTTCTATTTTTTGTAAATCTGAACCTGCAACAACGATTGCAATGCGATGAGGAAAACAAGTCCCATAAACCCTTTAGTGCAGGGACTGGATTCTGCGTGTGCTGGTGCTGAGCAGATGTGGGGCTGCAGCTGGATCCGGGGCTGTTCGTGGCTCGTGTTGCCTCTTGGGACTTCTCAGATGTCATGGCAGGATCAGACTTGATGGTCGCTTCGGAAGGTACTCAAACAGTAATAACTAAAACTGTCAGTAATTCTCTACCTATGGGTTAAATTTTTTCCTTTATGCTTCTAATTCCAGCTTGCAAAGAATGCGGCTTTTTGGGACTAGAAGTGATTTATTACTAGGGCTGTATTACAGTATCCTGAAAGTTGCTCCCCCTTTTTTCTGACTCTGCTTCCTCATGTGAAGGTTCATTTTGGGAATGCACATATGTGCCCATCACCTGATCAGCTGGGTGGCACCTCTGCAGGGAGTATCTGAATTGCCAAGCTCAAACATGTCTGAAAACGCATTTAAAAATAGGTGAGAATTTTTAGAATTTCTTAGATGTTTGGAGAGGGAAGAAGTAATCACTACAGAGCTAATTTAATCTACAGAACTCATCTTTGAGCCAAACTTCCCCAATTCCAGTGGCTATGTTGAGGTAGTTGGACATGTCTGTCGCTACCTCCAAATGCTCTGAAGCAACTGCAATTTTCTCTGCTCTTGCTGGAAGCCACAGCTCCTCAGAACCACGGCAAAATGTTTTGGTGTCCAAGTAAATAAGTGGTGTTTATCTGGCTCAGCTCGGACCATCGTACTTCTGTAATGCGAAAGATGCCTTAGACGTCGCTTGATTATTTTTTTGGTGGGAATTTTTTTTTTTTTCTTGGTTCTAAAGAGCTGCAAACCTGACATCTAAAAAATGGACACTTAAGAAAGAAAAAAAGAATCAGGACATTCAGACAAATGGAAATATTTTCAGCACGTTAGTAATCTGGGACCGTGTTTTGGAAAACATGATGGTTAACCGGGTCACCTTAGGTCCCCTAACAGTTCTAACGCAGCAGCTGGCTTAATGGGCACATTAAAATACATCAGTAGAAAAATCCAGAGTTCTTCTGAAGTATCAGATACTTTCTGAAAGGGCTTGAAATAAAACTGGAATCTGGTAAATGGAAGATGGAAGACACAATACTGGCCAGGCTGGGGCTCTTTCCTCTGTGATGACACTGAAGAACTCTGTAACGTGTTTTGATTTCTTTCATGTTTCTGATCCTTTTGAAGGCTTGAAGAGTTGAGGCCATTCAAAGAGTTTTGGAACACCGTGAATGAAAGTTCGTTTGAGCAGAGGATGCCCGCAAATGTGAACCAATCACTACGTACAGTTGTCTGCAGTGCTTAATTGCCCCTGCAACTTTTTTTGTCTGTCTTCTCATTTTTCCTTGGTTGGCATTTTTGTGGATGAATACCACTGGGAGTTAAGGACTTGCTGTGACTCTCACTCTTACTTATAGGAGTTTTGCCTGCAGCAGTCACATAGTTGAAATATATAGATCCATGTGACTGCTGAGAGACCACTGAGAAGCCAAGTAAGTAGGACTCGTGGCCATTTTGCAATTCCACCTCATTAGACATGTTTTGGGGCTTATGATTGTGCTGTGAGGATAAATAAGTATAAATATTATATTTGCCTCCAGGTTATCTTTAAAAATGTATTTCTCTGTCTCCCTCCCCCTCTTTCGTTCTTTCTTTCTTTCCCCAACTCCCCCCCTCCAATTTTCAGTGTAGTCTGTCAACTCCTGGTAGGAGAGTTATCAACTCTGTGGTCTCACAGTGCGGTGGCCCAGCAGAAGGTATTGCACTGTAAAGGGTTGCCTTCTGCTGCCAGTTACCCGAGGTTCTAGAAAGCAAAATGTGCAGCAGTGCGATTAAGCCCATGTGCAAGTAGAAATTCACATAACCCCAAAGCTACTAATAGGAAAACTATTGCAAAAAATATTTGACTTGTCCTCAATGCTACATTTTCAAAATATAAAGAAGTGGCAATAGCTGTCTTTTTTATCATTTGAACAACTCTTGTGAATTACCTTCGAGATACAGAGGAGCAAGAGACTATGGGAAACCTTGGGTAAATACATACCTAAACTGATATTGTTGCCCGGATGTTGGTCTTTCTTAAACACACTAAGTGTGGATTCTCTTTGCTGAACACACTGGTGCAGTTGGGTACCTGCTGCAGACCTGCGTCTCCAGCGGAGTCCATGGAATTATGCCAGTTCGCACCAAATGGCCACCTATCCCTCTGTTCTCTTTACCTCGAAGTCCATGTGTTTTCAGAACTGAACGGACCAATTCCTGATGGAAAGGAATTGCACCAGGTTGCTGGAGGTCAGGAAGTATCCAGGGAAGCGATGTTTCTGTGGTTATTGCCGTCTTTCTTGTGTGTGTGCTAATAGTCTCTGTTAGACACGTGATCGTGAGTCGGATGCAGCTTTAGTTTGGCTTTGTGTATTCACTCTTCCATATTTCCTGATTTTGCTGTTATGGCTACTGGCACTGGTACTAGGACAGACCCCTTTTGAACAGCTCTCTGGTCCACTTCAATAGTTTTAGGCTCTGTATGTCATATTTTCACAGATTTTAAGAGCTCCTCTCCAAGATATAGCTAACGTGTCATCATCAACAGCTGTGATTTGCGTATGTACGAAGGGACTGCACTGATCAGTACACGTGGTACGGTGGTTTAGACTATGGTCGGAGGAGCTAAGCAGAGTGAAATCCACATCCTGATTTTTCTGACTTGGTATGACACAAAGGACAGCATCATGCGGGTAAAACCTGCTTATTTCCTCTGCCCCCAATTTACAGGGGCAACATAAATGCTGGAGAAGCCGCTACCCTGCCTCTGTGTACAGTATTGCTCAAAAGTGGCAACTGCAGCGCGGGAGCGCGGGTTACCCACCGGAGTAGCCCAGCCCTGGCCGCAGCGGCGGTGCTTCCACTGACGAGCGTGCCAGCGGGCAAAAGGTGTCGGCACACCTTGGAAGGACTTCAGCGTGTTCAGGGAGATGTAGCAATGCTTGGGTTTCAGTTTCCTAAAGGTTTTCCTGCTCTTTTTTTCCTTACAGGCCTTACAAGACGTTTGCTTGTCCTTATTCCAGTGTGAATATTTCAAATTCACTGTAGTTAATGCGGGCTTGGTCTAGTGTAAATGGTACCACAGTCTGTTCCAGTGGGTCCTATTTCCATTTCTACCATTTTGGGAGTTCGGAAAAGTTGTTTGACTGCCTTGCTTCAATGTAGCGTTATTTAAAATGGCATTTTAAATGACGAGCTACCTTTCAGTATTACAGCCCTGTTAATGACTGTGTCATGAATGGCGCTGGAGGAATTTATAGACCCTCAGTGTAACAGATGCTGTCTGTGTGTGGAAAAGCCTGAAACGAGCGAGTTGGTCTTTTGAGGCAGCCGCTACCTGATGCAATGAGAGCAGTTCCTTTAAAGTAGAAAGCAACACTAGGGTTTGTATAACTTACACGCTTGTTTTGGCTCATTGATGTTTCTAGGGGGTGATGCCAGGAGATAGTGTTGCCTTTTCGTATTTGAGTTTGAAGCGAATGTTTAGTGTTTGTGGCCCGTGTGGTTCTAGACCGTGGGTCGGAATTACCACGAGGTGGCAGCGTGCAAGGCCCAAAGGATACGTTGATCACACCACTTCCCTTTTACTTTTGTTATCAGACCAGATAACAATTGGACTAGATGATCGTCGTAGGTCCTTTCCAACTGGAACTATTCTATTCTATATTTTCTAGTAAATGTAGCTGTTAAAATGTCATGCATAGATCCTGAAGGATTTCTGTTTTTACAAAGGATATTTTATATTGCTATGGGCTGATAGTCAGTATACGCTCAAGAATTTTGATTCAAAGCAAGTTTGAATGCTGCTGGTGAGGAAGACTGCAATCATTTACTTAGGGATCAGGAAAGGCTTTCAGAAACACTGACCATACTGTTCTCCATTTCTTCCTATGCTAACCCTCCACGTTCTGAAGTACAAATAAGAGTGCAAAGAGACTGCGCTGGCTTAAATGGAAATGTTTGAGAAATACAGGGCATTCCCCTGTCCGTGTGTTTACACACTGAGCAAACAGACACAAGACAGCCAGCAGGAAAAAACCGTGCTCATGTTTGTTTCCAAAACATTTTCACTGGGACCATTAAAAGAGCCTTCGCCGATATTTGGGAAACGGTACGCATCGCCAGTGAGGGACAGTCAGTGGGTAACCAGGAACCGTGAACACCAAATGACAACCAACTTTGCCAATAAGAGGTAATTTTTTGTTTCCTTTCTTAATAAGCGCTTATTCTTTTGAATAGTTACACAATGACAGCAGGAAAAATTGCATCAAAAGCAGTGGCTTAATCTACGCATAACACAATCAAAGACAGTGTGAACTCATAAATACTCTCCAAGGTCAGTCAAAACACGGTATGCTGGGAAGAAATCATTAGTGCAAAACTTGTCCAAAACAGTTCTTTTATGGCAAGAATTCTGAGTCTGCATAAGAAGGTAAAGCTCTAACAGTGAACTGAGCTGAAAACAATCCTGTAGTTCTTCATGAACAGATACTGTCCAGGAGGCTTCGCGTGTCGCGTTTTTCAGTAGCGTACAAAGTCTCTGTACATAATGTCCACAGAAGGCACGCTGGATATAACCCCTGGCAAGGAATAAGTTACTTTCAGTAGCGATGCTCTTTAGCTACGGGCCATGTACAGATGAGGTTCATGCTTGGTCCTGTGGGAGGAGTATAATCATATTCTATCTCTGGTCAAAGTAGGCATTGGTCTTCTAATCACAGAAAGCTTCCTCACAATTTTGGCAATGCGTTTGACTCACTGAGGGACCCTCAAGGTAAATAAAATTGAGATGCGGCTTGAAGCATTTCTGCTGCGTGCTTTCACATGTGGTAGAGACTCTACCGGTAGGATCCTTTGGTTGTTTGGGTTGGGGTTTTTTCTGTTTGTTTCTGTTCCAAGGTCTAGTTTCAGGTTTTAAAACCTCCAAAAAAATTAGTGTCTTTTTAGGTCCTCATAGTGAAATAGGTAGCATCAGGCTGTTTGGATAATGAAAGTGACAGTGTTTTGGGGAGCTTTGTGGCATTGCACTGTAATACATTTGCATTTTTCATCTCATATTATTTCAAATTATTGTCTGTAGGAAGTCAGAGAACCTGCCCTGGTGTGTTGCCTGTAAATCTTGCAGAAGAGGCCGTTCGGCTATTTGTGCGCGGTCGCTCTTCGCTTCATGCTGTTGAGAGACAACCCGATTTAAGCGTCTGAGTGTTGCCTTATATGTGAAAAGCTTTTTCATACCAAGTGCCATATTTATCAAAACTGAGCAAAATTCTGCTCAGCTTCATATATTTTTCTTCAGAACTGTGCATAATTTTTGAAATAATTTCTTCCCCTACATTCAAGAGCCCCCAGCACTTTTCCCTTGCACCCTTCTCCTCCTTGGCCCCAAAAACTCTTTTAGTTTATTTATCCTTCGTCCCACTCTCTGCCAAATGAATGATCCTGCTCTAAGGTTCCAGAGCAGAGTTGGGAGCAGTAAGGATGCTGGCCAGGCTAGTGCCGTGACTACAAGCCTTGGAAGAAGCAGTCTACTGGGAGCAAGTAGTGAAAGATGCTGAAAGATTCAGTGAAATGTATTAAACTACCACAAGATGATTCTGAGCCCTACCCGTTCCCTAAGAAACAAATTACATTCCCCCAGACTTCACGTCTTCTCGCTGCTGCAGATAAAAGCGTGAACTGATTTCTTTTAATTTCCTAAACAAGCGCAGAAGGAGAATTCTGCAAACAATTAAAATTGCAAATTGCTTGTTTGCTCAAGATCAGATTTATTCTAAAGGGTGCCTGCTCTTTGGGGACTGGAAGAAGGTTTTTTTGAGATGCATTTTGAACAAGGTAAGCATTTTTTCAGATTATTCCCAGCATAATATGCCAAGGGGGATACAGTGCGTTTGTTATTTCCTTAAAAAAAAATAATCAATGAAATGAAACACTCCCTCTAGACCTATAATATTTATTTCAATGTTCTGTCAATAAATATAACAAGGTTAGTTTTCTATCAGATTAGTTGGAAGAATCATTTGAGGGAAGTTCTATGTGGTAAGCTCAATTGAAAAAAGCAATCAATAAGAAAAAATTCCCTTGTTGTTGTCAAAAGAAACATGGAGCTCTGAGGAGTTGTCCCAGAGCAGGTATTTATGTCTGTGCCCCAGAATTCTTTTGCTGGCACTAGAAGGCCGATTTGCCAGCCTTTCTTCTCCCTTGCTTCCAAGTGCCAAAGGAGGGGAAATGAAAGCACTCGGGAAGTCTGGGACAGTGTTTGAAGTGCCAGCAGAGCATTCTGAATACTGCCCTTCTGTTCCTTGTTAATAGGAAATCCCTGTTGAACTTCTATGCGTTAACCAGACCATAACGCCCCTGCGTTTCAGAACCTCTTGTGTAAAATCTTGACAATAGCGCTTCTCAATTTCAGTGGTCCTTTCGAAGACAATTTTATAAAAGTAATGAAAACTCATAATGCATTTTCACTGTTTATGTGTAACATTGGAGAAGAGAGCCGGGCTCGCCTGTCCTGCTAGAGTCATCTTCCCTTGGCATTACCGCCTCCTGTTGGATATGCCAGAGGCAACGTTCTCACGCAGTCCTGTGCTGCAGGCTCCCCTCTGTGTGACCCAGGACGAGACGGCGTGGGGTATGACAGCACAGCGCACGTTTGAAGGTACTCTCCTGACTCCTGGGCAGCTGCGTTATCCATTTGGCCCAGAAATGGCGAGATTTGTCATCACTTGGCACGCAGGACTGGAGAAAGTAAAGCCAGAATGTAAACAAACACAAAATATTTTGAAATGAAAATAAGAAACAAGACTTGCGAGGATTCTACATCCAATCATCATATTGTAACACGCTCTAATCCTACATCCCATGTTTCTTATAAAGTGCATTTTCAGCTCAAAATAGTTTAGAGGACAAAGAATTTCACATATAAGGATAATCTCTCAATTATTATCAGTGATTTCTGTGTATTCTGCAGTATCTGTTGTAAGTTACTGTTATAGGTATAACTACAAGCTGTGTGTTTCCAACCTGTCTGTGTTATATTTTACGGTCCAGCTTTCGATAGGAGCCTGCCTTCTGTACAGTTTGTTTTTACAGCGCTCTGGGGAATATGAGGAAGGTACCTGGCTTCTTGCAGGTGGAAGTACTGGCATTAAAGTCCCATAAACATGTGGGAAAAAAACAGCAGAAACCCCTTATAAACCCTTATAACCATCAACCAGGTTGAGACTAACCTACTGCACACAATGGTGGTGGCTAAAAGGAAACCATTTCTGCAATCGAATGATGATGCTCTGTGAAAGAGGAAAAAACCAACAACCCAAATGACTACCACTGATTTAATTAACTGGTGTCACAGTTCTTAAATCTCTTGACTTGACATCAGTGCATTTCTGCGTATGTCAGCCTTTTTTTCCAGTCATACCCGATGCTTTTTTTAAGCTGATTTCTTGATTTCTACTGGAGAATCACAGTACATGCACTTAACTGTGGGATACTGCAGTGCTAAAGCATTTAGTAAGTAGCTGTACTAGTACTGAAGTGGTCACCAGTTCAGGTAGTATCTTCTTTATGCATTTAAGTAGCGTGGATTAGCCTAATTGACTTGAAGTTTTGCCCAAGTGTTGCGTTATTTGTAGGTGCACACATTGTAATTCCTGGTGCGACTGCGCAAACTGTGTGCATGCGTAGTGCGTACCAGAGGCTGAGCTGAAACCGCCCTCTGCACATTAACGGGTGACGCCACAGCAAATAAGGTTTGAGTTAGAAGGGCCGTTAAAAGATCATTTGAGAGCCAGTTCTAATCAATTTAATTCGTTATAACTTTGTAAGGCAAAAAAACCCCAATGAAAATAGAGGTTGTGTTACCATAGTCAAAATAAAGCACTTGCAAGCAATTTCTTTGGGGTGGCATTGTGCATCAGGCATGGGGGAAACACGAAGAGAGTCCTCCTCCTTCATTCAGCTGGATCAACGCAATGCATTGACAAGGGCCCACTCTTGTGGGAGCAGTTGGCCAAAATTGCTTTTATAATATATTCTGGAACAGTGAGTAGGGAGGTGCTAGAAGCAGCCCAAAGGGGCCAGGGAACAATATAAAGGCTGAATGAAAAATAAATTTTTGTGATTATATACGGTCACTGAAGTGGAGCTGAAAAAAAAAAAGAGAGTAGAGCTAGTAAAGAAAAAGCTAATAAAGATACAACCAGTGTTCGATAATACCAGTTTTCCCTTCAGAATATAATCAAAGGTTTTGGGGCGAATCCTCTTAATATAGCTGCGTTAACATTAACGGAGAGTCTCAGGTGTTTTTTGCTAGAGAGTTGTTGGATGTAAAACCTTATTTTATTGCTTAAAATGCCAGACAACTGGAGAACCGCACAAATTATGAGTAGCTTTTCTGATTGGTTTTTTTCAGATTGCTGCTGGTATTTAGAAAGAAGAGAGAAAATGAGGAGAAAAGACACTAGGATCCAAAGACACATGGTTTTGCTCATTGCAGAATTTTGGTCTAAATGTTTCTCCTGATCTCCTCATAGTTGTGAGGCATCACAGTTGCCTGTGAATTTTTCTGAAATAGTTTTTTGCCTTTTGGTTACCCTTCCAGGACAGTACTGTGCTAGGACAGGGAACAGAGGGCACGAGCGTCCTTCTGTTTATGGAGTTTGTGAATCTGCCTACATTTCTTATATTTTGTGACCTTTAAAACCTGGTTTGGAAGTTTATTGAGCTGAGACAAGCAGATGAGGCTCTCCCGACATCAGCTAGGACATCATCTGGTGAAGCCTCACGTGGTAAAGGCTACGTGTGGCAGATCTGCGAGCAGAGGGGTGCGTGCGGCCGAAGACACAGTGAACAGAGCACACAAACAGGAACGCAGGTGTCGATACGGATGGAACGAAGAGGGACTGATTCAATATAAACATGGAACAAAAATAGCTTCACGTGCTTATCTTAAACAATTTGAAATATGTGTTTACTTGTCTAGCAGAGTGCGTGGAAAATTTTAGAGCTCGGGTATAAAAGCCGAGGCTTGAGAAGCAATAAACGATTTCGTGCTTATCACAGCCGGAGTCCGTGCCCTCATACAGCACAGCTACGTAGTGCTCTTCAAAGCTATGATGGTGGGAGGTGGCAGGTGGTTCCTCAGCAATAATTTTCCAAATTGTCAGTTAACAACAAAGGCAGCAGAAAAATTGAAGCATGTGACAGAGTTGTACGGAAGAGGACCTGCATCGTGTGGAGGACCTGCATCGTGTGGAGGACCGGCAGTGCGAAGGCAATTGCAGTCTTGCACCTGGGAGTGCAACTTGAGCTGTTCCATGATTTTCTCAACAATGTAGTCTTCTGTGTTAGTGGATGTCTTCTAGATGCTGACATCCAAAGCTACTGCTGTCTTTCGTCAGCGGCCACTTGCCACGCGAGATGATATACAGAGTTGTCTGGTAAAAGCAAGCAAACATTTAACCTTTCCTTTCAGTTTGCCATTTAGAGCAGAAAAAGATCTTTACAATACACACATACATGGTAATAATAGACAAATTGCCTTTTCTGTTCTGGTCTGATATTAGAGTTGGTTTTCCAAAAATGGTGATAATTCCCTTTAAAATTTCTTCTCCACTGACCTAAGAATAGTATTCACAGTGGCAGAAAAAAGAGAAACAATTTTCATGAGGTCGTGATCTTGTGGCCTGCGGAGAACTAAGAGGTCACAGCCCACACAGACAGACTTGACTGGACAATTCAGGGAGACAATATAGAGAAATCACAGGGGAAAACTCTGCATTTTAGGTTAACCTTAGTGTTTTGACAAAGACCACCAATGAAATAGTGTGAAAGTGAATATTTGACATTGTTCTCCATTATTCCTCTATAGGCAGTTAAAATTCTGAAATTAAATAATTAAGCCTTTTTTATCCGTGCTGAGTTGTATTTTCTATGTGTGCACAATCAGTTAACGCATTCAGGGAGTGGAAAATAGAGCTTAAAAACAGTGGAAACAAAACTCTCTTAAAAGCATGGATTGGCCTTTCCATACGTTAGCATTTTCCAGCATGTCAGAGATTGCAATCACGATATTTCTAGGTTGCTTGTGAGTCAAGGCAGAGGATCTTCCTTTATGCCTCCGAGTGCAGTGTGAGTGATGAGGTGACATCATCTTTGAATAGTCTACTAGTATGTTAATTAATTTGTAACTTTGGTTTAACTGAATACTTAAACTTGTAATTTTCTTAGAAGCTGGTATTCCAACAACTGCAGATATATTTAGCAGAAATGTGTTAACTCTGTATTTGCCAATACCATTAAAGATAATAAGAAACAAATCTATGCAGATGTCCTATGCTACAGTGGATAAGTGATTTTCCACTGTAACAAAAGGTAAAAGCCTATTCATTGGAAGTGCAGCCAGAAATTATTTCTAATTGGTATGAAAGAATCCTTAAATCTGTATGCTGCTTTTAACATTTTGGGCTTAAATTACAGTTAATAGTTCCCATAAAAGAGGCAATAGGAGAAATACTAAAATTCGGAATCCTTGAACACTAAATGCTGTCTAGATTTTCAGTCATAGCATCATCTCTTAACGGCTTTACTGTCAAAAATAAAACAACCAGAAGGTTGTTTACACCAACACAAGATGACAAATTTTTGCTGAATATCCCTAGCATTCCTCAGTGGAGAGCTCTCCGGGTTCTTGTGTGAAGCCGTGGGCTTAATTTCAGCGTGTGCAGGTGTGAGCCTGCCGCAGCGTAGGGCATCTCCCCATCCTCGCTGCAGGATGCTCTCCGTTGCTGCTGGAAAGGTGGTTTTGGTGCTGCTCCGCTGCCGAGTCCTGAGGTGTTGCCGAGGGCATGGCCAAGGCTGCTGCCGGCTGTGAGAACGGCTCCGGGCTCTGCCCCATTTTGTTCTCTCTGTCTGTTCGGTCTGGGCTTCCTCTTTCACAAATGTTTTACACACGGCTTGTATGTTTTCCCAAACTCAGGGAAGTTTTAACGTTAGATAAGCCTTCGTTCATCAGTCAGAGATGGATGAATATGCAGAGTCATATTCTTCAAATTCCTTTCTACTAATCTTTTTTGCATGAAACATGGTAATAGCAGCATCATTGCTCATTGCCCCAGGCAGCTAGTCATGCTAGTTTCTTGAATTAATACTTGATTGTGGCATAGAAAAAGTATATAGGCTTAGGATTCAAGTAACAGCATGATTATCTCTCTGAGATAGTTGGACCTACCACTACCATTAACTAATCATCTCCTCTGCCAATGTTGTAAAGAGAAGGGTCAGGTGATAGCTGGCTTCAGAAATGCCAACAGATGGGTCGTGTTTGGAGATGTGGACAGAGGCAGAGATCTAAGGAGGGTGTAAGTCTTGGCTCACCTGTCTGAGTTGGAGTCAAGTTGTGTTTCTCTTTCAAGACTAAGCATGTTCTTCAGAAAAAGGGTGTAACATTTGGGTGAGCTTTCTTGATGTCTTGAGCCATGTGCTTGGCTTACATTCTTTGTGAAGGTTGCAAAGTGTCCTCCCCTGTTTATGAGAAGACCTGACGTCCCTTTCACGGCGAGCGGAGCACAGCTCAGACCGTGCGCTCTGCCTTTTGGCCAGGAGCGTGCATCAGGCAAGGGGAGGAGCTTTGTTCGGTGGAGCAAATGTGCCCAAGCCTGGGTGAAACTGGGTCCCTGGTGTCAGGCTGCTGGGGAGAAGGACAGAAGCTGCTGCCCAGGAGTCTCCGGCAGAGCACCAGTAGGCCTGTTTTCTTCCTAAGGATTTACATAAAGCTGGTATTTGGAGTGTTTTGTCAGTCCAAGAAAATTGCCTGCGGACTTTACACCTTTTTTTTTTTTCCCCTCCAGAATTCCACACAAAAAGGTAACCAGTATTGTACATCGGTATCTTGCTGTAAAGCAAACAATCCATCGTATTGCACAGCAAGCCTGTAAGAAACCGATGGTAATCCATTTGCTGTGAGGTTTTCCTCTTTAGCCTAAAGACTCTTTATATTGAGAAGTAATTCTAAGTGGAATCCTTTGTGTTTAATGGTTCTATGATTCTTGAGTTCTTTTTCTCATAAGCGTGAGCTGATGTGTGCACGCAATATGAGCCTGCTGTGTTGTTTGTGCTCATAGAGCTAGTTTTAGGCAAATGCATCTTTTATTCGCGTAAGTCAATAGCAAAGGGTGGCCGCTGCATGAAAGCTAATCTCAGAACTCCGGTAAGAAGAAAACTTCCCATAATTCCCAAGCTGTATTTCTGTGGTTTTGAAAGAATGCTGTTGAATCTGCACTTGGAACAGTGTAGCTGACTCTTATTTATAGCTCTGTTCCGTCTGGTTCATTTCCTCTCGCTTCCCTACAGAATGATATGAATGAAAATGACACTATTGACTATGTGGGTAACAATAAAAGAGCTTAGAGAAATGAGATTTTTATAGTTTCAAGACTAAGGGAATCAAAAGCGTAAGAATTATGATCTTAGAGAATTGAAGATGGAGCAGGCTGCGCTAGTTGAAGAGGTCCCACTCCTGGATTTTCTGGGGTTTGGGATTTTTTTTTTGGTTTTAAGCACAACTTCACAAACAACAAATTCACATAAATGATGTGAGAAATTGAGAAAGACTTACGTGGGCATGGAAACTCCATGTCATTAACTCTAATTCTTGGTTTAATTTGCAGCCAAATTGCAAGACAGAATTAATGTCTACAATGTACACTTCTAAAAATTAATATTATTTTCAAGCAATCTTAATTTTTTTTGGTTATTCAGTGATTTCCAAATGAGCAAATAAACCACAAAGCACTCAAACCAAAATCCGCACAAATCCAGCAAAAATCACTAGCCCTAATACACCTGAAGAGGGGATGCATTGTGGACATCCAGAAATACAAAAGTGGAAAAACGAAAACTTCTGAGTATTTCCCAAAAGCACTGTGGTGGAGTATTGTATTACGGAAAGCCCTGTAACTTGCAAACTAAAACAGGCGAGTTTTTATTTCTTTTCCTTCCCTCAGAAGCCAGATTACGCTAAATTTGGTCTAAAACAAAGAAGACACGGTGCCTTCCTCAACAAGCTCACTCTGTGCGTTTAAAAAGGAACGATCACGACGGCGGGGAAGGTGGCGTGAAGGTGGGCTGGAGCTGAGCCAGCGCCTCGTCTGGAGGAGCTCTCTGTGGCCAGAGGCAGTGGAGGGGCTGCAGAGCTCCTTGCGCCCAGGACGGTGGGCACTTTGTCACAAAAGCAAGTGAAATCGGCCACGTACAGCACTCACCGTAAGCATTATTCTTCTTGTCCCATGGTCAAGTCTAATGCATCTACACCGAGAGATTGGCGCTGATTTCAGAGAGAGTCCCACGCTTGGGCGGGTCTTCACGTTGGCATCCTGAATATAGCGTTTCAACTTTAAAAGCACTTACTGTTTTAAGGGGAATTCTCTTTGGATGGATGGATGTTTTCTGGCCTAGGCACTGCTGATAAATGGTGACAGATAGAAAGACTTATATTAGGAGTAGGCAAACACTGTGACATCTTCGGGGTAATTTGAAGTGAAAATATTCAGACCATTTGTAATAACTTACAGGTAAAAGTGTATTATGAGCAAGATTACATTCACTATTAATCACACAGAGTAAGTATATACAGCTATCTTATTGCTCCTGCCTTGGCATTTAATGACATTTTGATGTACGTAACGTGTGAACAACAAATGTGTAAAAGAAAATCGTCAATATATGGAAGAGGAATTATCACAGTGATGTGTATGTGGCAAATACAGAAGGGAACTTGAATTCTCCGAGAATGCAACTATGCAGTTGCGGTAGAATACTGTCAAATAACATGAAAATTTCAGCTTCATTGCTTATAATAAAGAAGAGTTTTACAGCTGTTAGGGAGTTCTATCAGACAGACTTAATTTCTGGCAGTGCCTGTGAGACAGGGATAAAGAAAAATGAAAGCTGTGAGGTACGAGGATACTTTTCTCAGTGCTTGTCTGTGCAATACCTTGGCCTTACAGCTTTAAGTCATCCACTCCATATTTAGTGAAATGCAATGTAAGTGGCTTAAATTTAGCTGAATGCTTCACTACTTCGCACTGGTGTGAAGTTAATGAAACAAAAAAATGAAGCTAGAAACGTGAATCAGAAGCCCAGGCTGGCGTGGGGGGCCACGCGTCGGTCTAAAACTCGTGTCGCTGAACGAGGACGGCCCTGGGATCTCGGCATTCGCAGCAGCTGAAGCCCTGAGCTCAGGGACCCTGATTGCACCCAGCGGGGTATCCTTCTTAGTGATGAGAGGGAAAAAATCAGAAGGCTGTCTCTTCCATACGCTGTTACTGCTGTGAAGGTGGGGGGAAAGCTAGGTTTGTACATATTTTTCTTTTCTGTGCAAGAAAACTTTGCTGCTGTCCTTCCATTTGTGCATTTCCATGCAGCGGTTTATGATGAAGATTTGCATTCTTTTCTTTAAGATGCCTTACAGATTGTTTCTTTACTGTCAACTAATAATTGGTTTTACTTTAAAGTTGATAGCTGGCGTGTGGTTATCCCCACTGAGAAATGGCCGCTTTGCTAAACACAACCCAATTAAATGAGCAATGAGTTATCAGACAATAGGAGATGTTCTGATCTTTACACGCGTATGAATAAAAAATGTAGTGCGGCAATATTAGATGTCACATTGCTAAAAAAATAAATTGTTGTCTATAGAATGTACAGTCAGATAAACTTGGTGTTGCATTTATTTCAGTTTGAGGACATTTACTTTTCTGTTTTCTCTTTGCTATTTTTAAGAAACAAAAATTAAATGACACTTACATTACTGTGTACATTTCTTCAATTTTAGAGTACCTGTTTGTCAGAGGAAGATTTTGACTACTGTTGTACTTTGCTCAAACACAAGCTGGAGGCTTCATTGTGTAAGTTAAGAGACAAAAAGGATCTATTAAGGAGTTGATCTTATTCCCCGGGACCAGTTCAGGATCATTCTTCACAATCTTGTTCTGTGCAGAGCTTTGTCCCGTTCCGTTTTTCTGTGTCTCTTGGGTTAGAGCTCCTGCCTTGTATCATCACATCACGTGAGCCAAGTGAAGCTCATGTAATTCTTGCTCTTGCGCAGTACATCTGAACACAAGTGGATGTGTCCGTGGGGTTGGATTTCGCAGCAGTAAATGTGGCTGGGATCACAGCGCTCAGACTGACTCCAGTTGCAAGTTTATGATCTTGATTACAACCAGCAGGGAATCCTTCACCGATGAAAGAAGAACAGGCTCAGCCGCCTGTCTCTCCACCGGGTCTGTTGAGCAGAGTCTCCTGGTTCTGGGAGCCAGGGGCTTTGCACAGATGCCAGAGCCTCGGAGAAGTAAAAAGGGAAAAGTAGTACCAACAGCACCGTGACTACGGCCTCGCTTTCTCTGGCGGCTTCTCCTCCCCTTGCTCTGTGTCCTGCGTGATCTGGGCCCTGGCGTTACTCTACTGAGAGGGTCATGAACACTCTGTGGGGTATGGCCTGTCCCTGTGCTGACGCTGTGTCACTGTCACAGTTTTATTCTTCTCAGGGTGTCGAAGTTTCAGAGATCAGGAGAGAGATATCACATGCTGTATGCATCGTGGCTTTAAAGAAGGCATTTTGTAGGTTGGTAGGCTACAGAAACTATGGTAACGTTTCTGCAGTCCCCACCAAAGTCAGTCTATGGCACAGTTAGAAGGGAGGTCTGTAACGCAGCCTCTTAGAAGTGGTTAATTTAGGGGAGTGGAAGGTTTCTGTGGAAATGTTGGGACCTCTTTGTTTTTACTGTGAATGACCACAGCACCATTGTTGGGGATTATATTATATTATTATACTTATATATTTATAGGACCTGTGTACCTGTGATAGAAATGGAATGGATTATTCGTACTAAAGTAGTATATGGCTGAATGTGTTGTGAAGTTACTTTATCATGTGTAGTAATGACACGTACACAAGTTGTGTACATGTTATTCCAGTTTTCAATGAAATTATGGTTGCTGTAAAAAACAAACAAACAAACAAAACCAACCCAAAACTTAGCTGTATCTTCACCCACAGAACAGCTGGGTTGCGGATTCCTGTTTCTTATCTTCTTTCTTTAGCTCCATGAGTAGTACAAATGTCCCGGTCCACAACACTCTTAATTGCAAAGGTCAGAAATGAGCGGTATGATATAGACCACTTTAAGTAGATAATCTGTGTTGCGTAGGACAATAAGCCATCAGGAGCAGGATGAATAGTTTGGCATAATGGTCTCTTATTGGTTTCCTGTCTCATTACTGTATTTCCTACTTAATCTGTAGTCTCTGAAATAGGGAACCCATAGTGGTGGTGATGTCAGCACTCGATGATAGTTTTCTTTGTAGTGTGGGAAAAAAGTTATTCTATGGATAACAGGAAGAAATACAGGAGACATGAGCAAATCCACACTGCATCAGACTGTTTCACTTTTCCATGTGGTTTTTAATTGTTTATTTGCAGATATTTTGAGGATAAAGGACTTTGGAGAACACCATTTCTGGGGCTGACACTGGGTGATCCTAGGCATTCAGGTATACATGGGACTTCCCTGACCATCCCCTTACGTCTGTCTGCCACCATTCCTCTGGACATCAGTTTTGTTCTCGTCCCTCCAGTTGTCTGTACCCAAACCCCGTGTCCCTGCCTGCTTTGCCGCTTATTTGCTCTGTGCTGATCCTTCCCACCTGTCTGTTCCCAGGCAGCACCCCATGCTCCTCTCCTCTGTGATATGAGCAGACCAGGACGCTTTCTGTGCCTCGCGAAGCCTAGGACCTGGGAGAAGCTCTGTAGCCTGCTCAGCTGTTCTTCACACATCTCCCAAGTGCTAAGCGAGAAGAACAAGAGGTAACACCTTAAATGAACCGTCTCATATATATATTTTAGTTTGATCTAAAAAGAGAGTGTTGCCTGATGCTGTTGCTTAATAAAGTTAGTTGATGGATGCTTGGGATCATCTGTGTTGCACCCAGAGCTGGGTACCAAGGATATTTTCAGCTCCTTTGGAAAGTTACTAAAAGGAACTTGGCTACTGATCACAGTTCTGGGTCAAAGTGATGCTGACACAAAGTAGCAAAACCTAATCCCACTCTTTGCTTCTCCTGCCTTTGGATCTTCTCTGCCTGCCTAAGCGCCTGTCAGACCAGCATCCAGCCCTGTGCCTGAGTTGAGCCCTGCCTCTAAGGACAAGACTGGAGCACACTTACACTAGTAAATCTAAAGAAAATGGGCACTGCGAGGGAGACACTGCTTTCTTGTTATTTTCCCTCCCCCCCCGATCTGTTTTTGATGAGGAGAGCAGAGGAAAGTAGTTTCTTAGTGTTCACCTGCAACACCCAAGAGAAAAATCTTCTATGCTCCCGGTTCCTGTGTGACATGCCAGGAGTGCCGGAAGCACGCTTGAGAGAAGGCCAACTGACCCCGCGCAGGCAAGCAAAATACATGCTTTTCTATCTCTGCTCCACATATCAAAATATTCCCCAAATTCATCTAACATTTCCTGCCGGAGAGTTGGCAGACATGCTTCTCGGGCAGGGAGACTGTGGTACGCGGGTACGGTCAGGGTGCCCTGGGGCTCGTAAGAGGCATCTTGTCAGAAGATTTGCTCGGGATTACTACGAGGGAGTGGGTTTCACGTGTGCTGCTCCCAAACCCAACCAGCGGTTATGTCTTAGAATCTGCTGAGGTGTAGCAGTAAAGAGGAGCTGATCATGAGTCTCACTGCACACCTCTACAAATGCCATGGCTTGCAAGAAGACTTTTCCCACTGCAGACAAAGGTAAGCAAGGACCGAATTAGACCTACATGGTTTTCACCATATGTTCTGCCCAACTTCCAATGAGTTACCTCATTATTTTCCTTTCCACTCATGCAAATAACAGTATGTAGTATTGCTAGGACTTCCTTCTCTTGTTTAGGGTACGATATAAAGGAATATTTTAAGAATTTTATAGTATATGCCCTTCTTATTTTAAACAAACATCGTCTTGGTTTGCAGCTAAATGATGCACCACATCCAATGAGGATATTTGGGCTGATGCAGACTTCATTTTTCAGGAACAGGACAGATGGAAAGTTCTCGTATTCAGAGATCTCAGAGTTCTCTGTAAGTAACATGTTAAAGAAAGAGGCGCTAAAGGCTAGGAAACATGTAACTCACTGCTTCACTGCGAAAGAGGCGGAATTGAATTTTTTTTCCCTTGTGGTTCTTACCAGCCTGTTTGTGAGAGTGCATAAGTTTGTGTGTGTGTCTGTGTCTCTGCGCACGCATGTGCGTGTGCCATATTGCTGGCACTCAGGTGGCTTTTTTTCCTATTTTATTTCTACGCTTGGGAGGGAACCCTGAAACTCTGGGAGAGCGAAGGTGCAGTCTGACTTCAGCCCGAGTTCCTGTGACGTTATTTGTGTGATGTGTTTCTCCCAGATTCCCTTGAAGTGGGAACTGTTCCCCATCACACCCCACCCCTGGTCCCATCTGGACTCTGATGACACCCCCATTTTCTCTCTAAACCTAAAAAGCTCAGCTGCATTCTTTTGTTCTTCTGCCTGTGCTCAGCCAGTCCGTATAATGGCACCCTTTCTCTCAGCCCTTCGAAACCTGGCTGGAATTGCTGTAATGCATGTATAAGTGACAAAAAGAAAAGCAGAGCGTAAAAGATGCTAATCAGCCTTTGTTCTTTTCAGACATGACATGCAGGACCTGAAGTATAGATTTTGTATGGAGAGAGATAGATTTTAATTAAGCATCTTAATAGAGAAATCCTTCTTGTTTTTTTCAGAATAAATTAAGGAAGTAACTTTGATGCAATATCATTTTCATCTAATCAGTAACATTCTGAAATTACCATGTTGTTTTCCATTAGAAATACCATCATCCAACAAATCAGATAAAATTATTTAACATAGCTGTATTGCAACCTCAGCTAACATTAGCCTGGGCGTGTGTATACACAGAACAGCAGATGGCGAGTGAATTGACAAATGTTTATAGGGAGAAAAGGGCAGACAGCATCAACAATTTTATATACTCCTTTGAATAAGATGCCCATATCAGACCTAGATTCGCTAATAATCAAATAAAGGCTTATCAGGGTTTTGCCATCTGCATATAGAGAATACTGATTACTGACACCAATAAAAGGCAAATCTCATTAGCTTTTACTTGTATTCACAGGTTATTAATATCTCATATTAATATCATTAAAACATTTGACTTCACATTTGGCGTGAATTCAGAGTTTTTTGTTTGACATGAACTGATACACTGAGAGACATTCCCATTAACATTATACCATAGCATTTGCTATTTTTCTAATATAAAAAACAAAGTGCATGAAGAGAAATCACCTTGCAATGCTGGGACACTAGTTTTAAGTCTGGAAGAGCGATGGAGTTGCTGCTGCGTCTTCAATAAAAGTGTGTGGTGGTTACAACAGTTTTACACAACTGTAGTTTCTGTGGACAAATTTGCAAAGTTCATATTCATGACAGCCAGAGGCAGGCCGCAGTTAGCCTTGCATGTCCAAGCACTCTTTATTGTTATTAATATTTATTTTCTATTACAGTAGGGCCTTGAGGCGAAGTCAAGTGGGTGCCCTGTTTGCCCAAAGCGAGAGCTTGACAAAGTGAGCGAGGACCGGGAAGCTGAGCCACCTGGAGATCAAGTGACTTACCCAGCAGCGTACAGAGAATCTTGATGTGAGTTGGAAACAAAATGCAGCTCATCTAAGTAGAATCTCTGTCTTGACCCACAATAGACACTTCTTTTTCTAATGGAAGGAGTTTTGCCAAAAATAAGACATTTCCACTTGAGGTATGGGGAGTGTTACCTCCTGATCGTATCATTCAGTTCTGTCAACAAGTCACATGAGGATCTGACTTAATAAAAAGCAAGGAAACCAGAACTAATCACGTGTGCCATTTTTTCACCTACTGTAGAAGCTGAACTCAGGGTTTAGGGCATATGAATAGGTGTTACAGGAGCATGCAACTTTCCCTCTCAGAACAGACTTTCAGGATCATGGCAGTTGTCATCCTGGTTCCTTTACTTTGGCTAGATTTTTACCAGTTCAAGCAATAGGAAAATCTAAGACTGCCAGTATTTTTTTTATGTGACTTGAAGTTCTGTGTAATAGGCTCTATCCAAAAAAAAAAAAAAAAAAGTCACTTTTATTTCCATCACAGCTGTAATGCAATTTCTTGTGGTATCCTCAAGATTGCTACACACACTGTAATTTCTCATATACAGCTGTCAGCAATAACCTTTTGTGGCAGCAAAGAGAAAAAAATCCCCAAAATAGATATTTGTCTAACATATACTTGTAGACCTTAAATCCTGTCTAACCACATACAGCTGTGTTTCTCTGATCTCTGGTGTAGTGGAGGGTTGTGCTTTTTGCTTGTAGGTGGAGCAGAAGCAGCTGGCAGGGCTTGTGCAAGTCGGATCTCCGAGGAAATTTGCCATCCAGCCTTAGTTCTGCTCACCTGGTGCAAGCAAGGGCTTGGCACCCTCTGCAGTCCTACATATGCACAAAACCAGAAAATATTTTGTGTTCTTATCGTTCATTTTTCCTTCTTTGATTCTGAACACAAATAACAGCTTAACCTAATGAGAAGTCAGAGGAAAAAAACCCTAGAAAGATGGTACAAGTCAAGAACAGATGAGGACTGCAGGACTCATGAATTTCAAACACCCAGCAGCGTGTGTTTCACTTCCTGCTGCCTCTCCTACTGTCACAGACCAATTTATATTTTGCACCTCAACAGGAGATGCCCCACTGCCAACAGAAACTTTTAATGATCCTCAGCCTCACATGCTGCTCTCGAAACAAGCTCTGAAGAATACGGAAGATTTTGCAACATATTATTCCTACAAATAAAAATGTATTTCTCACCAGGAATTCATATTCAGATACTCTTCCACATTTTAGCACTGTGGGTTTTTTTTCTCTTCTGGATATGCATTACCCCTTGTTCATGTCCTTTTAGCTTTTTCAGATATCTCTTTCTCTTCTGGAGTCTGGAGCACAAGCAAAAATTCAAGCACCATCCAGCTAAGATCTGAGTCGCTGGGCCTTTTTAAGACAAGAGCCACAGACCCAGATATCATTAACTTGAATTTTACATACAGAATGAAAATAGTGTAAGGATGACCTCAAAAAACCCAATTTCCTGGGAACTGTTGGGCGAAATGCTAGGATTTACATACCAATGTAACTAGCCAGGCTCTCTACACAGTACTGAGAAGAATCCCACCAGACATTTGACATTGAGTTCAATCTGGAGTTAAAAATACAGGATAAGGTAGAGGTGGAAGGGCTGGAAAACTTTCTGAAAACTATTTCATGGAGCTTGCCTGGCATTTTTCATTTTTAAATTATGCATCTGAAACAATGTTCAACACAGCCGAAGAAAGACTGAGAGAAGGGCAGCCAGGGAGACATCCCCGCAAATCTTGCCAAACCTAATAAATAATGAAGCTGAGTACCCAGGCATCCCTGACTGCAGCAGATCCTTTCCTAACTGAACCAGAGCGCCCCACGATCTGGTTTGGCGTTCCAAGGTAAAACGCAGATAGCGTTTGTTCTGAAAGTGGATTCTGCCAACCAGTTTATAAGGAAACTGTCTTCACTTTCTCCCTCAGCTTCCTGGATGCGGAGTTAGTGGCACGTAAGAGATGATGGCTCTTTGGCTGAGGAGCAGACAGTGGTGTTACGTATGACGATGGTACCTTGCCAGTGCTGTGGCTGGCAGCGCAGGACAAGGCTTTAGCACGTTCCTAAGTGTGTTGCTTTCTTGAGCCAGAGTAAGGGGCTTTTGCAATTAAATCCTGCAGTCGCTTGATGCTGAATGTGACCATAGCTGTATGGAGACACCAGTATACTATTGGAACAGTAGAGATTATAAAGAGATCATATGTTAGTTGTGCATGTAATTGCATCGATTAAATCATTAAATTATATTCGTGACCAAATCTCTTTTGGATATAAATTGATAACTACCTTTACGTAGGTAGTTTTCATGAGGAAACTGCCCCTTGAGCAAGAAGAAACCTAGCATTGCAAATTGGTCCGTCCCTTTTTCTGGAACATCTGTGTTCAACCACCTAGGAATCACGGAAAACCAGGTGAATTTAGCTTTGGAAGGGACCTCTTTGCCAAGTTTTATGTAAGGAGAAGACTTCTAGCTAAGATCAGATCAGCTACAGAGACACTCACTGACAGAACTGAGTCTTGGTTCATTTCATGCTTTGGCTGATACCATACAGGTCGCCCCCATGGTGCTGTCCTGCCAAGAGGCTCTGCTGAATTTCTGAAACTCGTGTACCTTCCTGAGTCTCTGTTTTCCACACCTGCAAGTTTAGTCCATTTTTATTGCCTCTGTCTTGGCTCCAGCACTCCCTAAAGCCGTTTGGGAAGGGTTTTATGCTTCCCTTTTATGAATGCTGTGCTTAAGCAGTATATGGCTAGCAAGCACACAGCTTTTGCAGATCATAATGTTCTTTATTTTCTCGATGTGGTTCATTTAGAGGCACTTTAAGGGAACATTTTCCTGCAAGATGCTTGTGAAAGGAGGTTGCTTTGGGTAGTTTCTTTATATTCAGTTTATCGACTTTTACACGAAGTGCAAATGTACATTGATAATACATGGAAGTGGTCAAAAGGAGAAATTAAAACTGCTTGCATATGGTTTTTGAGATGTGTTTCTGCTCTGAAAAGTAATTATGTGAATTTGACCTGGCCTCACTTAGCTCATCTTCTCCCCAAGAGTCAGGTCTGCTGACATTAGCTGAGTGGTTACTGTTGTCAAAATGGTCTTCCCAGCTACTCTTTGAGAGACTGAATTACATTTGAGATTTTATGTATCATCAGTAGATTATTTTTTCCCCTGTAAATTCTAATTGCAGGAATACCTGAAGCACTTCTGTGCCTTCAGGATATGGTTGACAGCCTTGCACAAGTGTGACTGAGATCCCGATAAGCAAGTGAAATGACATGGATGCATAAGTTTACCGAAAATGGAACTGAGAGAATTTTGCTGGGGTGACAGATGGAACAAAGCTTTGGTGAATATGGATTGAGAACGCTTTGGCACCTATTCCAGGTAAGAATGCCGCGGAATTTCTTGTGTCTGGATGCATGGTGCGCATACATACACCTCTGAATTTTTTTCTGATCCCATGAAGAATCCCAGGGACTTGCATTTGACCACATTTTTTATTTATTTTTAAAATCTGGGCATGAGTTTGTACAAATTTAGGCTTACAAAGATCAGATTTGTCTTTTCAAAAATCAGAGGTTATTAGAGGAACTTCCTTATCCCCTTGAAAACTGCCATCAGATACCCCAGAATGGCTCTTGACTTGAATTGGTAATTAGTGTTTAGGTTTGTAGGTGAGACGCTGATATTCTCTACCACTCTGAAGGAGGAGAGGCCAATGGCCATTTTAGAACCAGTCCATTTCCAGTCCGCTCTCTTTTTCCTCCACTGGTGCTCCTGCACTTGCGTGTGAAATGAACCAGCTGTTACAAGATTCCACAAAAGAATGATGCAGACTCAGTGATTGTCAGAAGATTGTGTCTATTCCGATTTGTGTAGGCTTCTCCTTCATTTTCGCCTCCTTCACTTGCCTAAAGAAACTAAAATGTGTGAATTTAGAAGCACCAAGATACCAGTGTTCTCTCCCTGTGTATGCTACATGTTCCTCTTTTTACTGAGTCAGAAGTATGTGATCAAAACCTCAGCTATTTTTTAAAAACAACATGAAGCTAAGGGGTTTTTTTTTACATGAGAAGTAGTAACAGTAAATACGATCGTAACACGGGTGCTTTTCCACAGAATATTGATCCTGAAGTAAGTGATAAAAAGAACTTAGTAAATGACGAGTATCAGAGTGGGGTGTGTCGGGCAGTACACGGCAGGATTTATTAATGCTAATATCTCTTAAGAAAATACATTTTTTGTTTGTCCTTCTCCACATACAGTTTCAAATCTCTCCATTGAAATCTTGCTGTAGAAATAAACCTGTTTAAAAGAATTTACTTCTGTGGCGCAGCTTGCCTTAAAATTTAACCAAAAGTCAACGTGATAAAAAAATCGATCAGTTCAGTGAACACATTCCTTTGCCTTAAACTGAAATGTGCATTCTGAAGGAGCACGGCTTGTGAATTGCAGATCCGTGAAAGGAACAGACCTGCTAAAAGAATAACATTTTGATGCAACAAGCTTATTTGCTTAACAGCTTTCTACCGCAATTAACATGCGCGGGGAATGCGTTTATTTATGTGACAGTCTGCTCAAATAACCCTCTGTCAAGATGGGATTATATAATCTGGAAATAGCGGAGTTACACTGAGATTAGAATTATTGAATGTCTTGTTTATCCAAAATGCCAGCAGCACTGCTCCTCCTTTTCTCTGTACTTCATGCTGATTTATAAGTGATCTGCTCGGGCTCTGGTGTCCTTAAATTAATGAACTGTCTGAGAGCACCGCTCAGCATAGGACTGCTGTTGGGAACTAAAGAAAGAGAAACTCAAAGAAACCCCGAGGAAGAGAGTTGGCGCAGCAGCAGCACTGAGAGTGTTTGACCTCATCAGGCTTTGTGGGTTGGCAGTTAGCGTTGGTCCTGGGTGGAACTAAGAGGATGCTAATGGCAAGGCATAAAAAAAGCAATGAGATTGATGTCAGGGATCAGCCAGTCCCTTGGGCTTGGCTAAGCGGTGATTAGCCCGTGTTCAACTGGTTCCATTGAGACCACTCTCCCCTGAGACACGTGCTGGGGACCTTCTGACCGGAGAATGGGCTTGGGCTGAACAGAAGAGACACAGGCAGCGTGGTCTACTGCCTGCTGCAGAAAATGCCACATGGGGCATCCTGAGCAGGGTATGGCTGCAAGTCCCAGCATCTGCCCTCAGGTGGATGCCGTAAGCATGATTTGGACTTGAACTGCTGTTTCCAGGAATCGCTCTGCTCCCTCCAGCCTCCTCAAGAGTGTTTAAAAAATAGACAAATTGTTCCTTCCTCATGTTGTGAAATAAACAAATAAAAGGGGAGCGTGGTCTAATATCTTTTAGCTAATGGGTAAACAGAAATTGCTGGCCCAGCACACATCGAGGGTGGGGAATTGGCATGGACAGGGACTCATCAGATGGCAGCCAGCAGAGCGCTACAAGGAGCAAGGAGGGTAACAGAAGCCTCTCAGAGCAACGGAGACTTCTGAGCCCCCAGAAAAGGTAGTGGGGTTGCTGCTCCCTCACCTGCTAATTGGATGACTTTCATTTCTATCGATTTAATCGACTTGGCCCACAGAATGGCCAGTCTTTGAGCTGTTGCCTTGTTGTTTGTCCTCAAGATCATTTCTGCAGCTACTGAAGGGTGTGGAAAGGAGGGGAGAAGGGTGCCGTGCGCTTCTCCATAGTCTGGTTTGAGACACTGGAGCCCTGAAGTAAAGTCAAAACATGATCTTCAGAAATCACCTATGAAAACAGACTTCTCCCTGCAGCTGCTTAGAGAGAGGAGCAGGTGAAACGCAAAGCTGGTGAAGGTTCTACCCTGCACGACCTTAAAAGGGTTCAGAGTTATAGAGAGCTCAAGTGCACTCTCACGCTAAGACAAGAGACAATCTCCAGTTTCAGTTTGTTTTAGAGCTGTAACAAATTCCTCTTCCCAGTACCTCCAAAGGTGCGGATTGATGAAGAAAAGGGGGTTTTTTTGTGACTTCTGAGTCTGGTGTTCTCAGTTTCTAGTACTGCCAAGGTGGTAACTGTTTCACATAGTTGCATATCATTTTGGTTTTCCGTTCTGAAACCTATTCTGCTCCATGGCTTTTTCTTGAAATAGCAGCTACATATTTCAGAAAAGAAAAAAGTTCATTCTGGGTGTCAGTACGAGCTAGCAACCCAGGGCAGTAATCCAGCTGAAAGTCATACTTTCCCCTCAAGTGAAATATGGGGAAACTGAAAAGGATGGTTCTGGGGAGTTGCAATTCTGCTTTGTATTGGAGAACAAGACTGAGGGGCCCGCATAGGAGAGGGAAACTCTTGTGTGTGAAGGAGCCTTTACCATTGATCCCTGATAGATGAAGCTGGGAAGATGTCATCTAGCCAGGTTGCACATGCACCTACAGTTCCCCTCCTGCCTCCTTGGTCCTGTCGGGAAACTTGAGAGCAGAGCTAGGTGAGGGGCTCCAGACCATAAGCTGAGACAGTACTTGTAGTCATCTCAAAGATTTTCTGCACGTTGGACTGCTACTGCCTTGTGTGGTTAGTTTTGTGTCGTTCCTTTTCCTCCTTCCCTTGCACATCTCTGCACCTCAGTTGCATTCAACTTGTGCACCTCTTACCCTTTTTCTTCGCTGACCTCTCCTGCCCTTCCTATTTATTTATGTTGCATTGAATTTTCTCCTTTACTTAAGTTATGGCAGTGTTATGCTCTTTGTTTCCATCAGCTTGTCTGTTCTGCTGGGTTATTTTATCCCTTTTGCCAGCTATAGATGTTCTTATACCTAAGCAGGTCGTGCTCTCTGTTGCTCTGTTGTTCAGTGCTTAGCACAGTGCCCCTGTTCTTGGTTACCTCTTAGAATCCATGCCTGTAAAAGTTACAATTCCTTAACAGTAGTCAAGCTTGGGGATGCCTAAGTAGGATTTTCTACAGCCCACTGTAAAGTACCCTGACTACAGCCTGTCCACTCGGGAGCACGCTGCATAAACATATGTAAAATTGTGAGGAACAAGGTAAGGAACCAGAGCTTTTCCCTTCTTATCTGGAAAAAAAAACCCTGTTCTTTGGTCAGCACTGTGCTGGCAGAAGGTCCAGAGTGATTGTGAATCCAAGAGTGATTGTGAAACATCTAGAGACCACAGTATCTGTCACTATTTTTTTTCTGAGAGTCTGGGAAACTCCTCAAGACACCCCCAACCCTGGAAAAATTCCAAGTATTCCTAAGAGAGTATAATGAAGCTTTAATTCCGAGGCATTGCGTTTTCAAATGTGGAGGAGGCTGTTTCCATTCTTGCCAGAGGATTTGGCAGTCACTGCGTCTTGTTGGGACTATCACCCATTTCAGTTAGAGGATGCAAAGCCTCCTTTCAGTGTGGTCTTTGTAATATGGGACATGCAGATGGGTATCTGGGCAACATGGAAGAAGCTTTTGCTTACAGCTAGAGGATGAATAGAGCAACCAAGGAACTCATTTTTTAGTCCCATTCTCCCCTCATTTTAAAAATGACTGAATTGCTAACTGGTGTTGCCTGTTGCCCAGAGAACACCAGGTCACCTCTGAGGGAGTAGCGTTGTCTCTTCTACATGCTAAACTTGCAAACTCTTCAGGCTACAGCACCCGAATTTCCCTCAGGTGTACTCAACATTTCAGGTGATGATTGACCGCTCTCCCTGATATTTGTATGATTATTAGTCTCTTCTCTGTGTGCTATTCAGCGGACAACACTGCTCATAAAAAGCAGATAGGAGCAAGTTGGGCTGCTGCCCCTGGTGAGTAGGAGAGAGGATGGGCTGATTGATGACCCTTGGCTGTTTTCTGATGTTGCAGTTGTTTTTTATGATGTCATTAGGAGGCTATAGTCACATTAAGGAATCCCTCATGACATCATAAAGAACTTGATATTTCGCTAATGTTATTTCAGCAGAGTGGAGCTCTGGCATTTTATAGTCTTTGCTTTCCCCGTAGAATTAGGAGTTGTCTAACTGCAACCTGGAAGAAATGCAAAAATAGTCAAATGCCAACTTCAAAAGTTATGGTTGAAGAATGCTAATATATTTGGCTCTTTCAGAGCACACAGCACCTTTAGGTGGAATACATGATGTGTTTATAAAAGATGCCATCAGTGAATACATATCCTTGTGCAAAGGAAGAATCAGATGTGCCTTCTGCTTTTTTTGGTGCACAGACACAAAAAATTTTTTCTTCTGGACATTTTTTGGAATAGCATGAGAGATAAATGGGCCATAGAACAGCACCATGGCACCACGCAGGCTTTGGCATAAAAGGACAGAGCTGTGGTGTGATGGTGAGATCAGGAAAACACTGACAATGGAGCCAGAAGCTATCATTTCCTACCATAAGAGGGGAATGCTAAGCCCTGTGCTGAGAAAAGACTATTTTGAAGAGATTGGTTTAGGTGGAGAAACACTGTGCGGGCTGTTGCCAACTGTACCATAAGAGGCTGTTTGCGGAGTCTTTGTGCAAGTGCATTTCAGATCAGGTACCTCATCATAAACGTTCCTTGCGGTACTAGAGGTTATGCCTCATTTTCTTCAGGCAGCCCTGCCTGTGCCTTTGAGTCCTGTCCTTAGATCTGAAGAAGGGAGGAGAGGCAGGCGAAGTGTATGCGTTTCAGAAGCCTATCAGTACCTGAAATCTTGCTGAGGAGACTGTCCTTCCTCGGTCCTTGTGGTCGTGAGGCCATCTCTCTCTGCCTCTCTGGCAGTGCCCTACTCATCACACTAATGCTAAGCCTGTGGCCCCTTGACAATCATAATCCCCAATTCTTGTCAGGGGTACAAGAAAGTCTGTCTGAGAGCCTCCCATCTGCCATTATTCTGACTGCCAGCTTGCGTGTGGTTATGCATGGTTTGATTTCAGCAAGATTTGCCTGTGAACGGCACGGTCACCAAATAACAAACCCACACTCCAGAGTCTGTCCCTTGCTCTTCCCTGCACTGACACAAAACTCAGGATTTGCATCAGAAGTGGGAATGGTGGACTCTGCAGCGTGTTCTGGTATTCTTCTCTTGCAGTCAGTGACTAGCTTTGCCTGCAAGTAGGCTAGTGTGTCTGAGGCATTGCTCACCACTGCCATTGCTCACTCTGTTGGCAGTTGAAGCCAGTCCCCTCTGCGTGATCGTGCAGCCGGCTGGCTGTGATCCTGCAGGTAGATGGGGACTTCAGATAGCAGGCGAGAAGCAGCCTGAGAAGCAACCCCCTGAGAAACAAACAATTTTACTTCTGTGCATTAGCAGTGTCATGTACAGTGAAGATGAATACAAGGCAGAGTCCTCGGAGGACATTCTGGCACTTGCCATTTCCCAGGGTCATTGGTGGCTTTGTGATTCTTTTTTAAAATGTATAAATCACTGATTGAATGTCTGTTTGCCAGGCTGCACCACCCTGGACGTGCCTGGAGATGTCCCAAAGGAGGAGGTGGGAAAGGGGGAGGGGGAGAGTTGCCTGCAGCCTGGGATAGTTATCTGTTTGCTTTGAACAGAGCAACTGATCTACCTCTGGGGTTTTGCTTTCACACAAGTTCATCCAGTTCACCTACTTATACTGCTCGTTATTAATAGAATTGTTAGCAGGTTCACTCCACAGCTTGTAGGGAAGGTGTGCACATGGGTGGCACCTGAAGACAGAAAGTATCTGATTATATCTAATACTTATTTGGCTCATCTTCCCAGGTGTGCTGTTCTACAGATAATAAACCAGGCAACTTCACAGAGGGAGGTACAGGCACACCCTAGCTGTGGGCTCCGGCTGTATTCCAGCATCGGCTAACAAGTGGGCTACCCTCGGTGGTGAGGAGTTAGGGCTGTGCCTGCATATACAAGGGAACACAGACACGGATGCTATGACCTGCAGAAATGGCACAGGTGAACAGATTTGTCACTGGGCAGTAGGTCTTCAGAGGCACCTGTGTTCTCAGCCCAGTGCTGACACCGAGCTGCTTTGTTGGCTATGGACACATCCTTCCCTTTGTGCATCCCCTTTGTCCCTGACTTCTGCCTATTTATACGTAAGCTCATCCTGGCACAACTTGCTTTCTGTAGGTGTAACGCAGCAAGATGTGGCTGCAGCATGGGTATATTTACTTGAATTTGCTGGAGTGTACCTGCTCAGGTGCCAGCAGATGCGTAGATGTAACCTGTGTGTTTGAGCAGAATGTCATGTAACAAAACTCAGGTCTGAAGTGTGCGTATGGGGAATGGATCCTGCACACTGTTCGCGATGACAGGCTGCTCTGGGTCGTAGCACGTGCAAGGAGGAGGAGGTCTGTCATGGACCTGAGTGCTGTAGGCTGAGCTCTTGGCTCCGTGATACGTTCTGTGGCATCTGTGATCTTCCTCTGGCAGCGAGGCTGAGCACTGATACTGAGAGGTCATGTCCAAGATTTCAGCTGTAGGCAGCTGAAGATGAACAGAAAGGAAACAGAGGGAACTAGATGACCTTTAAAGGTCCCTTCCAACCCAAACTATTCTATGATTCTATGAAAGGTCTCCTAAAACAATCAGACTTCCCCACCTCTTGGTGTTATGTACAACAGTACATGGACTTCTTCAGCTGGATTCCACTTACAACCTGCCACACTACACCTAGAAATGAGAATGTACAGGTGAGCAGTTCATTAGTACTGAATGCTCCATTCTGCCCTCACATGCAGATAGTGATCTTGATTTAGCTGTTCAGCCATGGATGCCTTTGAACTCACACCTAGCAGAGAGAGGGCTGAATCTTTTCCATCTGATTCATATCCAGAGCTTCCTTCTGCTATTTACTCAAGCCTCTCGGGTGGAGACTTTGGGCTGGAGAGCTTGTGGGAACAACTCCCTTCAAGTTCTAGCTGCAATCTGAAAGCTGTGGTGTAGGAAGAAAAACAGGGTAACCAGCCTGTCTTCAAAGTGAGCCTTTCTTCTCCCCAGAGCAAGCGTGGCTCTGACCCTATTTAACACCAGCTCTCTCACACAGAAGGAAAGGTTAGTACATGCAGTGTTTCAGGCTCATAGAAGAACAAACTCTCTGCCTGAGTAGAGCAGGTACATGTGTTTAATAAGCACTTTCTTCAGTACAATTACAGTAAGGGTGGCAAGTGATTTTTTTTGTTGTTGTTGCATCTGGACTGCCAAGTTTTCATGGCAGTCTTGACATTTTTGCAGTGCTAGCTTTAGCAGTAACGTGCGCTCCATGCACCAAGTGACCCTTCAGCCAGTTAGTGCTTCCAGATCTACCTCAGAGTGAGCTGGGGACCTCTGGCCAAAGCAGCACTGTTTTAGCTTGTCAAGATGGCTTCATTAGAATTTTCATTGCAAATTTAGTGCATGAAATAAGTTTGGCTTCCAGCCTGGTGGCTTGTCTCAGTCGCCTAAGCTTTTAGCCTGTGTTCAGGATGAGCAAGAATGTCTTACTCAGTGGTAATCATGTCATCTTGGATTTTTAAAGCTCGCCTTTATTCCTGGCAAACCAACACCTAATTAGTTTGATAGTATTAAACGCACTGGATATTTATGTGTTATCAGTTATTAATGTATGTTGCTGATACATGATTCTATTTGACTCGGAACAAAGCACCTTTTACACTCTAGATGAAACAGGCGTTAACTTTGCTTAACTACTGGGCAGATGGCAGTTTGATAGTCATTCCTCTGCCCCTAGAAAGCATAGCACTAGTGGACCGGTCTCTTGGGCTATGCCTTTTTGTGCCTGGTAGCCAAGGACTGCCAGCTCTTGGTATATCGTTTTCATACATCTTTGGACGTGAGTTTAGAAGGTATCGTGGGAGCTCTTCAGACTAACTGTATTATATAGATTTGAGGACTACGGATGTAATATCCACGAACAGAGAAAAAAAAGAAGGCAGCACACACAGATTAACGTACCTGTCGCATAGTCAAAAAAACCTGCTCAGAACAGATGCGGCACAATGGCTGTTTGCTAAATGTTCATGGGCGATTGGCTCAGCGGAGCTGTGCCGGGGGGCTGCAGAGAGTACTCCGTGAACAGTGGCTCGGCAGCTCTTCGGGACATAAAGCAAGTCCCTTTTTCAGTGGAATTTTTAATGCACCCGGATGTATAATAGCAATAGGAGCATTCTGTAAAAGGCAGGAGCTTGACCAGATAAGCTTTACAATAAAACAAATATTAACGCTTATTTATAGTGCCACGCTCTCCTTTCTTATTTAGAAATTACTAGTCCCAAACTGGGCTCAGATGCTTCATCTCCTTTTTGAATTGCGAGCAAGAAAAAATAGGAGAGCAATGATACCCCTGGAGTGATAGCTTTACATCTTTAATCTAATTAGTTTATGAGCATTTCCAGGGACTCCCTACTACAGCACCTGAATGCCTGGAAATCCTGCATTTTAAGAGTTTTCCATTTGATACTTTGTTTCGTCCTGCTAGTGTGGATCTCATGTTTCCAACCCTGTTGTGTTCAGTGCACAGAAAAGGAGCATTAATAAGTCTTAGTGCTTATTATGTCAAATAAAATTGAATTAATTTCTCCTAACTTGTTTCTTGGTTATTCTTGTCTTGTTCTGATGAGATGCTCGCTGATAGCAGGGTAAGAGGTCCCTATTTGTGGCTTCTCCTGTTGTGTGTGAGGTCTCACCTTGGCTTTGTGTTCTATGACAGCAATAACCAACATACTGATGTGTTTTCCTTAGACCATGTATTACAGTGGCTGAGTTTCTCTTGAGCTACCTTTTCAGTTTTTGTAGGCTTCCAGGAAGCAGTGGTAGATGTGGAATCGCACGACGCGTCGGAGGTATCAGTCTCTTTCAAATCTAAATCATGCTCCTCTTTCCCACTGGCAGGTGGAGAGATGGAAAACTCCTGAATTAGCATTTGCTGTTTGTCAGTGCTGCACTCCCTGACAGAATCAGACTCATATTGGCTCTTTTTTCTCCCTCCCTGTTAATTAATTTTGCCTGTGCTGAGCAAGCGGGCTCCAGCAGGCTCGCTGCCGTGGACTGATTTCCCCGTCTCCCTTTGATGTGTCTCCTGAGAGGGGCAGGGCACACTGGAGAAACTCATCAGAGAGACCTGCTATTGCTTATTTTCATGCTGCCTTGGGCAGAGCTCTTCTGTGTCCTCTACTCTTACATTATTTCTCTTTCAAAAGCAACTACCTCGTCATAATACAGCAGGCGTTTCGAAGTCCTGTGAGCTGTGGGAAGCCTGGGGCCCACTTGCTCCCTCGCCGCAGCAGGAGTCGGTGCCCGCCGAGCACCAGCCGCCGGGATGTTGTTGGAGGCCATGGGGCTGGGCCTGGTGGTCAGTGGGGCTCAGCCTGGCGGTCAGTGACACCGGGCACCCCTGTCCCAGCACGGAGATGGCCGGGCCCGCGGTTACAGGCCGGTGCTGGACGGCATGACGCTCTGCTTTGGCCAGTGTGCCTCTGCCTGCCCAAGGAGGTTCGAGGAATTTCCTCCTTGCCCATGCTGGCCTCTTGCTCCTGCCCTCGGGCCAGGCCTGCCCCGTGCCACAGCCAGGGCGGCTCCCTCCTTCTGGGGCCCATGGCCCTGGCCCGGTGAGGAGGGGACTGGTGGAGCGTGGCACCAGAGCTGGCCGATGGGGTGGTGGAGAGGAGGCCCCTCGGCCAGGGAGGGCCCTCAGGCCTGCGGGGTCCCCTGCTTGTGCCGGTGATTCCAGGGTGCTGTCAGGGGCAGGAATGGGCTGTGGGGAAGGCGGGCACCTCCGTGTGTCCGCAGGCCTGGGCTCCCCGCAGGCCCCGGGCCGGTGTGTGCGAGAGTGGGCCATGAGGCTCTCGGCTTCACTGCACCAAAACAAGGAGTCACAGCACTTCGCTTTCTGCCGTATTTTCTGTCTCTGTCTCCTTCTTTTCTTCCTTCTTTTTTACATGTTGCCAAGTGAATCTTAGATTTCAAATGCCCTCATTATTTAGATTTATTCATGAGATTCCTACTTCATATTTCCGTATCGTAAAAAACAGTTTGTGAATGCTTCGGAGTAAATTTTTTATGTGAACTTTTGAAATTTGCTTTGTGTTAATTAATTATTAACTTTTGTAAAGTATGCCTGTTCCATGACTGGACAGAGGAACGCAAGTCAGCAGCACAATATGAAGCGCAAATGTCAATTCTTTGCCAAAATCGCAGCTCAGAACTTGGTGATAGCACATGAATTAATTGTCTTACTCATGCATTCCCACTTAAAATATATGAAAACCACTTTGTCAGATCTTGGCTCAGATATCCACAGAAAACAAATACGCCCCAAAACTACAGACTTGATCTTACTGCAAAACTGATCTTTAAATTCAGGTAAGTAGTGGGCAAATAATTTTGTCCTGTCTGGGCAGCACTAGTCTTGAGTGGACGATCCTTAAGAATGGAAAATTCAGCAGGGTAGACAGATTACACTGCAACGTGGTTGGAGAGAGACTGAAAATGAACGGAAAAGACCTTTCTTCCTCCATTGTTCGAGAAAAATAAATGGCAATCCAGTCCAAATTTCTGATTCAAAATTTGGCAAAGAAAGCCAAGGGAGTGCCCTCCCATCACCATCGTGGTCTCTTTCAAACCAAACTCATGAGTTCCCTGCTGGGTATCTTTGCCTGAATTACAAAGCAACAAGCCCTCGTTCCCACAGTGTCTTCAGCTCCCAGCGCTCCGAGCGTCGCTTCGCTGCCCCGTCTTTGGCCCCAGCCGAGTCTGGGCCCGTGTGCCTGGGAAGGTCCGCTGCTCTCACCGCCCCGAGGCACCTTCTTCTTTTCAGATACATTTCATTGCAAGATTTTGTGTTTTCCTAGGGTCCATCTGCCGGCCTGTGATGCAAACAAGGATTTATCTCTGCCCCATGTTTCCCACACTTGACTCGTATGCTGCTTGCTTCAGTCACTCTTTCGCACTCTGCAGTGGCAAGAGGCCAAAATAAGCTTGTAGCAGCCTGACTTCTGTGTCGGACGAGGAAATTAGCACAGCACTTCTGTGCAGCAGGATTCTGCAGCAAAAAAAAATGCACTGTCTCGTCTCAGTGGGCAGGTGGTAGTGAGCTGTGATCTGACCCCTCTTCCATAGAGGCCTGGATTCAAACTGCAGCAGCTCCCGTCAAACTGCCAGCGAGTTTGTCCCCGTCAGCACTTTGGTCTGGGGGGAAGCGGGGCAGGAGCAGTGATGGGAGATGGGGATGAAGGCTCTGTGGGGTGATACCTGGCCAGGTCCCACGCCAGGGCTGGGCAGCGCAGCTGTACACCCCGGGAGCCACGAGCACAGCACAGCTGTACACCCCAGGAGCCATGAGCACAGCACAGCTGTACACCGGGCCAGACCCCGGGGTCCGCAAGGACAGGGCAGCGATGGCTTTGGGTGCAGGCAGGGCAGAGGGTGGATGAAGCTCCTCAAGCAGCACAACAAGGCAGCTGCTGGCCTCTCCATTTTCCGCAGGACTGGGGCTGGAGAGACGTGTTTACTGGGGGCTATTTGTTCTCCCAAGCTCATCACCAGAGGCAGCTGCCCTGTTCTGGGCAGAGCACTATAAAGGGCAACGAAGGATAAAAATCCTTTCTTTGGTGAATATTTTCAAGGTTCTTTCAGAAAAGCGTAAGTTGGAAAGCTGAAACTGCTCTTTAGGTGTCTCTGTGCACCCTTCTTTCCAAAATGTGAATTTACAGGTAGGAGAACAGGCAGGTCTGCCCTGGGCTGCTGTGGTGGTGGTGGGGTGTTTGCATCCCAGCAAGTGTGTGTCAGGACGCCCGTGCCCTGTGTGATGTGCTGTATGTGGTCTAGGGTAGTTTCCCTCTGTTTTTCTCTGATGAATAGTACAATAAATATGTTCCCTGACCTTGTTAGTGAACAGACTAGAGTACCCTGAGGCTCTGCCATAGCATACACTTCTTGTCTTTTTAATTGAACTGCCAATTATATATTTTAGTGAAAGAACTGGAGGTAAACAAGCCACAAATCTGGTGAAGGAAAATGGTAACTGAAGCCACATTTGCTAAAGCATGTATTACCTCACCTTTTGTTATCTCTCTGTGGTGTCTATAGGCCTTTCTATGGGTTTTCTATACCTACTGCAGCTGTGGGAATTCCCGTATTCTTATCCTGCTTTCAGTTTGTTCCTCTCATCTGGCCAGGCCTTCGAATACACCTCTTTAGCTGGTCTCTAAGGAATAACGTTTGAGTGCCTCTGCTTTGGGCACACCTCAGCAGTGCCCTACTAAGTATCCAGATAGCAAGTGCTGGTTGGAATATTTATTCTGACCTTGTAGAACTGGCAAGAAAAAAGCTTTCGTACGGTGTAACCTACAAAAGCAAGTCCCACGTGGCTCTCATTATATCCTCAGATCTTGTTCTCCTCTCATGTTTGCTGTGGCCCTGGTCACAAAATATTTTCCTCAATTCCCGTCAGTATTAGTTTTGCCAGAAGAGCTAAGAAAGCTGACAAAGGAGAGCAAAGAAGGTGAGGAGCTGGGGGAGAAATGGATCAGGGAGTTGAGCAAGGAACTCAGAGAAGGGCTGGGTCCTTGCTCTTGTTGCAATTTGTGACATTTTTGGCAGCTCTGAACCATTATGAGGAAGCCTATGGCAAAGTCAGCTTGGTGATTGCTGCCCATCTGCTATCAAAAAAATCTAAAGTAGCGGCATGACTTAAAGAACACGGGACGTTTTTGGTACAACTGATCTTTTACTGAATCCACCAGAGGCCATGTAAGAGCTACTTCTCCAGCTAAAAGATATTTGCTATGCTTAGATGTTATCCACCTGTGTAGCTGCACAGACGGTGTGTTGAATGCGTTCCTGCTGAGGTGGGAGCTCCAGTCCACGCTGCCTGATGCCAGCATGGTCAGTGGTGCAGTATGGTGCACGCTCACTTGTGAACGTTCTCAGCAGCATTGACATGCTGAAGCCATGGGGACTTCTCTGTCCTTTGTGCTGTGGTTTGGAGGTGAACTAGTTCAGTATGCAAAGTGAAATCCAGTACTTCGTCATGATGATGCAGCCCTGTATCCATAGAAATCCTGTTTCTGAGAGCTCATGTTTAAAAACATAGGCAAATGGATCATTATCTGTTTTAATTACCTAAGTCTGCTGCGACAGTTACTCAAACTTTTTGCAAGACAACAACAGAATCATAAGACTGGTTATCAAAGATCACTTTTAATAGAAGGAAACCCTTTCCAGGCTATGGATAGCAACTAGAGTGGGGTTGATGGTTGGACTTGATGATCCCAAGGGTCTTTTCCAACCTGAATGATTCTAAAAGAAATCTTTTTAAAGGGTTCTTATTCCCAGTCCCCAAGAAGATTCAGCTGAAGGGCAAACAGGTCAACCAGGTACTTCTAGCAGGTGAAAACAAAGCCATGAGTTTTGATCCTCCCTGCACTGATGTGATCCATACGTGCAGTTACAGACACCTCGGTGCCACACGTGGATCAGGAGAGCCAGCCTCTGTAGATGTTGGCAGCAAGGTAAGCTTTTCTTAGTTAAGAAGAATTTGTAGAAAACCCACCCACACCCATACGTACTCCAGAACCTTCCAGCACTACATGGGAGATCTGATTGCTCTGTGGTCAGTCTGAAGTACAAAATATGTTTTACTTGAGAGTTCAGGGAAGGAGAGTGATTGGGAAGAATACAACACAAGACCAGTGCTCTGGGCTGTGCTGGCCAGGTAAACTGGATGTATTGATAAGCTTCAATTTGTCTCAGTATGTTTATCTGAGGTAAGGACTTGATCGTGCTGTTCGCTGTGTGCCTCCTGACAAATGTTGTCTCAGCACAGTGTCTGACCAAGCTGAAGTTCCCAAAGCCATGAAGGTCAGTTTAGCTGAACAGGTCATCAGGGCAGCATTAAAGGGTTAATTACAGTTCAGGCTTAATACGGATCTATCTTAATATAACTGTTTTGATAAAAAACTTTTCAGTGTCTGTGTCCTGGCATGCACCGTCCACATTTCAGGGTTTTTTACAGTAGGTGAGTGGAGTTCCTCTGTGAGGGTATTAGAGGTATAATTTTGCAGGACTGACATGCGTGTACGTTATGTGTAGTGCATTGTGTCATTTCATAGGGTGCAAACTGCCATGCCACAGTTCTTTGAAATGCTGTACCGTGGAATGGTTCTTCCTTTGCAAGCAGAAAGTATTTGAAATCTAAAATCCAGCCTACAAAATGGTGTGGTACACTGAAAAAAGTGCTGTTGGCCCCTTGCCCTTCGTAACGGCAACTCTGAACGCAAAATGGGGAATTCTGTCTATTCGGTGCTTTGTATACAGCTGGGTATTTTACGGAGTATTTTACAGACTTCACAAAGAATACTCAAGAATCACTCACCTATCATGGGGTTCATCCGGCAGTTGTGACTTACCACAGGATAATATTTCTGTTATTATCTGCACAGTATCACTGACAGCTTGTATTGGTCACGTGTGTCTCTTCTGGAATGAATGCTTCTGTTCTTGCTAAAAGAACGCCGAGTGTTAATGTGATTTCGGTCTTTCCCTGCCTGGTTGGCAGGAAGCTGCAAAGATGCTCAGATGACCATAGAAACAGCCTAGAGGAAAAATCTGGGGATTTTTTGTAAATTGCCCCAGAGAGGACACTTTCCAAAGCTAGTTTCTGGACTATGTTGAGGCAGAAGCTCCCAGGGAAAGATGTGACTCCTTAATTGCTGTTCACGCTTTCTGCCGTCCATCTAGTTCTTTGTGTGAGCTCTTGATACTTGGGCTGCAAGCATGCCATACTTCAGTTCAATACAAGGACCTTCCAGCTTAAGCACAGCCATTGCCCAGTTTTCATTTTAAAATGAAAGAGAATATTATTTGCACATCAAATATAACATTCTGCACAGCTACTACTTGGGTAGCAGGGAAGGGAAAGAAAGGGCAACAAAGTCTGCCTGGTACAGATTGCTTGAGTCATGAATATTCATCATTGAAATGAGAAGACCTGGAGTTTTCATAGCAACTCCACCCACCAAACTGAAATAACTGTTACAGCCTTTGCCAATAAAATGCCAAATGAAATGGATAGAAAATGAAGCAACGTAGACGGTGCGAAGCGGCTGTTTTCCACTCTGTGAATTTAGTGGACGGAGGTCTCCAGCAGCAAAAAGCAGCTCTAGGTCTTGTGATGGAATATCTTCTAGCAAACCCTCATGTGGAGAGGGTGTGTGATCTGGGCTTGTGTTGCCATCGCCCGCAGCCACACGCTGCCCTCACGAGCACCACGTGGGCGCTCCAGCCCAGACTTTTCCGATGTGACTGTAGTAATCCTCTCCTGGTAGCTCCGCTCGCTTTCCATGTCAATTCTCGTGTATCAAAACACCTAAAAACCCTTCGCTGCTGGTTTTAATTACAAGCGTGTTAGCTGCTTCTCTCCATGTAATTACTAAAATGAATGGGGAAAGCAGAGATGAGAGAGTGTAAATGCTCTTCGCACAGAAATGCAATTACGTCTGCGGGCATCTTTCCAACTACTCCGTATGTTATGTAAAGTTTTGTGTATGTATGTATGAGTTAATGAGGATATTTATGTTTTCCCTTCTTACCTTCACAATGGATTAATTTCAGACATATTTTATAAGGTATTTGTGATTGTTAGGTAGGCAGATCAGTATCTCCTTCAGGTACAGTCGTATCTGCCTCAAAAAACAAAGAAAGAGATTGCGTGATTATTCCAGTGTATGTGCACTATAGGCAAATATTTGGTCCTGCGTGCTTAGAGCGCTGCTAATCATCTAAAGTCAGTCGAAGTGGAAAGAGCCCGAAGAGCCTTTGAACAGCCTCCCGAAAGAGGTGACGTTAGGGAAGCACCTGTGCATCATTTCTTTAAGGACTTGCCTTCACTGTGAAATTGAGTCAAGTTGTCTGCACCTGAGTTTCTTCTCCCCACTTGGCCTCACTGGAATAAAAGCAACTGCATTTAGCAACTTTAGTTCTTTGTCCCGAGACTGGCTGAGCTGTTCCATGAGCTGCTGTTAACTCAGTCCTCTTCGGGATGCATGACAGGACTCAGAAGAAAAGTCTGGAATGCATTTCATTTTTATCACTCAAGATAGAAAGTGAAATCTAGCTTCAGTGAGGTCAGTAGAAAATTTCTTCTTGCTATGCCACCCTTTGAAGAGGCTCTTAAATGGAAAAGATATTTGGTTGTGCACACAGGGAACATTCTAGTGGTATTGTACTTACTTAAATATTCCAGAACTTAATACAGTACCATAAATACATTAATAAACAGTAACATTCCTTTTGAAGAGGGGAATATTTAAAGAATATTCCATTTGAGTGGAAATCAAAGAAAAACTGACTTGATTTAAAAAAAACCCCAACTATAAGACACATGATGATATATCAGAAATGGGAAAAATATACCAAATAAAATACAGGAATTTGCTATCGTAATGCAATTAAGATTTTTCAGTCAAATGTACTGTTTGTGCAGCCTCTGTTTTCTATGCTAGAAATCTTTGTTTCTCATTTTCGACCTAATTTTTGGTTTATGTCATGACTCCTCAGGAGTATCAAGAGGAAGTTTTTATGCAAGACAGTGGTTTCTGAGATTTGTGTGACAAGCCTGGGTAAAATTCAAATGACTCTGTGATTTAATCCATTTGGAGCTGTTGCACTAAATCACTGTAGCTGTTGCTGACATACCAGCCCACAGAAACCTGGAAGCTGATGATATAAGTTTATCTGCGTATCTACAGGTGAAAACTCAGGCAGCCTTGAATTGCAGTGAGAGGTGTTTGCCTCTGTTCTGAATACATTTGGGGAATGAGCAGGGTCTGCTTCTCTGAGCACTCTGTAACGACGTCTTACTGCGCTTTTCCCCCTGAAATAAATTGTCCTCAAGGTCATGCTATCTTTCAGAATATACAGTAGGAACTTTCCCTTTTATTCCCACTGACGCAGGCTGCTACCTTATTTATTCAAGAAACACAGATCAGGGAGCCAAAAATATTCATAAATTGCCTATTGCTAAAGTAAGTATCCGCTTGACAGGTTTGTAGCTGGCCTCAGTCTCCGGCAGCGGAGGCTCTAGTTGGGAGCTCGAGTTTCCCGCAGTCATCCTATCCGCATTCTCTCCTGCCTGCAGAAACCGCTGACTTCTGGGCTAGGACGGAGCTTGCAGGTAAAAGGAAACGGAGAACGAGGGAGGCTTTAGTCATCTGTGTAAACCCTTCTGACATGACTTTGGGAAAGCGAGCGGTAGCATTAACCTTCCACTGTTCTGATGCCAATTTCACATCTGCTCTTACTTTATTTATAAACTTTGAGGTCTCAGCCATACCCCTTTAAGCTGACTGAATGTGTTACAGAACAATTGGAAGATCCATAGTGTCTAGAATTCAGGTGTGGGTACGAATTGTGAGAAATAGTTCACAGAAGCTAAAATTGAGAATATTGGAATACAGCAGGAGATAAGATCAAACAAGATACGTCACCTTCTAAAAGAAGAAAGAAAAGTTAGAATTTTCCATTCTTGGTTTTCCCCTCAAGGAAGCAATTTTTAAGAAGTCCTGAAAGGACTGGGCACAAAGCTTAGGGCCTTTAGCTTGCAAGTCAATACGAAATGGATATGAAAACTCTGGGTGGCAGAGCAACACACGCAGGCAAATCATCCAGACGCCTATTTCTGGCCAGAGCATTTTTCACTTGTTCAATCCAGGTGTATTTTAATTTCAGTTAAGGTATTGTTTCAGAGGCTACCAAAATACCCTCCAAGATATCAAAAAATCCTCCGAGGTCAGGAACATGTTGTATGGATGTTGTGAATAGGAAGTGGAAGTTTCTGTGGGGCCTCTGTAAGTCACCAGATACGGGTTCAGGAACTTGACTTGCAGCATTTACCTGCCACACAGGATTATGCACAGGAAGCTTTTGGCTAGAAGAAATATGGTGTAATGTTAAGATTCTGTTCTGTTCTTAAGTATATTCTTTCTGGCAGCTGTGCTGGAGTGCAGCTATTGAGCTTCCCACCTTGTGCCAGGATCTCAGCCATTCCTTCCGGCACAGAGGAGAGGGCTGCAGAGACAGTTCTACTCATTAAATGTATTTTTCTCTTTAAATCCATTTTTGTAATTTTATTTTTGGATGAACCAACAACTAAAGGACTCTATTATGATAAACGGAGGACTTGCAGCAGCTATAATGCACAAATTAAAGTTGGAGCAGGAGGTTTGAAATGTTTCCATATTTCATAATGAAGCTTTAGTCAGTTCTGTCATCACTGTGCTGAGCCAGATAATGTCTGGGAAGAAATACATGAGAGCTTCCCTGTCCTGTTTTGGGATAGAGGAGAGCGGGGTGCCAAGTTTGAGCAGGTGGAGGAAAGTTATTGCTGTTAAAACATTCCTGAGTCTGAGTGCATGTGAGGAGAGCACAGCCCAGGCGTGGTGCTCCGGAGAGGTTCTGGACACAACTGCAGTGCAGATGCAACGGCCATTACCTCATGTGGAGGGCAGCTGGGGAATGAAACTGGTGTTTGGACTGGGAGTGTTTCCAAAACCATACCAAGTTCTTTCCCTTTGTCCTCTCAGTTATACCACCTGTGTGCCTGGGAAAGGCAAAGCCTGTGGAAAGACTCCAGTAAATTGTAGGTGTGGAGTGAAATGCCTGGAGAGCACAGGGAGGGTACGCAGTGCCAACCCTAGCCACTACCTTATTAAATTTGAGATGAAAGGCCTCAACCCCCTTCCAGTCTCTCTTCAGACAGCCCCAGATTAAAATTTTCTGAATCCTGCAAGCTACTCTGCTTTGCTCAGGAAAGTTAATAACATTTTCAAATACCTGCCTTATGGTGAAGGGACCCCTGAGAGAAGTAGGTGGTTGGGAATGGGTGCCAGAGCAGGAGTGAACCAATTTCAGGATGGTGTAACTTCTTCCAAGTGTGAAGTGTCCTTCAGGATCTCTCTTGCATGCCCTGCAGAGCTGGCAAGTAAAGGGAAAACCCAACCTCTGACTTTTTTCTTTGTGTCAGTGGATATCCTGCTCAAATGTGCACAAATGTTTCTGTCTTTCCTGCATTAGATTCATCAGCTGCTATTCAAAAGCCACATCTCCGTCTCAGGAGTCTCCACTGTGCAGCTTCCCAAGAAACTCCCATATTATCACACTACTGTGTGATTCTGCTGTAATTCCCATCTCAGATGAGCTCTGCTGAAACAGGACCGTGATCAGAACAGAAAGATTATTTTTTTTTTTCAAGGAAGACAATTTCTTAGTAGCTGGGAGAAGTAAGAAGGTGAATTTTGTTTTGTTTTCCTCTCGTCCCCTTTACGTCGGCCTCTCGCCGCAGCCCGCCATGCAGAGCACAGGGCAGAGCAGCCTCAAGGGTCTGTCACATCATCTCTCCCCGCTCCGGCCGGCATCAGAGGGAACGGGCATTTGCAGTTCTAGCGTAGTCAAGGCTGAGGTCTCTGCTCAGCAGGTAATAGCTGATGAGGGGCAAGCAAGTTTGCTAATGAGCAAGCGGATTGGTCTACTTCTTAGAAACACTTGTTAAGCTAATTGTAGAGTTCTGAGGTAATGGGTAATTTCTGCCAGATAAAATAATCTCCTCTCTGGCGTGGATTTGAGGTGATCCACCTCAGTTGTATCCTACATTGAGAAGGGAGTGCCTGAGATGTATTTCTGCCCGAGACTTGGTGTGAGGGGCCTGAACAGCGCGAGCGTCCTCAGCGGCACGGAAACAAGTTCTTTATGGGACCTGCTCATCCCAGGCTCCGGGCAGACGTTGCTCTCCAAATGCTACCTCTCCGGAACAACACTCAAAAGAAGGAAAAAAGCATCTGGTGATCCTTTTCCCAGGGGGTATTAGAAGATTGTGTCCCATGTGTCAGTTGTGTGAGCTGCTAAAGTGCTAGGGTTTTTGTAGAAAAACAGAAATACCTGAGCTCTTACGTGGCGAAATGGAAGACTGTCATGGCCATGCTCCCATTTCTGTGTTCAGTTTTCCTGCCCTGGCTTTGTATGTGCAGGGGAATCTCTGTTAAGAAAATCTCTTTACTGCTCTTGTTGCAAGGAGATTTGATTTTAAAAATAATTTCAATTAAAAATGGAATAAACTAGATAGAAGAAATCTAGTGCCTTCCCTGCCTGCTGTGCCTCCCAAACCTGAGGTCGTTCACATTTCAGTGGCTGGTATTGGGTATTTTTGCTCCCCATGGTGCAAAATGCATTTTTCTTCTTCTGCGCTGTCTGACAATGTATTTGCATCTCGTGCTAAACAAGTGAAACAAAGCCCTCTTTGAAGTGCATAAAGCCATTTATTTCAAAGGGGGAAGCACGGAGTGTGGCATGTTGGCAGTGCACTTGGCTTGAATTTATCTTGAAATGCTGAGATGTGGGGTTTTTTTGTGTGTTTTTATAATTACATCATTAGCACCTTTAAAGTCTATTTCACTATCTTCTAAAAGTTCTGGGTAGAAATTCAGAGGCGGAGAGGTGTACCTGAGCGAATGGAAGAAATTCAGGCACACTTCCCGGGCCGATGTTCTTGACCCGTCAGACCAGCGGTGGCACCCAGCCCTCTGGAAGGTAGAGCTGTCTGCTCGTCTGCTTCACCCACAAGCACCATGTGCTTTTCCCGCAGGCTATTTCTTACACATACATAAGGGAAACTCCCTTAAAACAGTCACTTCCTTAACCTTCTTTAAGGCCCTCTGAAGACTCATCTTTGATGCCTGCAGATCCCTGCCAGCTGGCAGTGCCGAGCTGTTGCTGAGCAGAGAGTTCTGCTTGATGTGCATAATGCTGCTTGCTTTTCCACTTCCTCCTCCTCCCTCCCCTCCAGTTTGTCTCCTCCACCTGCTGCTTCTTGTTCTAATCTGGTTTGTGAGCACTTTGGGGCAGGGACTGTCTGATTTATAGCGTGTCTGCATGGCCCCTAGCACAAGGTAAAAGCTATTAATTCAAATCACCCTGTACTTAAAGAAAGCTTTATGGGATCAATACAGCTATGCTATTAGTAAATAACCCAGCTACGGTGTAGTAACTTCATACTGTACATCACCTTAGAGTAGCCCCATAACCCATTACAGAGAGAGAGTCATTACCTCAAAGCTATGGCTGCACCAGACCCAAAGTGTTTGTAGTGCCTTAGAATCCTGGTCGCAAAGACAGACCAGGCTGGGCACAAGTGCTGGCAAAATTGATTCAATCTGTAAGAACTGCAGAAATGCTAAAAGTGCTAAGGATACTTTCTCCTCAAATCACAGTGAGGCTGCATCACAACTTACTTAAAACCTTTCTTATTTTCTGCTTTGAAGCTGTGACTCATGTTTAACATTCCTGTGGTGTATTTCAGATTAAAAATTATTAGTGATGTTTGCTCAAATGTTTCACTTGTGTTTTTTTTGTAAATTCCTACATAGGTGTTGACTGAAGAAAAGCGGTTATAAATAAATAGTGTAGTAACTGTTTGCTTATTAACAGTCTAAACTCGGGTGCTTTAGAACACAAGGTTGCGTGTGGCTGGCAGTGTGACGTTCTTCCTTGGAGAGTCCTGGTCGTGCGTGTTCCCCCCGTGGGCTGTGGCCAGGCTCTCAGCCAGCGGCCGTGCCATGGTGGGGCGAGGGGACAGCCCCGGAGCCGGGGGCTCTCGCTGTCACTCAGCCATGGGAAGCAGCAGCAATGGGTTGGGGAAGGTACTTGTCATTTGGCCACTACAAGCATTAGCGTAGCAGATCTATGGTTTCAGGCTACTTGTCATATTGACTGGTGCTGTGCAGCTGTGACACGATATCATCTCATCTCAGGTTATTTTTTGCAGACTGCCAAAGGCGGTCTTGGTGTGACATTGTGTCTGTGTTATTAAACGTATGTACCCCGAGACAGTATCACAAAATGACATCCTCTGAGCTAGTGGATTCTGAGACAGCCCAGACAAATATGTGAAAGCACGATGCTGTAGAGCTTTTACAGTGATGGGAGACCCCAGACCTTGGGCGATGTGCCCCAGACCATCACGCGCAAACCCAAGAAGTGGCGATGTGTGCGATTACACAAATGCATCGCTGTAGAGCCAGTAGGTGCTAGCGAGCTGCCTGTGGAAGAAGCTTGTTTAAAACACTCTAAAGAGAAGCCATTTGTGCTTTGCTTTGACTCCCTGGAGAAGTCAGTCCCATAAAGCTTTAGCAACATGTGTCTGAGCTTTTAAGCTCTGCCGGAGGCCCTGTGGGAGTTTGCAATTGCTGGAGCGATACCTGTTCCTGCAATGTGCTGCACCCCGAAGGTGGGGTCTGGGAAGTCAGTGGGTCTTTGTGCACGACTCTGCCTTCCTGCCAGGTGATTTTCATGTCGAAAGTTCTCCTCCTGTTCCATCTTACTGAACTCTAAACTCATCACAATGAGGAAGTAGAAGCACATGCTTGGCTTGATGTTCCTACAAGTACAATCTGATTAACTGCCTTGGAGAAACCAGCTGGGACCTATTTTCCTGCTGTGACCTCTTTCTTCCAGGGCTTCACAAGCTTCTGGCACAGCTTTGGCGTCCAACCTGAAGAGTCAGGGGGTGCTTCTGAGGGTGGCAGAAACAACTGCAGAGCTTGGGAGCTTGCCCTTGCTCCTGATGCCATGCTGCCAAATCAAAAGAAAAAAAAAAAGGCAGGGGGGTGTCCCTTTATGTCCTGACTGCAGAGATCGCGAGAATGGTTTTGCTTCCGCATTGTTTTCAGTAGAACTGGGAATGTCTTGGCGATTGACAATTGATTTTGAAGGTGTAGTATAAACAATTGACCATTTAAAGATCAAGGGGACGCTTACTGGCTGAGCTTTGCTGCTGCCCCTTCCACGAGCATCATCCCAGACGGGTCACTCACGCGTTAACGTACGTCTGCGCGCGACCATGGACGTGTTACACGTCAGCTGCAACTGGTGATTGCATGTAGCTGTGCATGCCAACTGCACGTGTAATTCATCTTTAGTAATATATTTATGATTCAAACTGGGTCTTTCCATCTTTTTTTTTTTCCCAGGCTATTTTTAAATTGCTCATACGGCAGGGCATTCATTATTTCCACTAGATGACTACTTTTTTTTGTTCCCTGGTAGATGTTTGAAAAAGGAGCTTAGTGGTTTACTGTCTACTGAAAGTGGCTAATTAAGAATTGTATTTCTCAAATTAGTATTTGGAGCAGTTTCCCTGAAGACTGTCATGGGAAGAAGATAATTTCAGTACTTTTTCCAGAAGGTGTGACAGAATAAACTTTTCCTGTAGTTTCCTATAGGCGAAAGCTGGTGACGGATAAGCCTTGCTTTGTGATCTAATTTGTCTGGGCTTCAGGACCACCTTTTGGAAAATAACTAAAGATTAGTGTGATGCAAATGAAGTTTTCTGCACTGGACTATCCTTTCCTTTTGGTTTGTATATCCCAAGTGCAACCGGCTGTGAATGATTTTTTTTTTTTTTTAAAGGTGAGCACTCTTATCCCAGCTGAAGAACATACATTCCATTTCACTTAGGAAAATGTGTTGTGAACAAACTTGTGTACAGAAGAAAAGCATGGTGTGCAGGTGACTGAATAATGATTAATTTGTTGACAAAATCCCTGTTATTGGGTAAAATCACTCAGTGGAGTACTACTGTGTTTAACAACAGTCTTAACAATGGAATAAAGAGATCATAGTGGACTTGCATTATCAATATGCTGCTGGCTGCTTTTCTTTTCACACTTTGTGGTAGCAATTACTACGTATGGGGCTAGAATATCATGCATCAGATGTAACTGTTATTAGACCATTGTGCATCTTAAGCTGCTATTTCCAAACTCTTTCTGTAGTACGGATTTTGTTTAGGCAGCTTCTGCAGGAATAGAGCTTTTTGCTGTTCAGCTTTTGGGTTTTATGAGTGAGGCTTTAAGTCAAAACCTGCTGAAGTCACTTTTGGCTCTTCTGTTGGTCATAGATCGTTGTGAAGCCTAAAAACCCGGGTGCGGTTACACCAGAAAATACTGGGCATGTGAGCTGGAAATGCCATTCCGTCTTACGTGGGTATCCCATGTCACAGGTACTGCCTCGAACAAAGACGTGAAAGCTTTAATTCTAAAGACAAAACTCCGGAGTTATTCCACAGATGAAGGAACAGATCAGGAAGTGGATGGCTAGCGTGTCAAAAACTCAAGGCCTGCAGCTTGTGTCAGCATTCACCATCACAAATGGTGTAAAATGGTGTTCCTCGGGTGTGCTAAATACTTCCTCTTCCTCACTCTCTCGTGCACATTAAAAGGACAAGCAAGAACATGGAAGTATCTTGTTTGCTTTCTGTCTGTGTAGTCACGGGACAGTGCACGTAACTGGCATATTCTGATGTCTGTTTTGTGATCCAGGTATGCAGAAGGCAATTAGTTGAAATAAGATCGCTATGGACAAATTCTCAAAGTATCTAAATCATTAAGAAGCCTAGTTCAAGATTTTCTTTTTTACAGACATTTAGCTGTTATACCAATTAGTATTGCAAAACCAAAGTGATTTAGGAACTTGTGCTTCAAGCTTCAGAGGCTTTAGATACATAGTCCTTCTGGAGGTTCACCTCAAAATTTGGCTGCAATATGTCATGGAACACCTGGGCCTCAGGTGCCCGTGTCATACTGAAAGTCACTGTGACCTACCCTCTGAAGTGGTTTTACACTAAGTTTCCATTTCATCCCACGCTTTGTTTGTTATCACGCAAGCCCCTTTCTCTCTGGTCTTTACTTTTCAGACATTCTGAGTGACAGCCCTCTCCAAAGGAGATCATTTCCTCTGTTACGTGAGGGGAGAGTTATATGGGGAGCTTTCCCGGATGAGCAGGACTCCTCCCTCTGCTCTGCCCTTTTTTTTTTTTTTAAAAAAAAAACCAAACAGAAAACCATGTTTCTTCAAACAAAATGGTAACACTTATGCTTCCATTTCTGCTTACCCCCTGGCCTGGGCTTTGTAAATGTAAGTGCGGATTATGAATGCATGTGCAGTGTCTGATATTTCTAGGAAGAATACTTTATAACTGAAATCTCTCTTCTCCTGGGGATGAAAGCAAAACAAATTTAAGGATTAAATCACACAGAGGTATAATCCCCAAGGGAAACTTACTTTAGTTATTATGATTATATTACGATGTACGCCTCAGTACAGCAGAAGCTGTGTGAATACCATTTCAGTGGGGAATAATTTTTAGTCTTACAGCCTATAGTACATTATAATGCATTTCTGGGAGCCTGATGAATAATAACTGCAATCCTCAGACTTCTGTGCTTCCTTCAGTTATTTTGATACTCTTAACCTTCTCTAACAGAGAAAGGAAAAGAACATGAGATTCTTAAAATAAAAATTTACAATAGTTTAGTTAGAGAAGCCTTAATCATGCATTAATTGTGTGTCCCTATATATACTTTGTGGTACACAATGTTTATACAGTTTATGGAAAAGTAACAGGGTGAACCATTTCAAAGAGGCTGGTCCTGCTTTCGTACTGGTCTGAGACCCGAGTGATCCAACCAGGTAGATCTCTGTGCGTGGACAGCCATATTAAGACGTAGCGTTTTGCGTCCCCCTGCACCCTGTGAAGGGAATCTACAACTCAGTTCTGGGATTTCAAAAGACATGTGTTTCGATGCAACTGAAGCCTGTCCTGATGTTTGAATGAATATGCAAGAAATGAGACCAGCTAAAAGTAAAACAACAGGATGTGGTCACAGTATAGCAAATGCTAAAAGTCACAGGTACGATAACTGGCAGGCCACGTAGCCGGTACACTGCTGCCTGGTGGTGTTTAACAGCACTGTACCAAGGACGTACTTCCGTATCAATAGCAAATGAAGTACACTAGAAAACCGCTGTTTGGTTAAGTATTAGTGTTTCCTGTCTAAATAGCCAGATCCTTATCCTGCCCCACATACACACATGTGTACCAAACAGCACAGTGTTTATAGATGCTTAACTAAAGGACAGACTAAGTGACTTGACCAAGGTCACACAAAGAGTCTCTTGGAGCAGGAACTTGAGCCCAGGTCTCCAAAACCCAAAGCTGGTGTCCTTACCATTAGATCATCCTTCCCGTGAAGACTGAAAATCCATATTGGTTGCATCGTTGCACTGTATACAGCTTCGGAACAGCTACCTCTAGAATACTGTGCTCCTTACAGAGCACTTCATTACCAGGAAGATATTGATTGACACATTGGAGGGAGTTCAGAGAAGAGCAACAAAAATAATTAGGGAGTGGAGAGATTGACTGGAGAGATTGATTTATGAGGGAAGATTAAGTGAGATAAATATGTATAGCTTGGCTCACCCGCAGCTGAGGATGGTGCACGATAAGTCTGCAAATATTTAAAGGGTGTAAACAATCAGGAGGAAGAATTACCAATACTGGTCCAGTCTATTCGTAATTTGGCGGTACCACATGCTATTGTTGTACAGAGCTTTCTCTCAGCGTGGCTGGGCCACAGACCCTTCCTCGGAACGTCCTTCGGGGGAAAAATGGCTATTGGAGCTGTGGGGTTGGTGTGATTACAGCAGGGATGCTCCTGTGGGAACATGGCTGGGACTTGGGAGGGTGCAGGGGTTTCACTCATCGGGTCATGGGCTCTGCCTTGCAGGAGTCTGGAGGGTGATTTCTGACCTGGAACAGCAGGATCTAAAGTCAGACTCATACCAAGCGTGTGATACGCTGTAGAGGAAACAGAAGAACTGTAGTTAATATCACTTGCATCAGTTAATGTCAGTTGCCACGGTAACTACAGTACTTGATTATTATGGAATAGCAGAGCAAGAAGCCAGGTAAAGCTTGTGGAAATTCCTAGTAGATCTGGATTGGATAATCCCAGTTTTAATCAACCATAGAATGAGCTGGAAACAAGCTAGCTCAAATAACTCCCAAAATAACATCTGAAATCCCATTTTTCAAGGAGAAAGTGGGTTTCATAATGGTGAACCCTCCCTGACCCTGTAGCTTTCATAGTTTCTTGTGACGTTCACTGACTGCCATCAAATAACCGTGGCCCAGAGCTTGCCGGACGTCATTGCTTATCCAAGACGATTGCCACTGTGTCACTCTCTGAATATAACAGGCACGTTTCTTAAGTCGTTCTTGTAGCGAGACATTGCTGAGTGTTTCCATGTCCTGGGGCAGCCCCTCTGCTTTCCATGACTACATTTAATCACAAGCAGAAGTCTGAGGTCTCTTGGCTTGGCAAAAACATACCCTGAAGCAGCAGAGCTGTTCCTTATTTTTTATCTGTCTATGTCCACTCCCTTTTGTAAAAGAGAAAAAAAAAAAACTCAAAACGTGAGTTCCCTTTGTTTCCCAAGGAGGTGGCCTGCTGCAGTCAGGGAGGCACACCTGAGTCTCAGGTACATGGCTGTCAGAGAGCTGTTGTCAAGTTAATTATGTGATAAAAGGGCAGAAGGGATGGATAGGTAGGAACAAATCAGAAAGGAAAGGCAAGCATCAACAAAACAAGGATGGGCAAACGCTCTCTTGTTGCTCTTCAGAGCTTGTGAGCAGCAAAAACTGCTAAGAACTGTGAAGCTGTTGGCTGTATCGGGCATCGTACACCGTGGAGAGAAGCATCCCCCCAGGGAGTGCAGAAAGTTCTGCTGCTGTTCCCCTTTCGGCTCAGCAATCGGAGTAAATCCTGTGCAGTGCTTGTTGCTTTGGCCTCGATACAAAGTTCAGCAAGTTCTGTCTTCTGCATAAGGAACAGTCTTTGAAGGATGTGATGGCAGTAGTTCTGTCCACGTGCTGCTGGAGCAAGTACAGGAAAGAGAGGAGGATCCAAGGCTGTTGGGTCCGAGGTCCAGAGTTACCTGACAGGACGTTGCAGCCCAGAGCTAAAGTGAGGTGACAAGGATGGGAAGAAAAAAGTCTTGGCTGTAAAACTTGTTCAAGCATGAGCAAGCAGCAGAAGGCCTCAGAGACAGGGACATTCTCCAGGGATAGGTCCCTCGGTCAGAAGCACATTGAACTGGGTGGTCGTGGAAACCTTTCAGTGTTAACAGTTCTTTGACATTCTTTACTTGCTTCTCTGCACAATGACAACGGATCCTCAGGCAGACCCCAGACCTTTCTCAGACTTCTCAGACCATGCTTCTCCAAAGAACCGTTGTCCCCTGCCTTCCCAGAGCGGCTGCTGTCAGATCCCCGGCCGTGAGCCGCGCCGGCCCTGCCGGAGCACTTGGCAGGGTGACAGAGCCGGGGGTGTCCCTGCGCTGGGGGAACGGAACCGGTGCTGTTCCTATGCTGGGTGACGGAGACGGGGGTGTCCCTGCGCCGGGGGAATGGGAACGGTGCTGTTCCTATGCTGGGTGACAGAGACGGGGGTGTCCCTGCGCCGGGTGATGGAGCCGGAGTGGCGGGTGCAGCTGCCTGAGGAGGCACAGACCTGCCAGAGGAAGAGGACTGCTGCCTTTTGTTTTTAAAAAAGGAAACCGGTGTTTTAATTTAAAAACAAGGGGAACCTTTAGGGTGCTTCAAAATATATGTGCTGTGCAAGGTGTTGTTTTTCATGAGAAATAGGCTGTTTGCAGTGTAGTAGGGGACAAAGGTTTCTGTGGTATAATCTTGAGGAAATTAATAGCAAAAGATCGTGCTTCTATAGGGACCGGGACCTTTAGTTGTGACAGGATGTATCGTCCTTGCCGTAAGCCTCAGCAGGAGGGAATCTCCTGCTCGGCGCTCAGGTCTGTAGCTGTGGAATTACCTTCCGAACCCTGCTGAAATGTCTGTGGGGGATTCTTTGCCGAGGGACCTGTTTCCCAAGCTTTCAAAGAGTTTTTAAGGGATTTAGCTTTGGTTTTTTTCTTTTGCCTTTCCCTAGGGTTGTGCATATGTGCTAAAATCTGATCAAACCAAGAAGAACCTCTTTTCGTATACTAAAGTTTTCACTTCGATACCATCGCTCTAGGCACAAACCTAGGACTTGGGTCATGGACCCCGCTCTTCAACATACCTGGAAAAACAGGGGGGTTTGAAATTGTTAGGCCCAACTGTCTGTGAAAGTACCAGATTTCACTGAAATCTCTGCAGGTTTTCTACTGTATGTTTCGACAGGAACTTTGACTTTCTGGTGGGAAGGAGGACACAGAATGTGCTCAATCCGTGCCAGTGAGAATGTCGGGGGGGTTTCCTGATGTTTTTTAATTGTACATGTTAACGTAAAGGAAAAGTAGGCAAAAATTGCATCCGCATGAAGTCAGCAGGTGGATTGCTTGGTGTTGGTGCACAATAAATACATGGGGGGGGGGGGGGGGGGGGGGGGGGGGGGGGGGTTGTTTGAGGGTGTTTTTTTTAAAACAGTGTCTCAATTTACAGGATTGCGTTGATGTGTGCAGCCGGGAAAAAGAAACGGCTAACACGTAGTTGCGTGTACGGAACGTCTCAGGTGAGCTTTCTTGCCGCTTGCTGCCCGACCGCTTCCTCCTGTGCCTGTGGGAGGAGAGCCCACAGCGTGTGCTCCCGTCCCAGCGACGGACTTGTGCATTCCCCTTTGCTTTTCTTTTCACTGCAAGCTCTGCTTGTAGTTCTACAGTCAGGTCTCCACAGAGTAATTTACTGGCAGAATCTCTCCCAGAATCCAGCTTGAAACCAAGCTGTAAAAACAGCTGAGAGTGTAAATAATTCATGCAGACAATATGACTTTTTTATGTAAATTCGGTGCATTAACCCTCTATTATAATGATGGACGACAGATATGGGCGACGTTGCCTTGGTAAGAGCTAATGGATGGCCGCCATAAATTCACTGCACATTTTATTGTGTTGCTGGAAATTGTGCCTTCAGGCAATGCTGTTTACTTTTATGTAAAACTCAGGGTTCCCTAAATATTACAAATATTTTACATCCGACTCCTCAGCATTTGGGCACAGCACACAAATCAAGCTTTCTTCATCTGAGTTGTAATTAAAGGTTTGGGTTTTTTTCAGGGACAATTATCTAAAACTATAAAGAGAAATATTTTTTCCCCTTTAGATGTTCAGTCATTGATGTATTAGCAAAACCTTTGAAGAAAGATATTAAATAACTGCAACATGTAACTTTGCATTAGGCTATATGTTGTATGCATACATAACAAATTTGGAAATAGTTTCTTGTTACTGGTTTTTATTTTTTACCATTTCTTGTGCTTAGTTACGCATAAAATATTCTTTTTTCCTCCGCACATATGCTTCTCTCTATAATTCCTGTCTGTTTTACCAGGGTAATTCTCTGAACCATGTCCTTGAGGAATTCTGTCTCTCAGTAAACGTGGAAACTTCAGTTCATTTCAGGGAAATTTAAATAGAGAATTTTTGGTTACTTTTTGGTTTCATATGTTTTGCACAGACCTTAAGTAAATTGGGATGGCACGGGTTATTTTTTTCTCACACAAAATGGTTTCAGCAAAAAGCAGATATACTGATGCATAATGTTTTCTCGATAGGTTTTTTAATATATTATTATTATTATTATAAGTATACAATTAATTCACCTTAAACCTTCAATTTAATCTTATAGTACACTGCAGCTTTGGAAAAAGAAAACGAGAAAAAAAAATCAGTCATATGTGGAAAAAGATACTACTGCTTCCGACAGCGCGAATTGAATCCCATTTGTAACAAAGGTAGTTAACGTCGGGAACGACGGCGCGTTGGTCCCTTTGCCCGTTTGCCAAACGCTCGTTGGCCAGAGGACCCTAACGACTGGAGCGGTCCCTCGGGAAGCGCTGGATGTGGGCGTTCATAGAGAGCTCTGTTGGAATTGCTGTGGGAAATCTTGCAGATTAGTTGTGGTAAAGGCATGTTCTCTGTCTCCTTCTTTCAGTGGAATGTGACATTTCTTGGCGGTTTCGTTTTGATATCTGTATGAAAAAAGGTTGCGCAAAGTTGAATATGAGTGATTTCAACTGAGCTAGCTCAAGTAGAAACACATTACACTTTCCAAAAGACCTTAATTTCCTGAGGACTAAATGGAAGGCACACTGTAAGAGAGGTAAAAAAACACGGAATAAAAGAGGAATGCAATGACTATGAGGGAAAAAAAAAAAAGGCTAATGAAATCAGTCTTATGAATCACATGTATATTAAGCAAAGGCTAACAGTTTAATTGCACATAAACCTATTTAATAATTGGATTTATTTTGTGTCCTGGCTATGCATGCTCCTTTCAACTGTACTAGGAATGTCACAAGACAAAAGTGTATAAGCTATAACCAAGGGCATTGACTTATTTTTTTGGTCTTTAATATTGACTGATATTCCTAAATTTGGACTTTCAGATTTTGTACCTTATTCTTCTGACGTGCTTTACTGCCCTGAAGCCACTTTGCAAAATTCATAGCGGCTTTCACATGCTCTGGTGCTTCTTGGGACCAATTCAATCTTGAACAATAGATGTGTGTGCAGTAGAGCCAGGAAATGTTACACAGGAGATCATGGGCTTATTCCCCAATAACATTTTGATTTGTAAAGTATTCCACTACACAAAACACACACAGGAGACAACATTAAAAAACATTAGAGACCGTAGCCAGCAAGACAGAAAGGTGGCTTAAAATACAGATTGACAGCATGGCCTGGGATATAGGCAGGACACACTAAATAATCAGTGGAAATGTTATAGAAAGTGTTTTCAATATTTTACATTATTCAGCCGTTTAACAAATCTCTCCTGGGACAGCATTTTGCCTTAAAAAAAAAAAAAAAAACAAAACAAAAAACCCCAACACTAGTATCCAGACAAATGGTTTTTTTCTATTGTTTAAAATAAATGTGTTTTCTATAATTCACACATCCAGAGAAGGCCAGTTTTCCAGTCTTGTTCCTCGCCCAGTATGTTTCCATGTGGAGCAGACACAGACGTGGAGCACTGGGAGGAGGTATAGGGCAGGTTTGCTTTTTCTCCCCCACCAGTTTGATCTGTCTGCAGGAGGTATTGTCTATAATCCAGGATGTATAAATGTTCAACAGGATCCCATTCCTCTGTAGAGCAGAGTATTCCTGGATCCGTGGGTCAGTACTGTGCTCTGGTTAATGACATGCAGAGCATAAGGCATCATTCTGTCCAGGTATGCAATTTAAAGGTCAAATGTTCTGAACTCTTGAATATTAATATATGGCTGTCACCCTGTCCTGGACAATTTGCTTTTATGTAATTTGTTGCAGGCATTAGAAGTCTTTGGCTGCGGAGGGGAAAACAGCACTTTCCTCCCGGTGCTGCTGTACCTTCTGCGTGGCAGCGTGTGTCTCGGGGGCGATAAAAGGAGGTGGAAGGAGGGCGTGAAAGCGGGTGGGCTGCCTTGTGGGACTGTGAAGGGAACAGTTCTCTTCCTAGTGATGAACACATCCCTGAGACAGCGCAGATACAATCCGCAGTTATAGATTACTACAGATCAGAGAAGTCCAGATAGGACTTATCTATGGAAATTAAGGAGCCTTTCTTAATAATTTGCTCCGGAATAGTAATGTAGTGGGAAGGTGAGACAAAAAGCTGCAGCAGTGCACCTGAGAGCGGTCAGCAGGGCTGTGGTGTTTTCTGAGCTGGAGAGACAGTGGGACAGGGGACGAGTTCTTGAGTGATGCTTTCGTAGTGTTGGTTGTACCCATCCTGCAAAAAACAGCAGCCAACCGATAAACTGGGGCTTCGAGGTCAGGCCTCCGCCTTCACTGTGAAATCAAGGAAACTTTACAAATTGGGGTGCCGTCTTGCAGACAGCAGGAGTTGGTCATCGTTTGGTAGGTGGGGAGGCATTTGTGCTTCTGGGCTATCAAGTGAAGCTCCCATTTCTGGAGCAGGCCAGTGGGTGCAGCCCCGCCGGCCTTGCGGGCATTGCCTGCTGCCGGACAGGACAGTCGGTAACTGGTCAAGGAGTGCAGCAACGTCTTTAGGCCACCCATACTGCCCTCCTCCTTGCTTGTCTTGCACAGATTTCCAAATTTCGCTGTTAGTTTGAGGTTCCTTAGTGATCTGACCTCAACAATGAGGAATCTTCAGCTTTTTGCCTTGTCAGAAAAAGAGAATTCATCCCACCCTTTGTCCAATATATAGTCATCTGTCAAACCTGAAAGGTCTGTCCAAGTGCAAACTCTGCCTAAGCTCTGTCTCTGCCGCCTTCACGTGAATGTGACAGAAGTGAGGACCCCTTGGAAAGGTGCTGGGAGAACAGGATGTCCCCGTGTAAGCTGTGGGAGAGGTCTCACTTTGGTTAATTGAGGGGTCATGAAAAGAATGACACCCAGGCTGGCCCACCCATTTCTCTAAAGGCAGCATTGTCAATATAGAGTAAAGGTTTTTGCTAGCCCACTTCTCCTCTGTTTAATACATTTAAGTACTGCACTCTGCATATGAAGAATAGTGATGTTATCAGAAAGCATTCAAAAACATATGTTTTAATGAAATGTGTTGACAACTGCTGAAGTAAAGTTTTTGTTAAGTCTCAAGAGTTTAGCCATGACAAGCAGTATTAATGAATTGAATTAATTAAAAAGCATTTCAAGATGAAACAGGGCCTGTTCTATGTAAAATGCTCTATACATTAGACAAGCATTATGGAAATCACTGCTTTGTACTACACTGTAATGCAGCCATTTATAAAAGCTTCTCAAGATCCATGGATAGCAGTAATTTGGGTTTAGCGTGTCTTTGAAATTCATTGAATACAGCATGTGCTATTTAAAAGCATGAAATCTGGATAGTTCCACTGCCATCAAAGTTCGGATGGCTTGGAGAGGGAAACGGGAGCTCGGCGCTGCTGGAATGAGCGAGTGGGCACGGAAACAGCAGGAGCCGAAAGAGCACCCGGCGAGCAGAGGCCGGTGCTGATGTCTTTAGGGAGCAGGCTGTCTGACTAGCGATAACTCGGGGTCCCAAACTAGTCTGGAATGTGAGTCATTTTACTAAAAGAGTCATTTATCTTGTTTCTGCTGTTCCTCCACTTGTCTGCCATGATCTCCTCTCCTTTATGGATAAGGCTTGTTTTTCAGCATGTCTTCTACTTTTCAGGTTGTTTTTGTGCCCTCTCTAAGAGTAATACCATCAACTGTGACCAGTGCCATTACAAAAAATCTGTATTCCGCATCAGATATCCCTATAATGGGCAGAAAATAGGCATTTGAGTGTGTGCCTGTGTGGGACCGCTCTCTCGGGGTGCGATGCTGTCAGCGTGAGCGTCTGGCCATGGGCCTAAGGAACCAGGCGTGAGAAAGGCTGGTGCAGCCCTACGGCAGCCCGAAGGGGTGGGTGTCCGCTGGCAGCCGGGAGCAAAGGGCCGTTCCGCCTCAGCTGGCCAAAAGCAATCATAAAATGAGGGTCCTCTGCAGGAAGCTTTTCTCAGTGGGAAATGTCTATCTGTTTGCACACAGGGAGAAACCTTGCTTGGGTTGAGTTAGGATTGTGACTCGGATTTGGATGAGTAGGGCAACAGCATCAACGCGTAACACGTTAAAAGAATATATCTTTAAAATATTATTAAATATCTAACATCTCTGTAGTAAAAATATTAAGATCTTCATAATAAAGTGTTCTTTGTAATAAAAATATGAAGGGTGAAAGATTAAAGAGAAACTGTGAAAAGCAATATGATTTCATACATGCGTAGTGAAGGTTGTTTGACTTGATGTGTTTTAGAACTTGGCTTGTAGAAGACTATTTCAAATGGACGCACCTTCATCTGTGTGTTTCGTAATTTTTCTGGGTCTTAATAAAGGAAATTGCATCCTTCAAGGAAAACTAACCACAAACCTGTTGGTAGATTTCAAACGTTGTAATATATTAATATTGATCATTCAATCAAGAGCATGCCCATTCAGTAGAAAAGAAGAAAAAAATCCTAAATACAAAATGATAGAGTCAGGTTCCTCAAGCAACGTAGACAGACACCTGAGGGATGGTGAAGTTTCCTAAATGCTTAGCTGCTGCACATGCTTCTAAAAATTCATTTAAGACATTGCTTGGCATATCAGTAAGTCTGACAGGCAGCCTCGTTGGTTAGCACAAGGGATAATTCATTTGGCCCTTAGTGTGTTAGGAAAAGAGCTGCCAACATTGCATCCCGAAGCGCTTAGGGAGATTCATGCCATAAGCAGGTATGATTCTGCTCTGTAGAAAAAAAAAGAAAAAATAAGAGAGCTTGTTCTGCTACTTCACTAAAACATGAGCAATATGTTTGCACTTGTCACAGTTAAACATTTGCATTTAGTATCTGCATGGTGAGAACTTCTAAGCTTGCTTATACCGGCTAAACAGGCACAGGTAGCGCTTGTGTCTGACCAAAAGAAGTCTCTCCCCCCTGGCTAGATGCTGTACTACACGCAGAGCAGTATCTGCTGAAACGAGGTCTAGCACTTTCTGTTTCCCTTTGGACTCCTCTTGCTAACTACACTCTAGAAAGGATCAAAATGCCTTTTCTGTGCAATCATGCTGTTTTTAAGGGCTGAAGCAGCCTGGCCTTGATTAACTGACTAATTGCTGCTGAGTCGTGCTGGCAGGTGGTACCCGTGAGAGGAAAAGAGCCTGTAAAGGTGATGTGATGGCACCTTTCTCCTGACATATAGGGACTGGGGGTGTGTGGAAGAGTGAAATGGTGGCAAGGGTTTGTGTGGCTGCAGCAGTAGGTTTTGGGTGACTTGGAGATGTTAGCCCTTATTCTTTACTAAGCTTTATTTTATGAGGACAGACTGAGATGTTCGGTCTGGAGAAAAGAAGGCTCTGAAGAGACCTTATAGTGGCCTACCAGTATCTTAAGGGGGCCTACAGAAAAGCTGGGGAGGGACTTTTTAGGATGTCAGGTAATGGTAGGACTAGAGGGAATGGATTAAAACTAGAGATGGGACGATTCAGACTGGACATTAGGAAGAAGTTCTTCACCGTGAGGGTGGTGAGACACTGGCCCAGGTTGCCCAGAGAAGTGGTGGAAGCCTCATCCCTGGAAGTTTTTAAGGCCAGGCTGGATGGGGCTCTGAGCAACCTGGTCTAGTGGGAAGTGTCCCTGCCCACGGCAGGGGGGTTGGAACTGGATGATCTTTAAGGTCCCTTCCAACCCTAACAATTCTATGATTCTATGATTTATTTAGTAGCCCAGGTAGTTTCTGTGCAGGGCAGATCTGTGCCCTGTGCTAGGTTTCTGGTTTGGTACAGTAAACAAGAAATACAGCTATCAGCAGCTGCCATGGCAGGAATAACTGAGTAAGGCGGTCTCTGGGAACAGCCACTAAGCATCGGAGGTGCTCAGCTTGTCTCTTAGGAGGGTCACTGGTCTGTAGGGCCTGGGAAAACTCCTGCTCAAAAATAAGCTGTACGTTGTTGCAGAGTAGTTAGCGAAATAAAATCTCGGTTGTTGCTCCACGCTGTGAAGGCCTGAAGAGCTGGTAGAATGTGTGGTCATGTTGTTGCGGCTTCTTGCTCCAACTGAGTGTGAAGGAGGGAAATGACTTTCAAATAGCAGAGCTAAGTGCCCCTGCTCTTGAGATGTCAGTATGTCTTGATGCCGGTTATGTCCCAAGAGCAGTGTGTTCTGAGGTCACGCTGTCAAGCAGGGTGACCAGAGGAGACAGCACGGGTGCAGCGCAGTGCGGAGTGATGGAGGTGAAGAAATGGGATGCTGGGCAGAGCTGTGTTGCTGCTGACTGATGGTTAACGCTGAAGGGTCCTGTGGCGGTGCTGGTTTTGAAGACCTGGGTTTGGAGGAGCCGTACGTTGTAAAACTGTATCCATGGGGGACCTGTGACTCAGCTGAACCTGGGCTCCCAGAATGTACAGATGTTTTAACTGGCTACTTACATAGACAAATGGTCACCTCTAGCATTGCTTAAGTAGCTGATCCTGGAAGCTATTTGAAGATACAAAGCTCAAGACAAATGCTGACTGATTCTATTAACGATAATATCTGCTAATTTTTGAATGATGGGTCTGTCTGCATACAGGTGTATGTTCTTCACTCTTGCATTTCCACTTAGCAAACAATCTGTTTTGGCTCTGATTCAGCTCAGTTCTGTGCTGTCGGACCAGCATGTTTAAGTCAAAATATGCAGTTTTTTCCTAATCAAATTGTTACAGCCTTTTAAAATCCAAATTGTAACTTACACTGTGCGCAAGTGGAAAAGTAAATAAAACAGGGGAGGTAGATACTTGTAGGAGAAACAGCAGTAAGAAAGGCAGAAAGACATGGTGACAATGGAATAAGAAGCATCACTTGTACCAATTCATTATGGAGAACAATAAACATCTTCAGCCCAGCCAAGATCAGCAGCTGTAATCGGGAAGAAAATTGGTGTTCGAGACTCTTCTTATTGCCAGAACCTGAAGATGGAATTGCATCAGCCCTGAGACAGTTGGTCAGACACAATGCCCTGTATTGTCATTTACTTCTAAGAGTAGCAGAAGGAGTCTTGTCAGTGGAGAATTATTTTCTCTGACTCTCGGGAAGGATGGCTAGCTTTGAAGCAGTTTCTAAAGTACAGATTGGGGAACAGTTTCATAATGCACTTTATTTTTTTTTCCCTCAGTCACAACTGAGTACGGCATCTGTAGTAGTTAAATGAACGTGAGCATTAATCACTTCAAATGATGTAACATACCCAGAATATGTAACAACTACTACTTGGATTCTATTTTGCAAGGAGTGATATAGTTGCAGTTCATCCTGAAATCCAGGCTGGAATCTCTATCTAGTCCCAAGTGAAGTAATTTTGTATTCTCAGTTCAGTGTACAGTAGATGGTACGCAGCATTGTGATAGCATCACTGAACTGCTTGCAAGGTACTGGAATTTAATGAGCATTTAAAAAAAAAAAAAAAGGAAACCCTTGTAGTCTTCTCCAAGGAGAAATTGCTGTGTATAGTAAGGCAGAAGGTAACGCTTCAAAACCTAGGGCACCAGCCAACCTTGCATGTTTGAGAGAGGGCAAGGGGGCTCTCTAGGCAGACACAGTCTCTCTCACACGCGTGCAACATGCTGCTCGTGAGGCGAGGGAAGTCTGAGCCCTTGCTGAAAGAAGGGCAGGGAGGGTCCTCTCGAGTGCTTTTCTGATCTTTAACCTCATGATGCTGCTATATGTTCCTTCAAAAGAGCAGATAGGCAGCCTTGCCACACAGACTTGAAGGTAAAGCACAGCAGAGTTACCAGTTCTAAATAGTTTACAACCTCACAATAATACAACAAAGCTCTAGTCAACAGCCCCCCAAAAAAGGGATGAAGATACTCATCAAATCTGATGAGGCTTCTATTAATTAGGGTTGTTAAGTGGTAGTTACGCTTTTGTTAGTATTACCATTTGGAGATTTAACTAACAAACCTAATGGGGCTACTCCTGCAAGACGTTAATTAGATATGGCGATTCCACTTACCCATGCAGGCTCGGCACACAACCATCACACATCAATATTTAATTTAATTACTGATGTTGTGGTGCAAGTCACATCTGATTTAAGAGATAAATATGCTTAATTAATAATGAGATAAAACACATACAGTATGTCACCTTTTGTCATTTGAGCTTTATTAGGTATAGTAAGAAAAGACAAATGTCAACATTGGAGGGGCCGTGACACGGTGCTCTGCATCACTGCGTGATCCCTGTCCTTCAAGTTACCTGAACTTACACTATATTATAAATAAGAAACAGAGCTGCAAGTGTGCAGAGCACCATTCTACACACTTGTGTCTTGAGTAATTCATCATTTACTTCAATTTTTTTGCATAATTAAAAAAGTGAACGTTCAACTTGGATTACATGTAGCATCTATAGAAATCCCTTTTATCAGGTTTGATCACGGTATTCTAATTTGTGTGGATGTGGCCTGGTACAGAGGCCAGGTGTGCAAGAAATCATTCTGCAGCAGCTTCCTTTGGAAGTCAGCCTTCCTTCCATTGGCATTGGACGTTCCCTGTTCAGAGCTTCCCACGAGAGGCTGTTGAGAACAGTCTCTATGATTGCTGTGCCACAAGAGAAGAGCTCTGGAAAGGTGCATGCAGAAAGATTGCTTACCACTTTGTAAAGTATGGGGGGAGAGAAGGACAGACAGCTAGGCCTTGAGGCTGGTTATGATGATTAACTGTAATAAAGCAGCTTCCAGCCACGACTGGATCCCTATTTCATAAGGGGCTTTATAACCTGGGCTGCCAGTCTTAGCCCCAAAGACTTACAGTTAAATACAAAACAAATGAATAAACAGGTACCATACAACCAGTGCACCAGCTCGGGTGATATTAAGGAAACTTCTCCTGTTCATATTTTTTTATGGAGGATCAAAGCCTCAGAAGGTCTCCTCTATAGGCAGTGTCCTTTGTAAGCCTGTGCTTCCAGGGGTTCACAAGCTAGCACTAGAAGTTTGTGTGGGTTGAAACTTGCTGTGCAAGATCTTTGCCTGGGGGACATTTGGTTTGATGTGTTTGACAAAATTTTAAGAGCTCCTAAGTTTAACTGCGCCAAACAAATAGTTTCCTAGAGGCTGAGAAGGTTTTTGGAACTTCCTTGAGGGAAAATTCCCAATTGGCAGAAAATCTATGAAAGCAAAAGCAACTCACAACATTGTAACCTACTGAAACATATATTGCTCTCAGATCCATCTGTAATTGTTTTTTCCATATTGTATAAAACTCTTCTAGTATTAATATTGAGGTTAACTAGTATAATGGGAACCAGTTGGGCCATCAGGAATGGTTAGTGAAGGGGGCCATCAAGAATGGTTAGTGAAGGAGACCGTTTCAGTACAGTCTGAGAGCTCCTCTCAGAAACAAAAAGCGCCAGCCAACAAATCAAGACTGGGAAAGCCTTCAGCTGTCCAAGCCTGTTTTAAAACCCACTCATCCAAAAGAAAACACATGGGACAATAAGAGGGGGAGCACTAATGCACAAAGAATAAGTGGAGCAGTAGGCAGGGAATAATGGAAGTGCCAGTGCTTGCAGTGAGGAAGACTCTTCTTCAAGGATAATAAAATAGAACTGCAGTTTTTTCAGCTCTGTGACCCAGTATTGTAGGTGGTCACCATGCCTGGCACCGTGATCTATTGGTATGATGGATGTACTGCAGAGTTTCCAAAGGGTGTGACTGAGGTGTGGAATTCAACAGTGCTGAGCTCACACCTTCTGTCAGCTGCCAGAAGTGGGAGAGGCATCCTGGGACCTGTTCCCTCTAATTACACTCCCTGGTCTTGACAAGTAAATGCATCCAGAATCAGAGAATGGGGGATGGAGGAATCCATGGAACCCATAGCTCCACCAGCCAAACCTAACGTTGAGGAGTGGTGTATTAGGAACGTTTTCCCCATGAGACCAGCGGCCTGGATGACTAGCCAAGAAATGTATGGGAGACAGGAACTAATCCTCTTTGCGAAGAACCTGTAATTTTCCCCCAGGAGAGAAATAGTGCTACGGCTGGAAGGACAGGGTAAGAGCAGCACTGCCTCCAGCTCTGTCTGAGCATACTGCAAATCTACAACTTGCATGGGAATACAGAGGCTGAACATCACCATAGTGTACATGATAGTGTGTGTTCATCCAAAGAGAGAGTGGAGGAGGTAATAGTATAGCTCACAGTGATTTGGCTTTCAGAGAATATGCAACACAAGCTATACCAATACCACGGGTATGCCCTGGGCAGAGACAGACTGTGGTAGCTGTACCAGGATCAGTAGCTAAAACGGAGGTGTAGCATAAAACTAAGCTCTCGTAATGAAGTTGCACAGGTTGATGGAGGCTTTATCCTACTGTATGGTTAGCAGTCGTATTGATGTATGAGGCACAAGAGAGTCCCGTTCTGTCTTCCTCACAGTGCTGCTTTGGTAAACATTTGTTTCTTCTCTTTTATTTCTGAGAGTCTGCAGTCCAAGCCTGAGCTAGTCCTGAATGCTCCAGTTTTAGATAGTCATGGGGACATTTTATAAATTCTCCTGTGGCAGAATGTGGGCTGTGTGTGCCACAAAGTTTACCCATGAGCTGATGGAGAGTATAGAAAACTGGCTGATCCTTCATGGAGCCAAAGGCATGCAGGAAAGTGTTAATATTCTTTGTCTCTTCTTTCTTCTTCCTTCCAAATTCCTACCTGTCCTCACTGGGGAAAAGCTGAGCGCAGTCTGGCCCAGACTGATGATTCCAGCAAGCACATGTAATGCCACTAGCGCCTACATGTGTGAAATCCCCCTCTCGCTCTTTCTGCTGAACACTCTTCCAGAACAGGGCCTGGGGCTGTCCCTCATGGTTCAGGCAGCAGCAGACACTTCGCACAGGCAGTTGTAGTGCTCCTCACCTGCCCAGCCTGCCTGACTCTTCCAGGCTTGCTGGTGCCTGTGGGAGATAACTTGATCCTGCAGCTCTCCTTGCCATTCGCGTGCTTCCTAGAGACTTGCTTTTGTATTAAAGTGCCTGAATGTGGTCTCAGGATTTGGGAAGGCAGCATGCCACTGATTATTATTGATAGTAGCTGGTGCAAATTAGGATATACACCTAGATGACATCCAGCAGTGTAGGCTGAAGTAGATTAAAGATTAAAACAGTCATTTGACAAGGGAGTAATAGTCACCCTGTCCTTTCAGTAGGGAACTGTTTCCGGCCTCTGCACTTCAGAGTACCTGCCCGATATTCTCACTGCTCTCTTCGTTAATACTTGGATACGTTTCTGAGAAGCCGCAACTTATTTGGACCCCCTTTCCTGTGAATGAGTAGTTTAAAATTGTTTCTTCCAATGTTCATTATTTTGCACTTGTCTATACTAGTAGCTAATGGAGTTGTGTTGCAGAAGACTCACAGCTGGATATGACAGTCAGAAGCAGATGTTCACACCCTAGGCCAGACACAGCTGTTTCTCTGTAGCTGGCAAGGGACTTAGAACAAGTAAATGCAGAGACAGCAAGCCTGAAAAAAATCTAAGGTAATCAGGCTGAATATGCCTGGAGATTTAGGCCATCTGGAAGATTGCCAGAGGGCTATTTATTTTGATGTCTACACCTGCTGAATGGGAATGCTTTGTGTGAACTCAAAGCTTTAAGTGATACTGTATCTCTCCGTTTTTCAGCACTCCACTCCCTCTAGGCAGTGTTGCTTGCTTGATAAATTGTGCTATACAGCTTAGGTTGTTTTTTTTAAAAAAAAAAAAGAAATAAAAAAAGCCCCTAAAACTTATCTTGTTTCCTGGCTACTGATGAGGGTAGAAGGAAAGCACCGCAGCAGTGGAGAATAGAAAGGGAACACAGTGTCACAGACTGCCCCTTGGAGGGTTAAGGTCTGTAGGCAGTGTAATCTGCTAGATGTGTTGTGAGCCACTGGAACAATTTTCTTTGCCCCATTTATAGTGAATTGGGAGAGAAATTCCCATAAGCTTTTTACCTACTGTTCTGTGCATGCTGCACCTTCATGTGCTTAGTGTAGCAGATTTATCCCACAATGCCCCATCTGGCTCAGCCCTGCTGGCGTCCGGTCCCCTCTTTACAGGCAGCATGTGCCTGCCTTGCTGTCATCTTGAAAATTCTTGGGATTTTTATTTTACAAAAAGTTTTGTTGTCGATAGTGGTGATGAGCATTCTCCTACAGTGATGAACATTTGATTAGGATGATTTCTCAGGGCCAAGGCACGATTTTTTGACATAGACCAAGAGGATCAGAGAGAGAAGGACCACTATCTTAAAGTTGCTTATAGGATAGAGGTCTCTTGGAAGATGCTGGTTTCCCCAAGTCCCTGTGCAACTGTAAGGAAACGAGAACATCTCACAGGTGAGAGAGCAGTTACCTTAAGGAGCGATGTCTACTGCTGCAATAGTCATCTCTTCTAAACCCACAAAAATCTGTCTTCTCTTATACTTGATTTTTACCAGTATTTTCCTGGTCATTGTTCTGATGCATTCAGCATAATTCTCTGAGCAATTTTCTATTCTCACAGTCTCCACAGCCATTAGCAACATAGATTTTGTCATCTCCCCAGCGTGTGCTGAGCAGTAACCCTGTTGTAGTTGACATGCAGCATATGCAGCTGCACTGATGGTAATTGTGCCCACTGCTGTCAGTACCATTCCTGGTTCTCGGATGTGCAGCAAACAAGCATCTTCTTTTTTGCTTACGCACGTGACATTTCTTCAAATGCTATTATTGTTCTGCACTGGTTTTGGCAGTGATAGAGTTCATTTTCTTCATAGTAGCTCATATGGCACTGGCTTTTGCATTTGTGATGAAGATAGTGTCGATAATACGCTGATGTTTTAGTTACTGCTGAGCAGGGCTTACACAGCGTCAAGGCCTTTTCTGCCTCTCACACCACCCCGCCAGCAAGTAGGCTGGAGGTGGGTGAGAAGCTGGGAGGAAACACAGCTGGGACAGCTGACCCCAACTGACCAAAGGGAGACTCGATACGATATGACATCATGCTCAGGAACAAAAGCTGTGGGGAAGAGGAGGAAGTTGGGGGATGTTCAGAGTTATGGCGTTTGTCTTCCCAAGTAACCATTATGTGTGATGGAGCCGTACTTTCCTGGGGATGGCTGAACATGTGGCTGATGATGGGAAGTAGTGAATGAATTCCTTATTTTGCTTTACTTGCACATGCAGCTTTTGCTTTACCTCTTAAACTGTCTTTATCTCAACCCATGAGTTTTCACACTTTTAACTCTTCTGATTCTCTCCCTCATCCCACTGGGGGGGAGTGAGTGAGCAGCTGTGTGATGCTGAGCTGCCTGCTGAGGTTAAACCATGACATGTCCCAAAGGCAATAGTCAATTCAGTGGATTATCTGAAAATGCAACATAATTCTCCCTCAATTTCACCACCTTTACCGAAGGTTACAGTGGATTTCCTAACCTTATTCTTATGGCATATCTGTTTCTTAATCTGAACCGGACAGTGGGAAAACTGATGTGTTGTGCTATGATGCTTTGCCAGAGGAAGAAGATACAGTTTTTCTTTGATTATTTGTTTGGTTTCCATTAGCAGAGAGGTGAACTACAGAGAGTACTCAATCTGACACCTTTGAAGGACACCAGATTTTAAAACAAATAAAGGGAGATCTACTGTGTGTTATAAGCAGTAATCAATAATTAAAAGCCTTGTTAAAGCATTGCTGAAGAGTACTTCAGAAGAAAAGTAGTTATACTGCATTTCATGGTTAATTCAATGTCAATTAGCTGATTGTTAACTTCCCTCCAGCTAAATCTTGTTCAGCACAGAGAAGAGAAATCAAAAGCATTCTAGCTTTAACAAGCCTAGTGTTTCAATCATTCATCTCTGCCTGCAGGCTCAAAATCAATGTCAACAGACGTTTCATTGCAATTTTATCAGCCATTTCTGCATGTCACTGTTTTCTTGGCTGCCCTGATTGTCCCTGAAAACCGTCTGTGGGAATCAGAATTCATCTTGAGCAGAAAGCTGAACAGACTGCACTTACTTTCACCTAACTCATGGTTGGGTTCCCTTTCATCTGGGTAATAACGAGTGCTGGTGTCTGCCTGAACTTCCTAAACGGCTCAGGGAACTTCTCTCTCCCGTGGAAAGGCCCGCAGGAACCTGACTAATCCGCCGGCCGCGCAAGCGCAGCCCGGGTCCGTCGCGGCCCCTCAGCACCGCGGACAGCTCCCGGCCGCGCCGCCCTCAGCACCGCGGACAGCGCCCGGCCGCGGCCCCGGGCGGGTGCCTGCGGCTCCTCGTCCTCGGGCAGGAATAGCGCTGAGGGCGCCAATATCTCTTAAAGCATGAAGAAATTGAAGGGCGCTCAGGCACAGAAGTTTTTCTGCCTACATGCGCTTGAATTGCCCGTAGAAAATTGTGTTAAAAAATAACAGGTCACCATGTAAAATTTATGAGACGTCAGAGACATTCCTGTTTGCTTCTCAATTACATCCCTAATTGTGAGATTTACTTTTGTGAAAGTTTTCAAGAGCAAGAGCTAGGCTGAAGCCTGAAGTCAGATAACAGTGGTGCCTGGGTCTTGTCTAGCTGTTACAGAACTTGAACTGATAACAGGCTGCTTTCTGCCTTCTGGAAGCTAAAAATAATACTGCAGCCTAGACTACTGCAAACACTACAACATTGTCTTCTCTCCTTTATGCTGCCTTTCCATGCTATTAAGTAATGTTGTGCCACAGCCAAGCCCTCAGTCCTCCTCTTAAGATATTCTACCTAATCTGCAGCTCTGGGTTGAGGACCTCTGTTGTCTGCTCTTTAGACCAAACGAAAGCATGCATGACAGGACAGAGACACTGTTTTCATAGAATTTTTTAAGGTTTGGCTCACAGTTTTGGATGTTGCTTTCCAGGAGGTACAAACAGCTAGCATTCGACTTGGAGCTATCTGCACCATTGCATCTCCTGCCTTTAGTCCGTGTGGTAGAATTCTTTCTGGAGCATTGCATTATGTTTTTGCTCATTTAAATTCTGCCTGAAAAACCTGCTGTTGTGACACCCACAGTATGATATTCAGTAGTACTGCCTGTTCTCTTGATTAAAAAATAAAATTGACAAAACCAGTTTGTATCTGTATGAGTCACCTACATGCCTAGCTGCTATAACTCTTTTATTCCTTCATTCATTCATTCTGTCATGACTAATGGTTAGACAAGGTGTTTGAGGATATGTGAATCTCTATGATATGCCTAGCAAACTGTGCATCAGCTCATTCGAACAGGAGATATAGGTGGTTACCAGAACTGGATCTGTATCTCTCTTCCCTATTTTTGGGGGTTTTGCTAGGGGTGTGTGGGGGTGTGTGTGTGTGTGTGAAGTTGTGGGTTGTTTTTTTTTTTTAAAAGTAACCTTTCAACTCAGCTGTTTTGCCTCTCTTTTTTTTTCCCCTCAAAAAACAAGCTCATGCACAATACCATGGGTATCAGCTTTACTTGTGTGATGTATTTGAAAAATAAGTTCTACCAACAAAATTAAATGATGCTTAAATATGTGAGGGCTACGAAATTACTACCTTTGAAATGACCTCTGATGTATGTTCAGGTAGGGGCCTGATTTTCAGTGCTATTTTAGATGTTTTAGACTTTAGATTTGTTTCTAACTCACAGTGATCCAAAACAATGAATGTTTAGTTCCAGTTGCTCTTGCCCTTGTCATTGTTTTTGTGACTCTCAATAGCTTTTTTCAAAGGAACCAGTAGTTGGCCATGAGGAAAAGGCGACGTCATACTAGTGTGCTACTCGTTAATACAGTGAATTAATGTGGATTTATAAGAAAGAGAAACCTTTATTTTCCCAGCTGAGAGGTCTTTCTTTCCCATTATTTTATGATTCATTCTGTTCCCCTGCTTCCGTGTTCAGTTTGAAACTGTTGTCATCAAACACCTACTAGGCAACCTAGCAAAAGCAGGCCAAAGAGAGGATTGACCCACTCATAGCTCAGTTCAGAAATAACTTGGCTGTAAAAATCTGTATCAGAAGGTGAGACAGACTTAACCTGAAAAAATAAATTATTGGCCCTGTAGGGTAGAATGTACGTACTCTTGATGTGTATTATACTTACGCTTTTGAAATAACTGATTCACTTTTGGGGTCTGTGGCTTTCTGCCTACTTGCTTCAGGAGCAGAGTGTACCAGCCTGGCACTTGGTGAGAAGAGTGGAGCCGCTGTCGTGACCCTTAACACATGAATTGGTCCTTCAGCCGCTATCCTCATCACCTTGGACAAAATGACTTAGTGGAACTACATGATCTAAATCTGCTCACCCAGATTAAGAGAAACTTGGCATCTGTCCAGGCAGCATTTGGTCAGTGTTGCTCCTGAGGTAGATGGGAGCCAAGCCAATCAAATTGAGGTTATTTCCCCAGCTCGGAGATGTTTGCTAACACTGACACAATGCCCACGGATCAGATAGAAGTTTTACAAGTTCATTAATTTTGATAATGGGCAGGAGGCCCACTCTATTGCTCCAGTTTGTGCCGTGTTGTTGGAGAGGCATCTACAGAGAGGCAAAATAAACTACAGGTCAAAACAAGCCCCCACTGTTTTACCACTTGTGTCTGAAGAGCTGAATTCTACAGTTGATCTTCTAACAGTTCTAAACATATTTTTCTTAATGGTTAGCACTGAATTTCTGATTCTGTTTTCCCGATTTTGCTGCAGGTTTGATGATCACTTTTGTGACCCTTCTATTTCCATGGAGCCTCTGATAACGGTGATGCTGAGGAAAGGTCCAGTTCAGGTACTTGCTATTCAGAAGGTCCTTCTTCACAGAACTAGTTTTCTCCACTTTTCTTTTTTTAAGAGAATAGATACTTTCATTTCTGTCACAGTAAAGTAGAGTATTGTTGCCATAATAAAGCTTTGCTTTTGTGATACTGTTCCACGATGCCTTTTCTTTGCTTTTGGATGTTTTGATTGGCCCCCTCTTAGATGTCCTTGTCCTTTCTTCCCACGTTAGAGTCAGAGGTGAGCGTGTACCATAAGAATTCCAGAGCAAGGAGGCTTTATGGCTTCATAATGCATAATATGTAAATTCACATACCAATGTCTGACCCTAGGGTCGAGTAGGAGCTCAGGAAACAGGAGAGAGAGGCTTCTGATTGCTTTGGTTCAAGAAAAAATCCTTTGTAATAGAATTTTTGTAAAGTACACTCAGCTAACATTAAAGGTCTAAACTAAACCATGCTGCATGATATTAGGGATATTAGAGCTAAAGCAAAGTTTCTGGCTCTTCCCAAGGACCTATTCGGTTGGATAGCAGGCTTCTTTCAGGCTACAAAAAGTCAAGTTCATGTGTTGTACTGGGTCCCAGGCACGCGATCCATATGAACTAGGCTACTGGTATTCAGCCTTGCAGTCTGCCTTTACAACTGGGGGGGAAGGATGACACGGACTGGAGGTGAATCAGAGGTTGCTATTTCCTCCTTAGGTTGAAACAAGATGCGTGACATGGCCCCTCTCTCTCTGAAAACGTGAATTCACTTTATCAAGGTTATAGGTGCAACAATAATGGGACGGGATTGGCGGGGAGGGAGTAGACATGGTCTATGATGCAAAGGCAGGGGCAGGGGAAGGATATAACTTGACCAAAAGCAGTTCTCGGTTTTTCTCTTTGTGAAAAGCTGATCTTCACTAGGTCGTTTTACAAACGTTCCTTCACTGGAATAGTGTTTCACCTTAGCTTGATCCTGTGAGCGTAAGATAATTCCTTTGGTTTTTCTTGTATTTGTTTTCCAGTGCAGCATTGTGGTTGCATGGTCTTTGTCAGGAAATGCTTGTGGTGTTTATAGAACTGTGCAGCACCTAGCAGAGGGGGAAATGGGCACCTGGGGCCTGCAAGCACCACCGGAATACCAGCAATACCAAGTTTTGTTGTCAGAATTGTGTTTCTCCTTGATTTTGTCTCGGACACAGGTAAAATCAAGGCTTCTTTCAAGAGCTTATGCTAAGGAAAGGCTGAAAGTGCAACAGTGCAGAAAAATGAACACCAAAAAACTCCCAAATTCAAAAATGCTTTTCCTCGGGAAGATACCGATCTTGCTGCCATCCACGGAACCAGCAGTTTGCCCTGAACTTGGTACTGCATCGACCTCTCTGTGGGCACGCATCTATGTCTTCGTGCAAATATATCACAATGAGTATTTGTTTTTCTAGTATAAACTTTTAAAAAGAAAGAACGGGTCCCTTGTGGGAAGGCGTTCATGAGAGCTGACAGGAGCCATCCTCTCTCTTCAGGTTCTAAGAAATGGTGTTTTCAGTGCAGGGAGAGTGATTCTTGTCTCCTAGGATCTCTGTCTCTCAGGGCTGCAGAAACAACAGCCAACTTCTTTTTAGCCTAAATTAGCTGAGGATAAAGAAAATGAAACACTCTGGGGAAAATTCTGAGGGAAACAAAAACAGGGGGAGAAAAAAAATCTTCATCTGAAAAAAAACAAAAACTTTTTAGAATAAAATAATATTCTCCTATTTAGATTTTCCAATTTCTGGGACTTTTAGGCGAAAAAAAAAAAAAAAGTGTCTTCTCCCATTAAGAAAATTGCTTTCACTTCCCTGCAACGAACAGAGTTCTGTTTCTAATGATGGCAGAAGTTGAGTGTAGCTGCTGAGTAGCTGGAGTGGGGATCCGACTATCAATGCGTCACTAGCGAAATGTGATTTGAGATGCAGTTTGCTTTCCTCTATCTCAGATCTCAGGGCTAAACCACAAACTGTACATGACACAACTAAATTAATATTTAAAAATAATTACTTGCTGCCTGAAGGTAAACAGAAAAAGGGTAAATAATTGATAGCACTGGGACTGCCACACTGTAAGTCTGCTGAGCGTTTATGATGTGCTGTGAAGGTTCAAAGGGATTACTCGTCTGCTGCCTCTGAAGGAGGGTTTTTGCTAATCATTCCAGGGCTTGTTTTGTCAGCCAGCAATGTTTTCAAAGTTTGAAGCACCAGAATAGACTGCCAGCTTAATTTAGGCGAATCTCTAACTTAATTTACTAACTTTCCTTCCAAGATTTGCATTGTAAATGATAAGGTGATTTTCATATATATAATTTTTTTTTTTTTTTTTTTATCCCATCAACATCTGAAGGGAAATTTCATGTGGTCTGCTGCCAAGAATGTAGAGTAACTTGCATGCAAGAAGTGCTTACACAACGTGCCACCCTGTGACAGTACCCGTCTGCAGAGCTTGGGGATGCCTAGATAGGTGGCAGCTGCTCACTTTTCAGTGGTAAATATCCCTCCTCCTATAGCCCAACATCAGAATAACCAGCGTTCAAAGTGGCAGATGACCATAAAGAAAGATCAAGGCTTTCAAAGTGTTTCATTTTCCCCTGCAGTCAGAAAACTTCGTAACTTCTTACACAGGTTATTGCATTGACAGTGAAAAAACCCCAAACAAAAACCAACCAAAAAAACCTGCTGCCTCCACACAGGACTCCACAGTTTTCTAGTGTTAAAGCGAAAGATAAGAAAATACACTGGCAACGTATGTGGAGAGTCAATAGCTGCAGGTCTAAAGTGCATTTGAATAAGGTGCCATACATCCCTATGGGGGAGTGATCGTTAGATAAAACTTTTTAAAAGAGAAGAATAATGAAGCAGATGCTAGGATCTGTCAGCGATGCCATCTGGGCCGTGATCAAATGATTCCCCAAGTGTTATGTGCAGTACATATTTTACTCAGTGCTAGGGATGGGGACATGGGTTCTTGCCTTTGTGCCCAGTCAGACCTTCATCAATAGCAGCTACTTTAACACCTAGCGCTGCGCCACGCTTTACTTTCGTTGCTTGAAAATGCAATCTAAGCTCTCATTTTGCAAAAAAAAAATCGGTACTAAGGTGTACAAGCATGAGCGTCATTTGAAGACATGCGGTGATTCTTACACTCTATTGAACAGCAGTAAGGCTTGAAGTGGAATCCGTGAGACTTCTTCCAGCCGATGGGCATCTGGAAGTGACCAGCAAGAATGACTAAATAGAAACCATGGTGTGCAAAGAGGGACTGACAAAAGTATGTTTTGTTCAGTCCGGACAAGACAAATGGGAAATGGTAGAGCAGCCATCATATATGTAAAATGTTGGGGCAAAGAGGAGGGAGTACTCTGTTCTCCTGTACGTTTCTTATAATGGCTTAAACTGGGCTCTAGAGGGGGACAAAAGGGAAATGCTTCTGATGGTAGAGATGGGTCACTGTTAGAGCAGATGGGGGCGGGGGCTGTGGAGTCTGTCACTGGAGATTAACAACACCTCAAACAAGTACTGTCTATAAGGGACGATATTAAGAGTTCCTCAGTCCTGTCTCTCTTCCAGCTCCGGCGGTCCAAGGCTAAATAATTGAGACACAAAGAAGCTGAGCACTGAGTCTCAGGCAGAACGTAGCGGTCTGTGTGTATCAGGTCCAAGCTCAATGTTTGTGTGAAACATATTAGAGGGAGTGAGGTTGCCAGTGTGCGTATTTTTTAACTACTGTTGCAGCATTTGGATATTCCTGTGTGTCCTAGCTCCACAGTTTTACTTACCTTCTCATTGATAAAAAGAATATTATTTCCAGTCCTCATGGTTTCAGAGGAAGGCCGAAAAGTGTGGCTGTCTACAGCCAAGAGGCTCAGAAAGCAGAAGGCAGCACATCTCTGGTACGCTTTCATTCTATCACTGGTGGGGCAGGGAACTCCTGCTTTTTCATGCTTGGGGTTCCCAATGCAAGGAATGGCAAAACAAAAAAAAAACCCCAAAAAAGTCTACTCTGAACTCCGTTCCAACATTCAGGTCACCACCCTTCTCCTTTCTTCCCCACACCCAAGACCACACACTTGCACTTGCACCTCCGGGCGTGCATGTCTGCCTGCCAACACAGAGGAGGTTCCCGATCTCATCACAGTTCTGGTTATCTTTCAAAGGAAGATGTCCTAAAAGAAACCCCAGGAGCTCAGTGGTGCAACCCCACCCCCTGCCACGGAGCGCAGCCACTCTCAGCTGCACACAGGCTGTGGAAAGAAGTCATATTTTTTTTTTCGTTGGGAGAGTGGCCAATGGGGTTTATAGGAAGAAGCAGCTGGAGGCGAGTCGTTGTTAAAGTGTTTGCTGCTTTAAGGGAATGTGAAGCGTTGAAACACACTGGAGCATCTCTGGCCAGTACAAGATTCATAGGGGGAATTTCATTTTTCTTATCTTTCTCTGAGAAGTAATTTTATGCTATTTGCAGTAGTGTTTTATGAGACCCAGGCCTTTGTTGTATTACCAGCTTGAAGAATAGGAAAAGTGGGATTCTTTCTTGAACATGGATGTGAACAAGCACAGGACAGACCTAGGGTCAGAGTACGGTATCTGCTGATGGCCAGGTGTCCACGCAGGTGCTCTAGCTCTTCTGTTCCTCGGTGTTGTCTTGCTGCTCTGAGTGGGATGTCAGTGTTTAGCTTATTCATCTCTTCTGTTTGATGTCTCTAGAAGAAAGTAGCTAATAAGGTGTTCAGAACTGCTACCGAGTCAAACCAGAGGTTCAGTCCGCTTTTCCAGCAGCCGGCCCAGCCAGGTCTGTGTTTCAAACATCCATAACACGTAGAGCGGAGAAGGCCTGGCAGGTACTGAACAAGCTGAAGCTTCCCCAGGTGCCAGGATGCAGTTTACATTTTTTTCCTAATATATTTTACCTCCCACATGGGCAGTACCCCCCCAGTAAGAGCTACCCCACCGTAGCTCTGACTTGTGGAATACTGCGAGCATAGATAGATTCACTTGGAACAGGACAAGAGGTTACTGTCTAGAAGGGGACGTTTCCTCCTTCTGCTTCGCAGCAACGAGGAATGGTTTTCTAACCTGTGCACTTAGTACTGGACAAGACCGAGCCCTCTTCAGCAAGTTCCCATCTGATGAGCCTGCCAGAGGGTGAAGGAAGGGCCTGGAACGATCCCTTTATTGTAAGTAGGTCTTGAATACGGGGACACCTGTTAACATTTCCATCAACTGCCAAATTAATTTTTTGCGAAGGATTTCAATCGGAAGTAGTAAGGTGACATTCTTGTTCTTCAGCTCATCAATACAGATATTTAAAAGTCAGTCTTTTCTAGGAACTCGCTCTCAGCACTGTATTGAAGAAGGCCTTTTATAAAGGATGTGCTCACTCGTGGTAAATATTACAGACACAGAGAAAATTATGCTCTTTTTAAAAAAATTGGGAAATTTGCAGAAAGCATTAGGCTTTTCAAAAACCTGCTCCATTTTGCAGGACTGGTAACATTATTTCAGTTAAAAAATAAAATCTCTGGGAATAGCTACTGGTCTGAACGTTACCTTGGTTTGTCTTTAACAGGGAACAAATTGGCTTTTCTACAAAGAGTGAATGGTATTGCTAATGCGAATTTTGGTTGACTAGGAGATTTCTGCCAGGGTCGTAGTTCGGTGTATTATGAGGTTAGTCCTGTAGGAAGGACAGTAGTGAAAATAGCTACTGAGCGTTGATTGAATCGAAAACTAAAAGCTATCACCTTGAAGAGAACTTGCCTTGACAACATGGAGGCTTTCGGAGGTGCACGCCAGCAGCTGTGAAGCCAGCCGTCCCAGTTAAGCTTCCCAGAGAATGCAGTAATACATGCAATAAAGAGATTTTGCTAGTGAAATACCCACTTGTGAACTGTTCATGGGTATAAGAAAAATGGATCTGAGGTCTTGCCACCTGAGTTCCCTTCCTCTCCCTCGGTAGGTTATCAGCATGAAAACAGGAAATGAATTGGACACCATTAATAAAACATGAAGCCTTCGTGTTCAGGCTCTGTGCTCTGGCGTTCAAGTGTAGAAGACACTGTGTGAGAAGGAAACAGAGGAGTCAAATCCACAAGTTCATTTACTCTTTTTAACTACACAGCAAACTTTGGCTCAGACTTGGAACTAAACCTTTCTTTTCTTCCCCTGAATTTATTGAAAAGCTTTTAAACCCTCACACAGAAATCCTGAAGGATTGTTACTGAACTGTGAGTAGTCTTTCAGAGCGTAAAAGATTTTCCTGATAGATTTCACCAATAATTAGATGTGCCAATACTGTTTTTCACTCAGAAGTGTCTTTCACTTTTAAATTTTTAGACCTTGTTTTCATGCATTTGCTTTTCCAGCTGTTTACATGGTGCAGATTTTTTTTTTTTTTTTTATTTTTTTTTTTGCTGTGATAGGTGCCCTTTTTTTGCCAGTTGCTTATGTTTGTGATTTTAGGAATGTCCCAAGATCCATACCTTGCTCTCTTTTGGGGGCTCATGTTGCTAGAGGGGAACGTATGATTCACCTGTCTCATAAGAATGTTGTTTTCCACCAAAGAACAAAGGATTAGCCTCAGAGAACAGAGGTCTACATGAAGCAGACTGAAAGACCCCCCCCCACTGCCAGCACCACCACCTTTTCTGTCTGTATTTAAAAGCATCTCGTGAAAGCTTATGGTCACAGCAGTATGCAACCCAAGGATGAGAACTCACAAACCTGTTTTGAAAAAGTCATGGGAACAAAAGTAGAAGACCCGGTTCAGCCAGACAAAGAGGCCTTCTGCAGCTATAATAAAGGCTTGTTTTGCTCTATGGGGGAGTTTAATTGCAAAATGCTTAGCATAGGTGAATCATAAGGAGCCTAACCATAGGAAGAGGTTAACCACAGTTATAGGAAAGATTCATCTGAGGCTACAATAAACAAGTTCTTGGTGGGAAGAAACCAGAAGACTCTCCTCAGCTGTGGACAGGCCCAATCCTGAAACTCAAAGGTCGAGTTGTAAGTCCAAAGCAGGAATTCTCCTCCTGACCTTAGAGAGTTCTTTTAGGAAATAGCCAAGTACAAGGTCAGGTTGACAGATAAGATGTTTATTGCTAGTGGGAGTTTTTGTCAGGCTGCTGTGGCTGGAACCGCCAGTTCATCTCCCATGGGAGACAGCGCTTCGTAGTAAGGTCTACCACAACTGTAAGTGCAACCTGGGGAGTAGTAGAACGTCCATATTTTTAAACAAACTGATATACTCTCACTGTTAAATAAATGTGGAAGCACTGCTCCCTGGATCCTGTCAGGAGTAAGAGGCTCCAGTCTCATAGAGGTTTTAGGCCAGGTCAAAATTCCTTTAATTATTTCTGTTTAGCCTCCTTCAAAAGAACTTGCTAGATGTGCCTCTTGCTTAATTCCTGAAATGCAGAAGTAAAACCTCAAACTGGGTGAGAAACCTGGACAGTGAGACAATCCGCATTCAGCAAAGTTGCAAATTCAGTGTTACAGTTCAACTCAATTAAACGTAATTTTCTTGGCTGCTATCTACAAGTTTGATGATAGGAAATTAGATTTGACTCACTACAGTACAAAGGGGCAGTTTGGTAAATGTACATTTTCAGCCAAAATCATTAGTCAACTAACTGAGTAGAATTATGTTCTCACTGAAGTTTACGTTACCATTTGGTTTACTTATTTTTGCTGCCTGCCTCCATCTATAACAAGTGCAGACAAACTCTAATTCTCAACTGTTTGAAGTTATTCAATCTCATTAAAGATATGCCAGCCAATTTATTGGACAATATTCAAAGTATTAGCGAGGTTAATTCTAATTGCACAGAAGGATCTATATTAACATTCCTATTTCAACACATTTTTTGTTACTTGGGGTTTAGGTCATATGAATTGGTTTTCTACATGATTGCATTTCTGTTGTCAGAATGTCTAAATATCAAATATTACATTTATGGTACAATCAGTTCATATGCCAAAGAAATGATATTCCTTTGGTTGCGTCAGGATATTTTTGGAAAAATTCTGAGCCCTCAGAATGACAATCTGAAAAAAAATGTTGTTTCCCTCAGAAGGATTTGTCTGAAAATGCCCATTTCCCGCGTTCCCATCCAGCTCCAGCCAGTACTTAGATGGTGGGCCCTGGCAGCACTCGGAGGCACCTGGAATGCTCGGGGGGGTCCCTGGGGGTGCTGTGGGTGCTGGAAGCTGCGCAGCAGCCGCGCTCCAGCGCTGGGGGGATCCGCAGCAAGGGGGGGATCCCCCTGGAACGGGCCCAGGGAGAACAAACCTGATAAATGGCTCCGTTCTCTCTGTCGGTCTGGGCTGGGGTGTCCACGCATCCCACCACTGACTCGTGCCTGGCTTCCACCCGAGCAGAGCCTTGCGCTCTGGGGAGAAATAGCACCTAGTAAATGAAAGAAACAGATGAAAAGGGAAAAGCACTACCCTGAAAAACCTCTTTTGGACAAATCTTTCCTATCCAGGAGCCACCTTCTGTTTGCAGTTTGAGGTTATTAGGAATAGAAATTGGAAAAGACTGTAAACAGTGAAGAATAGCACAGCTGAAGCCTTTCTGCTTGGGATCAGCTGAGTGGAATTCTGAGTGAACATGATCAATTCAGTGGAAGTCTGACTGGATGTGCTCATGGAGGGGTGCCTTAATATGATTGAGGGGATGTGGGACTGAGCATGATTTAGTGAGAGTAATTGAGTATTCGGTACCAGAGTAGGAACAGGAGTCACTTAACTTAGATTAAAATACAACAGCACCTGGTGCTTGCTGCAAATACATTTTTCCTGGAAAAAGAGATGGTTAGAAATAGCCTTCATTACCCCTTCAGAGTGTTTTCTAAATAACGCGTCTCTGTTATTTTTGAAATATCAGTATGTTAAGTGTCCACACGGTTCCTGCTGAAAGTGATGCCTCTGTTAAATTGCCAGTGCCCGCTCATTTTCCAGGTACAGGTACCAGGTACCCAGGGCCGTTTGGAAACCACCACCAGATGACCAACCCGCAGGGAAAGACCACTCGCTCCTGCCGAAGCGTCTGGGCAAGGCCCTTTGGCTGCAGTCATTTCTTACAACTTTCCTGCTAACCCTGCAACTGATTTCCTTGTAAGTATTTCCTGTGAGTAAGTTTTTCGCCTCTCCCTGTAGGAGCCTGTTTTATGCCAGTCATTTTTTATAGTACGATTTTTTTTTTTTAATTTTTTNCTAAGCTTTTCCTTCCCTAGCTCCAGGTCAGCGCTTCTCATGCTGCTGTCTCCTGCCCCTCCCTCTCCTCATTCTGCTGCTCATTCACATTAACTGCAAGGTAATTAGAGACTGATCCTGTCCCCTGAGTCTTTGTTTCTCCAGACTATGGCTTAAATCCTACCCTCCTGCAGCAAACCCCACTGAGATCCTCAGGTTTGGTCCTTTTGGGGCTCCTCTTGCTGTTGTATCTAGTTCTCAGCACAAAGTTCTTTGATATTATAATGTTGTAATGGCAGGAGACCCTGGTTAAGCAAAAAGAGAACCGGCCCTCCCTCCTTCCCTCTGGGGGTTGCGGGTAATAAACAGAGCTTTGCTCAGCTGAGCAACATGGAACCGTCAGGTCTCTGCCTGCATTCCTGTCTTGCAGCTTCAAAATTCTCATACTATTTAAAAAAGCAGGAACAAGGCAGCTTATATGGTCCCAGCACATCCTCATCCCGGCATGGCTGCGGATCTTTTGAAGTTAGAGGCTCACAAAATCCTGCTGTCCGTCTCTGTTCCCCAAAAGAACAGGTCTGGGAACTAGATCCTCCGTGGGGTCAGCTTGCAGCCCGTTGCTTGGCAAAGCCAGCGCCGAGGCGGGGGCAGTCCCTTGATGCCCGTGTCCGTCAGGGAGCCCTTGCTGTGAGCCCGACCCCTGCCTGCCTCCAGCCCCCACCCCGGCTCTGCCCTGGGGAGGCTTTTTTGTTCAGTGTCACCTGTTTTCTTTAAGTTCTTCATGCAGCATTATACCAACTGTTTTATTGGAATAGAAATTAATTCTGTCATCTGCAAAATCAGTGTCTCAAGCGAAGGAGTCTTTTGGACTTGCTTGGCACAACCTACTTTTAAGAAACCCCTGTTGGACAGTAGTTGTCAGACCTTATTCCCAGATATTCCGCGCTGTTTCCTCCACCGTGTTGTGTGGAGCTGATAACCAGATTGAACAGTTTGCAGTTTCTTGCTTCTCCCTTTCCTGGTCATCCTGACAAGCAGCAGAGTTGCTTCACGTTCTCGCTGCAAACCCTCCAAACCTCGTGCTGGACTATTCCCAGTGCTGGGAATCCCAGCAGAGCCCCGTCCCCATCCTGTCTCTCCTTTTTGGTACAAGGACTGCTCTTTAGGTCACGTCGACAAAAGGCACCAGATGTGTGATGCCTCCAGCCCTGTGGCAGGGACAGGCAGCAGTACCGGAGCCAGATGGAGAGTTTGGTGCTTTAGAACTAGGTCTTGTTGGTTTGGGATCTCTCCGTTTGAAGGCCTCTGGCACATTAAGAGCCCTCCCCTGAGTTTTTCATCCTCTTTCAAGCTGCTGCAATAAACTTCTTTTTCAGTTGGCTCAGCTAGCAGTCTGTGGTGGGTCTCTTGCCTCGTGCAGATGTGTACCCCGAGACCTGGACTGCGCATCGCCACGCTGCCCTCGCGCACGCTGCGGAGAAGCTGCTGGGCCACATCGCGCTGCCGAGCGGCCAGATCTGGCAGCAGCGTCCGAATGACTGAAAGCTTCATGTCACATACGCAACCTGCCACGCACCCTGCTCTGCTGGAATTCGGCCCTGTGCATCACCCAGCATTTGTCTCCAGTAGAGCAGGCTGTGCGGTAAGGCTCGGGAGTGCATTTTGCATCACGCGCAGCAGAGACTGGGTGCAGTCCAAGACTTCCATATCTGCAGCTGTAGCATAACCAAGGGAGGAAATCCAGGAGGCTGCATCTCCCTGAGCAACAGCACCACTTACAGCCTGGTCTCACATGCCAGGCTGGGGCCGGAGCCACAGAGCAGCAGTCTGCCAGCACCGGGGAGGAGGCTGGTGTCTGCCGCTTTTGCCTGCCTCAGGACCAGTCCACCGCAGCTGAGCTTGTCTGTATCCTACTCCCTGGCATCCGGGGCCCGCAACAGTCTGACGACGGTCTCTGATGAGTGGCTTTTGCTGCCCGGGGGTGCCAGGGGTTCAGCTCTGCAGGGTGCCTGTGCCCTGGATGGACTCTGAAGAGTGGAGCAATGATTTGAACTGCTGCTTAAAAACACCTCCTTGGACCGCTTCCACCCGCTGCAGCAAAGAAGGTGCCTAAGCAACAGCAGAAAACATCATTGCTGGTGTCTTGCTTTGCCATAGTCCAGGAGAGTGCCCTGTCAGTTACCTGGGCATCATTTCTGGCATGAACTTGAGATAGGAACTGAGGGTCAGACTTCAGCCTCTTCCAGACAGCCCCAGTAGCAGAAAGTATCTGAAGAATCCCACAGACTCACACCCAACTTTCAAGGCCAGCATTTCTTCCAGCATACACAACCCTGCCCAGGAGGCTAGCAGGGCTCCATTATCTGGAGTTTGAATCTGGACATGAGGAGGCAGGTGCTGGAGAAAACAGGCAGGCACATGAGCAGTCAAAGGCAAGAGCAAGCGTTTCACGTCTGCACACTCAGCACATTGTATCCCATCCAAGCGGAGCTGGGGATGTTGAAGTGAGACGGGGAACAACTGGGGATGTGTTGCCGGAGCACCAGGAGTAAGGCAACACTGTGCTCTGTGAGACAGGGGAAGGGAACTGCTTCAGGTGAGATTCAAGGGTAGGGATGAAAATTATAGCAGAAAAAAGCAAAGCACATTGGGCTGCAGTTCCTGAGGGCTGCGATGAGAGACCCTCCAGCCCCTCAACGTGTTGGCACCATTGCTGCAGACACACGAGTCCCAGCGGAGCAGGACGAGGGAGGACGATGGCTCCTGGAGCGGTGTCCAGGCAAGGCGGGGGCACCCTGTAGCAGGCGAGTGTCCTGGGGGATGCCTGGAGAGCTGGTGGTGGGGTCAGCATCCTGCTGGGCCTCTGCTCCTCTATGGGCGTGAGTCTCCAGATGGAGTTTCAGCAAAGAGAAAGCTGATACAATCTGAACGGGGGGGTTTAAGGGTGCCCCTGCACTGGGAAGGGGTCAGGCCACAACTGGGTAGATGTCAGGTGAGCGGCAGTGCAGACGGTGCCTGTGCTGGGAAGCTCTGCCAACACAAATCTCTTAATAGTCTTTCAGTCTCTGCAAGGCCTTAAAATCAATCAGAGGATTAACTAAGCAAAGCTGGTGTTATGATACCTGATCCAGCTTTGCGCAATTGGATGTAACCGAGGCCCCCCGTTGTGGACGGGAGTGCCACTGTGTGCCACGGGGGACGGCAGCGGCCGTGGAGGAGCGGGGCAGCCCTGGGCATGGGTCACCATCACCCGCTCGGGGGGATGGCAGTGAGCAGCAGCGCGGCACTGCTCATGCGAGCCCGTCACTTCCCTCCACTGCCGTCTTCTCTTAATTCAGTGTTTCTCCTTACAGAAGCTCTCTGAAGGTAAACCACTGACCCCTTCTCGCTAGCGACCAGCGGCGCATGGCTTCTGTGGCATCTTCCATGGAAGAGGTACATGTTCCACTTTCCCGTTTCTCTTGCGGCGGTGGCTCCTGGGCTCCGTGTGCGGGGCTGAGCTGAAGCCTGGGAGCAGAAACACCACACCCTGTCACATTCGCTGGTAAGCCACGTCCCCACAGGACCACTTTGGAGAGGTCACCAGGGAGGGAAATGACGAGTTTCCCTTAAACACACCCTGGCCCCTGGCAGATCAATACTTTAATTCGATTGATGACAACAGGAGCGATCCACCCAGCTGACACCAGGCAGCGTCTCTGTTTCAAACCAGGTGTAGGAGTGTTTGTTTTGCTTTTGCTAAAGCAGTTTGCTTTCTCTCGGGCTGAAAGTTAGCCCTAGTGACAACGCGTGCGTGAGAGCTCTGCGTGAGAGCTCAGACGGGAGTCTGATCCCCCTACACACGCCGTGGCTGCACAGCACGGGCAGATCTGGATGTTTCCACTCTACCTGCTAAGCAGTCATAGCACCCAAGTGATGTGAGGAATAATGAAATATCCCCTCCAGAACTCAGCGGTCTCAGTTTTCTGACAAAATTCTCCTCTGCTCCCTTTCTCCAGGCTGGCGTCCGCGGTCTGTGGCTCGGTGCAGCGATGCAGAGGTGGTGATGCAGCGTAACGCAAGGCGATACCTGCCTGCTGAACGACCCCGCTCTCCCGGGTCCGCGCCGACTTGCGAACCTCGCAGCTTCGGGCCTGTCGGCCACCAGGAGTTCATCTATGCAAATTTGCTACAAGAAAATGAGGTCTATAAATAATAGACACCTTGGGCCCACACGTCAGTACGAGGTAGTCCACTGTCTTGCTGGAAATGTATCCGGTTATATTTCATGCTTCTGTGTGAAAGTTGCAGGGAACGAAAAGTACTCAGGACAAAATCCAACCTTTACTCACCTTCTGACCTAAATAAAAGAGTGGAGGGGAAATGTTTCTTGGCTGGAACTGAAGCTGGTCTCCAGGCAGCCCCTGGACCTCGCTCTGTGCCAGGGCAACTGCGAGAAACTCCTGCTGCTTCTGCCTCCTTCGCAGCGGTTCCCTCCCTCCGCTCTGGTTTTTTTTCAGAAGAAATGTGAGAAAACTTATTTACACCATGTGCCCAGCAAAGGGCTACTTTAGATGTTAACAAAACCCAAACCATTCCTAAGTTGTGCTGCCTTTAAATCTTTCTAAATTCAATGTATTCGCCTTACAGGAGTCTCGGCTCTTGGGAGGCACTTCTCTCCCGACTGCTTCTTTGGGTGGCCCACTACTCTTGGGAATACAGGCCACAGAAATCAGGTGAAATTATTTAATTCTCTTTCTATCCTAGTTGTCGAAGCATTTATATACCTGGAAAATATTCAGAAGTGTGCAGCAAGGCTGATCAAGGGTATGGAAAAGCATCCATAGGCGGCACAGCTCCATGGGCTGCAATTCCTCAGCCTGGAAAGAGGTGACTGTGGGACAAAATGATAGCAGTCTCTGAAATCGTGAGTAGCATGAAGAAGTCGCCCAGAGGTGATTTGCTTACTGGCTCTGGTTCTTCAAACAGAAGAAGGTGGTTCTTCGCACAATGTGTCATTAATCTGCAGAAGTCTTTGCAGCAGAACGTTGTGGATGCTGAAGGTTTACATAAATTTAAAAAAAATAAACTGGATGAAGTCGTGGAAGGGAAAAAAAAAAGCATAAACCCTAACAGCTATTGAATAACAAACCTCACTTCTGTCATGGGAGATCTCTGCAAACTGTCAGGCTCTGGGAGCGTGTTCTGGCGAGGCATTGCTGCAAGCTCCGTGCTGTTCTGACCGTCCTCCCCACGCCTCTGTCGCTGGACGGGGTGTCTTTGCTCTGACCTCCCCTGGGCATTCGATGTTATGTTCCTCTGCCTCTCCTCCCCCGTGATTTCCACCCACGTCACCTTTTTCTAAACCTCACAGATTTAGTGTTACAATTAAGTTCTGCGCTGAATATATTTTTTGCTTTGAGAAGCGGCCGAACAATTCTTTGTGAAAGCGCCTTCTGGCTGCCTGTACAGCGTCCTGAGAGGGACGAGCCTTTGGATAGGCTGGCAAGTCATGTAAATAGTAAATACATGGTTCTGAGAGATGAAGTTTCCCTGGGAAGCCTGAATCTCTAGTTCTGTAACGGCTTGGTTATCAAACAGATGATTTACATCTTATTAGGTATTTCCATCTGTTGATAGAAAAATGCTCTATTGCATAATGTTGCTTTTGCTCCTGATTCAGTTCCCACCGCTGCCAGAAGCGCTTTTGGGCCCCCGGACCAGCCTGTTTAAATAATCAGCTCGGAGCCGGTGGCACTCGGGGTGCTCAGCCTGGTGGGCGAGCAGGGATGGCCAGCGGCGAGGGCCTTGGCAGAGCCACCGGCCCCGGGGGCAGCTTCTGCCGGCGGCGCTGCCGCTGCCTGCGCCTTCCCCGGGGCTCGGCGCCCACCGGGCTCGCTGCCACCCACTCCTGAGAATGTATTTTTCCAAGCTTGGATGCAAATCGCAGTCGCTGCTTTTTCAGCACGTGTAAGTTTTGTTCACTTTTGGTCAAGCGTGTCCAAAGGACGGAATCTGTCCTTACGGCGATGGCAATGGAACGTTGCAGCCCGGTTGCCCGCGGATGTTCAAACTCGCAGCCGCCCGAGGAGAAGGAGAGCGTGCGCGAAGCGGGTGCAGTTCCCTGTTGCTCTCCACTTTGCCAGTCTGTACGCGGACTGCTCTGCTTCTGGAGGGGGAACTGGAAAACCAGCAGTGCCAGTAGGAATGCGTTTGTTTGTTGATACAAATTCGCATCTCCAAAGAACCCTGAGAACTTTAATTACGCCAAAGTATCCCAGGGTGCATTGCTTTGTAGCAGTCACTGGGAATATATTATCCTTACATGTAAAACAAAGAACCTGGAAACTGTATTCAACAGGCAAGCAAAACAGGGAATATTTTAATCAGCAAAACGAGGGGAGAGTGTTGAGATGAGGGAAATACTGGGCTCAATGCCTGATTCCTAATCCCTAAACTGTCTTACTATAGTATTGTGAAAGCCAGGAGGAATAAACCTAATACCGCAGCTTCTTGCCATCAAGAAACTATGTATTAATACAGTACTGCTAAGGTAATTAACCAAATCAGACTTAGTCCAGTGCTGAAAAGGATTTCTTCCCCCAGGGATAAGCAGATGTCTCAATCTAATTATACAAGTTATTTAATCAGAACCAGAGGTCGGATATCTAATGAAAATACTACCTAATGCGGGGGAGAGAGGTTGTAGCTCTGAAGCAGTGCGAGCAGAGGGGGGGTTCGAGCTTCCAAACTGGTGCAGTTTCTAATGCTCTTCTGTCTTATTTCTACACACAACTTTAAGTAAGATCTCAGGATAGAAAATGGAAAAAAAAACCACTCGTGAAAAGAGCATATTCTCCCAAAAGTTTGTTTCACCGCCTGGTATGGAAAGAAAATTCTCCTATTAATATCATCAGTGTTTCACCCGCCCGTAGTGCTGACACGGGAACAAACAGCTGTGTTTTGTCTGAGGCGGTTGATAGCTCTACGCGTTACCGTTTTGTTAGCCTCGCTTCACCTGGGAAAAAACTGTGACAGATGCCTAAAACCTGCCGCCCGCTCTGCGTGCATGTGGCTGGCAGCGGCTGCGCGGTTGTTGACAACGGGAAGGCTCGCACCGCGGGCCTGCAGGGAGGGTGCTCGCGGTGCTCTCGGGGACGGGCAGAGCCCCTGAACCTCGGATTCTTACGATATTCAGGTGGCGAATCTCTCCCCTGGGGAAGGCTGTGTTGCAATCACCAGGAGCCAGCGCGCGGGCTTGGTGAACAGTCACAGGATGGGACACACGCATGCTCCAGCCCCGAGAAGACAGAGGAGCTGAGTTCCTTTAATTTTATTATCATTGAAACCCGGGTACTTCTAACAGTTGTCAGGACCTTTCCCGCGTGGTTGGAGGTAGCTGCTCCCAGGGCAGCCGTGCAGTCTCCAAGGAGGGGCAGGCCCCGGCGTGGTCCCCTCTGTGCCAGCCGTGCTCACTCCAGGCTCCTGCCCCGTCTCTCAGTGTAGCACGTTCCATAGATGAGGGTCTTCTCTCTTGATTTCTCCCCGACAGCTTTCTCTGCATTTCCACCCCCGCAGCCGGGTTCCCGATGCCTGCCAGGGCGCGCTGCTCCCCTTGCCGGCTTGCCACCCCCCTCCGTTCCGGGGCCAGGCTGGCCAGCAGTGCCACGTTGCCTAGCGATGCATTTCTGGCTGTCCCATCTCATTAAGCCCTTGGAGCCGCACGCACCCATGGGGGAGTCGGGAGGGAACGCTGGCCCTGGCTGCTTTAATTGGCTTCTTGCCTGTGCACACACATGCACTGCAGATAGTGCCCAGCCTTCCCCAGCGCCACTGACGGGCAGGAGGTAAATGTACAGCTGTGTGCCTGACCACCCGCTGCCTTGGAAGCTGTGTAACTGAGGGGATGTGGGCAGCACCCCCAAAATTGGGATTCTTCTTTTATTTCCAGGACTCCCCCCCCCAACCCATCATGTCTACCAGCGAGGTTGAGCAGAGTGGTCCCTATGGATGGGCACGAGGAGGCTCCCGCTCCGCACCCCGGTGGTGGGCGCTCGCGGGCTCCTCTCCCTCGCTGGGGTCCCCCCGGCACCACGCTCAACCGCAGACCCCCAGCCTCTCCCGGGCTGCAGGGGGGGACAGACACCCAGCAATGCCCCGTGCACGTTTGCACCCACCACGTCCCCCAGGTGCTGGGGACACGAGTCCTGCGGAGGGGAAACGAGGGAGCCTGTGCAGCACCAGGCTGGGAACTCGCGGCAGATGTTGCCCTCTCCGAGAGAGAGAAGGGGAGAAAAGAGGAACACCACGTGCAGCACAGCCGCATGTTTTACTTCCAAGTAAGCGAAAGTCCCGAAAGATCCAAAGGGCTTTGTGTTTGCTGGCCATCTGTAAGCGCGTCAGGCTGCTGCTGTTTTTATGCTGCCACCTCAAAAGTTGTCCTTCTGCCCTTCTGATGCATTAAGAGTTAAAAATAATAGCTCATGATCACATTGATTAAATGAGGACAGAGGGAAAATGCTGTTAGCTGAAGATTTCCTTCAGTTATTTAAATTTACTGTATTTTTCTTTATTAGTTTCAATGACTCTTAACCCTGTATTTTGTCCAGTTTAAATAAGTTTATGTGTTTTCTCTGCTGTGTAGACATATGAAGTGACACACACATCTAGAAAAAACAGGCAACCTTCACGCACATTCTTCGTTGTGAAGCGTAGAGCATCTGTTTGTAACAGCTGAACTGGAGAAATACAGCATTTCTGAGCATGTGGCTGTAGACAAAGGGGTTGTGATAGGCCGTGAGACTGAATGAAAGAGGGGAGGAAATTAAGTGCATAGGCCGCTTGAATTTACACAGGTATCGGTTCCATTCTTTAGGAATCTGCTCCACAGAGACACGTTTGCACAGTGTGGTTTCTCTTTGTTCACGTAGAATTCTACACACAAGAACTCCTGTGCAAAAATGGTCTGCTTTTCTGCTAGCACCTACAAATGGCAAAACTACAGACTGCGCACAGATCGGGGTCGGCGCGTGTTACATTTTTCTCCCTGAGCTTATAGCTGTGCAGAAACACCTGAAGCTGAGGTGAGGCACCGCAGCCACTGAAAACCTGACGGTGGATATTAAACAACCCCCCCGTGGGGTAGTGTTCATCTAGGGGATTTAAACAATTCTGAATTGCCAAACCACAGCGCCCCAAAAGGGAATTTACTAGACAATAGAAAAGGGATTGACAGAAGGAGAAATAAAGATGAAATGTGATGTCTGTTTAACCTGTTTTTCTTCACTTCCATACTTTGTTATGTATTCGGACTTCTTTAACCAACCTTTTATTGAGAACTCTTCTCGCTATTTTTGTATCCACCTCAAATGATGGAGGTTTGCAGGCTCTGCACCTCCCCAGTCCCCCTCCCTGGGAAGGACAGACGTGCGCGTGGACAGACAGACCCGCATCTGAGCCTCTCCGTGACGTGACCGCCTCTGCGGACCACCGGAGCGCTACCACCTCTGCGGACCACAGCGAGAGTAAAGCAAGTCTCCAGCGCTGCTGCTAAGAACTGTGTTGATGAGGTTCTGGGAGGTGTTGACCCCAATAAGCGGGACTGGGAAGAAAAGCGTTCAGAATGGTGGTAAGAGTGAAGAGGTAACGCATCATTGCACCATGGCTCGAGAGAAAGACCAGATCCTGAGGGCCTGTCGACTGCAGTGGGAGTTCGGGAGTTTGTTGGCCCACAGTGCAGCTAAACAACATACAAGAAATACAAGCTGTGGCACAGATCAGAGCTCGGATGAGACAGTCCTGTAACCAGTCTGAGGAGCGCTGGGCCCTCGCCAATGAGCTACTTGCAACACACAAGGAACAAAGAGAAATTTGGCTTTGAACTATCCTGTCCTATATCCAGAAGACCAGTTGCATTTCCCTGTGCTGTATAAATAATACAATTCTTTTATCACTTTGTGCCTATTCCACACCAAATACCAACCTGCCTGTGAATAAAAACCAGCTGCTTGTGCATTGTAGTGTACGTGGCACTGTGGCATCAGCCCCCATGCAAAGAACGTCCGTAGTGTTGCACCAGATGATGGCATTTAACTTCTTGTAACAAAGCGGGATCCACTCCTGCCTTGTCAGCTGTGCAGCCCCGTATCACACAGACAGTCTGCATTCAGTCCTCTGACTTCTTTGGAACACAAACAGTTTATGAAAAGGCGATTGAGGAACAGTTCTTTTCTAAGATTTGCCCGCTTAAAACCAGCCTTGCAGAGCTGTGACTTAGTCCCTGCTTGTGAAGTTTTCTCTTCTAGAAGCAAAACTGTAAGGTTTGGGGAATGATCTGAAGGCTGTCATTTCAGATGTGATGATCACTCTTTGAAAATCCAATTAATTAAAGTCCGTTGAGCTTGAAAGGCGAACGGCTCAGGATTTTTCTTTATAGGGAGCAGCAGAATGAATATTTAAGATAAGATACGGGAGCAAGGATTTGATGGTAACTGCGATGTATGGACACTGGGAGGATGGCCACTTGGTCCATTGTCACTGGGACCAGCAGAAATCGTTCTCTGGGGGCAATACGTCTCCCTAAGGCAGGTGCTGATGGGGAAGAGGGACTGCGTTCAGAGGGACAGCCCTCCTGGCAGTGGCACTGAGCGTGGCCATGCTCCAGGCTGAAAGCAGACGTGGAATTAATGCCTCCTCCCATCCAAGTCTGTGGAGAGCTTTTCACTGGCGTCAGTGGCAACAGGATCAGAGTCGAGTCTTAAGGCTCTTCCCCTGGAGCTTAGAGGAGTTTAATGGAATACAGTCTACGTTGTAATTAATTGGCTTCTGCCTCTCCTGCAGGAAAGAGTTAATGAAGGCTTGTCTGGCCAAGGGGCTGGTACGGCTCCAGTAGAGCTATGACTCACAGATTGAACATCCTGCCAAAGAACCGAGCAAGTTCCTCGTCCTCAGCTCCTCCTATCCCAAAAGTCATAGTGCGAATTGGTCCAGCATCGTGGCTGGAGAGGTTTGTCCCTTACAGCACCTGCTCTCCCCACGCAGTTCAATGCCATTTGTTTGCATAAAAAAATCAGCGTCTGCCAGGTAAGACCTTACACATCAAACTGTATTGTTTTGTTCCTATGGTGCGGACCCCCCGGTAATCTCATAAGGGCTCTCTGCAGGCCTGAAGGAAGTAGAGGTCAATAGAATAATTTAAATGAGTAAGGAAGTGGCAACGCACAAGGAGAAGTTACTGGGTGAGCTGGTCACAGATGAGTCTTGGAACTGACCAAGTTTGGTATTTTCATGATTGAGCTTGGCTCAAACAGAGGAATGGAGAAATGAAATTTGTTGGTGGCATCACCCTTACAAAACAGCTCTCGCTTAGTGACAGGCTGTCCTAGGCGTGACCCTGTACCCCAGTTGCCCACCATTTCCCTGTCTCCGGAGAGAATGAGGACAGCAAAGAGCCACCAGCGGCGTCACCTCTCTCTGCCGTGGGGTTTCAGCCTGGACTGCCAGGTCCCCATTCCCCACGTGAGAAGAGCACAGCGAGCCGGGGCACGGGCAAGGGGGAGCGGAGGTTGGTGTCTGAAGGCTGGTGCCCAATTGCTGTTCTCCAGAAGCACGTGATCACTTGCGAAGTGAATTTCATTAAAAATTGATGTTTTCCTTCCTTCTGAACTCTTGTCATCTGCCTCAGTCGTCACAACAGGGCCAATGATGAGTCACAAAAAGTGCAAAAAATTATGATAGAGTGACAGTGCACTCAGAGATAAGGAGGACTCTTGGTCTTGACGATGAGCTGAATCACACCACTTTGAAGCCAGACTAGCAAAGCGTAAATATATGGATTAGCGCCGGTACAACAGATCGAAACCTGAGGTAGAGAGTTTAAACAAGGCGTAATTTGTAGTAACAACAAAATTACAGGGATTCATCCCTTTGTCTCCCAACCCTGGCACCTCAACCTTGCCACGAGGTTGCCTCCCCATTCTGTACATTTTTGCAAAACACCCCATTTTGGATAGCCAACCTGGGAAGCGCGGCCTGTCAGTATGGAAAGACCAGCTCTGGAATTGTGCGTCGTTAGAGCAATCAATGTGGAGTGGGGAGAATAAAGGAACACACATGTCCTACACCGAATCTGTTTGGAAAATTAAAAAATGAACCATTCTCCGTGCAGTTCCCCTTCCTCGGCAATCAGACTTTGCGGTTGCCACCCTGACTGTAGTCACGAGTAGCCGACTTGGAGGGACGAGCACGTGAGAGCTCCTGAGTTTGACGGCCCCAGGTGTGGTGATTCCTGAGATCCCGTTACTCGCTGCACTCCGGTGTAATACGGCTGCGTCTCCTCCATGTTCGAGTTGATATTAGATTGACAAGATCAAGTGACGGCACAACCGTAGACACCTTTATCTGCTGTATGCATAATCTTTCTTGCTGAAACCCCGCCAAACTCATCCCCAGGTCTTATCTTTCCTAAACTGAGTATTTATTCATGTGGTTGTTTTATGTAAACTGCAAAGAGCCTCATTAAATGGAAACCTTCGCTCAAAAGCTTCATTATTAAGGTGGAACAGAGCTCGGAACGCACAGAGCGAAATTACCAATCTTTTGTGTTATTTTGGGAAGAAAAGCTCAGTGCCTCAGGTGCCCCTGACGCACAGTGCGGAGCCCTGCTCTTACCCCTGAGCTCCCTCAGGGAACAAGCCTGGCCTTAAGGTGAGGAGTTTCGCTGGCCGTTCCGCAGGAGAGAGCCCCTGGGGGCGGAGGAGAGCAGATCCCTTCGGGAGAGGCTCAGCCCCCGCTGAGAGAGAAGCCGAGGGGACACCGGACCCTGTCCTGCCCCGGCAAACCAGGAAAATCCCATTTGGCTTCTGGAGAAGGGCTGGGCCGGGTGGGAAGGTGGCTGGGGCGAGCAGCCACGCACCGGCTATTGCCCGTGTTGTGGCACCTCCGGAGCTGGCTGACAACCCGGGAGCTTCGGGAGAGGACGAGTTTTTTGCGGACGAAACTCCACATCACTTGAACGCAGGTATTCACTGAGGGTAAATACCAAGAGTTCTGTGCTTCCATGTTCTCATTTATATTATAAATCATAATGAAAGGGTTTGAAACGAAAGACACACACACGGTTAAGAACATACAGGCAGTGAAGGCATTTCTCTGAAGCTGGAAATTAATTCCTCAGTATTTTCCTTTTCTTAGTTTGACTGAATCCAATATATACTTTGCCCAGCCATCAGAACTGTGAAACTGGTGCTTCACCAGACAAGAGTCATAGCATTTTGTTCCTAAACGACGGACAGTTGCTAAACAGGGTAAAATTAAAGGTGGTAACAAATCAGTACCCCAAATTTGCATTTCTTCTGGAGAAGCAGCTTTTCAGGGACAGCTTGTTTTCCGCAGTAAAGAAGAGCTTTTTTTAATTCAAACCCTTCAGCGACATTAACATGACTGGTGCAGATCTCTGCCCTGTCATACTTCTTATCTCAAGGCCAGCACCTCCGACAGCGAAATGCCACATCCATCACATGGGAATATGAGCAAGAGTCCGGTCGTCTTGAGGATGAATAAAACGCGTGACCTGCTGCCTTCGTGCCAAGGCGGCTGCTGTCTGAAGCTGCTACATCCGTCCCGAAACGTTAGTACGGACGGTTTGTTTCGTTACGGTAGTGGGCAGATGCGGTTAATCAATGTGGTGTTTGTGAGAAGAGGCCGGGGAAGCGGAGAGGGACTCGATGCGTCGGGACGCCGCGGCGTCATGCCCGTGCCCAAAGCCATGCCGAGCCTCTTGGGGAGCTGTTGTGCGGGTGTTGTGTGTGTGTTGTGGTGTGTCTTCACGCCTGTGCACAAGCACAAACACCGCTGGAGGTGGGGGGGCTGGTGAGGAAAGCCGGGGTGTCCTCCCCGCTTCTTCCGTGTCTGTTAATCTCCGGGGCTGTGGCGCGGTGGTGGATGTGTGCGTGTGGATGTTTTACTTCCCTTTGTTTTGTTTGGTACTTTTAATCCCCCGAGGCATATCTCTGAGCTGAAGAACTTTAGAGCTGATATAGCTTTTTAAAGTGGGGATTATGTAAATGCATATTATGGGGCTTTCATAAATAGGGATTATTTGTCGAATACATTTGAGTGCTTCCTTTGGAGCCATTAAGGTCTGTTGTGTAAACAGGAATTTAGTGACTGCCTAATCGAAATTTCATTGATTCAATAAAAGATCACGACAGCATTTTTTTTGCATTCATTTTGGCCTTGTGAGAACATATTTCTGGACAATTTTCAAATAATTACAGGACCATATAAGACTAAAGCTAATCACAGTGAGCATAGCTCGCACATCTGTATTAACTGTTCTCCACAATTCACTCTCTTTTTCTCTTCCTCTCTAGTTTTGTGGTTAAAAGCACTGTTGACCCAGCCACTAACTTGTTAATTGTCACTCACTAAATTAAGAATTCTGCAAATTCAGGTGAGCAAAGCAAAAAGAATATTTTGCCAAAAGATACAGCCATGCAAAAAGTTGTAAAAATGTATTAAACTGTGCTGTTGTCCTAGATGAAGGACATTTAGACAAAGCGCTAAATATCTGGGGAAGTGCTGCCTCTCCTCAGGGGAGTTTCACACTTCCAGGCAGTTTACTCGGAGAAGACTTGACTTTTGGACTTCTCTTGGCTGACAGATAATGCTGGTGTCTTCCCTCGCTGCAGGAATGGTGCAAACCCACGGAGCCAGTGTTGGATGGGGTTGTTTCAGCCAATGTCAGCCGAGGCCAGGACAGCGTGTGGCTTCACCCAGCGCCGAGCTGCTGGAGACCCGGGTCCAGGGCCCCGTCCCACCACGGCCGGGGGAGTTGTGCCGTCGCCGTTCTCCTCCGCCCCGGGGGTCGGTGTAGCTCACAGCGCAACCGCTGCAGAGGAGACGGCAGCTTCCCTTCCCGAGAGTCCCCAGGGGGGGCTCAGGACTGGTGACTCCTGACGAAGTGAGCCTAATCCTGCTCCAAGAGAGACTGCAACCGAAAGGGACTTTCTCTCGTGATTGAAGATGGTCGGGGTGACCATGACCATGTTTCCCCAAAGGGGCGGCTTCCAGGGCGTGGAGTAGCAGGGTGAGAGCCTCCCCCATAACTCCGTTGTTTGGCACTTGCCGTATCTCCTGGACCGAAGCTCACAGAATCCAGCACATCTTCTCTTCTCGAATTGATTTTTGTCTTCTGTGTGGGAGCCTTGTTGACCCGGAGGTAGAAGCAGCAATGTCTTTGTTGTTTTGCCTTAGAGGAGAAAGCGGTCCTAACCCCAGGCCAGGTGAAAGCCCCTGCAGCACATTTGAATTCACTGGGTCAGACGGGATTTGTCCCGTAAGTGAGGGCATGACATCGCGTGCTCACTTCACGGGGTGTTGGTAGATTTGTCATTCTGCAGCGTAACTCCAGAACAGCCTTCCCGTCGGCACCAGCGCGGAAGAGAAAGATGGTGCTGTTCAACCCCAATAAAACCGGAGGCTGGAGGGATTCCTCCCCACCGAGCCCCTCCTGCCGCAGCGCGTGGATTCTCCTACACCTGATGGCACCGCAGGGCCAAGCGTTGCAGATCCTGTTGGGATTGCACACAGGAGCTGAACATAACCCAGGGGGGGAGCTGGCAGGCCTGTACATCCAGCAGGATACGGCTGGAGAGGGTTCCTCCAGCTCCTTTGAGACAGGCTTCCAGCCACGATGGCCGGACGTGACATGGCCCCTTGTCGCAGATGGACCCCAAGCTGCAGCGTCCCCATCGCCTGGTCCCGGATGGGGGCTCATCCGGCATCGCCCACGTGCCCAGCTCGCCTCCTCATTCCAGTCCTCCCACCAGCCTCAGATCCAGCTGCATTCGGCAGGTTTTGATGCTGTCGCAGTCACACAGAGAATGAATCATATCGAACATTGCCCATGGGGTTGTTTATTCCTTGAAGAGGGAAGGGACTGCATGCCAATATTCCTGGTAAGGCATAATGAAGGAACTAGCTTTTGCTAGGAAACCTGGATGCCCTCCTACAGGGATTCACTGAATGATACGGCTCTGGAAATGCAATGTAAAAATAATGCTACTACATATAATAAAAATAATTTTTAAAAAGCAAAGACGCTTTCAACATACTGAAATATTGACAAGGTCTTTCAAACGGCACACCTCAGTGGAGGCAGGGACACCAGGAACACAAATACGCACATCCAGCTCTTCAACTTGGTGCTTATATGGACATATCTTAACCCTCCCTGTCCACTTTGCTTAGGGTCAGCACTCTCCTTGGCTTTTACCTCCTTCACGACGTTTTACAAAAGGGATTCTTTGCCACCTGGCTCCAACTTCTGGAGCTGGAGTTGCTGAGGAAGGTGTTAAATGGGAATTTCTCGTCTTCCTCTGCTCTTTGCTGTTTCCAGCCTTTAAATTCAACTTCAAATTAAGCAAAACGAGCCCAGAGCACAATCTGTGCACAATGCCTTGGTTTGAAAAGATCGTTTCATCAAGCCTAAACCAATACCACTGTGTAACCAGCCTGTGATGGGCACCCAAGTTACCACACACAATGTGTTTTCTCCTTTGGGGCCTTCTGAAATACAGAAACGGATAAAAGTTTGAAACGCGATCCAGTCAGCCTTTGGAAATGATTTATTCCTATTAATGATTTACTGATATACACACAGCTTATTTTGCATAAAGTTAGAGCTGGGCACATTTATTCATTGTGATTCCCTTAAAAATGGATATAAATATCAAAAGCAATTGGCTACCAAAAATTTGAATATTACAGTACTGCATCATGGATAGTTGACATGAATATGAGTCTAGGTCAGAAAAAAATATACAGAAAATGCTTAACCAAGTATGATATTTTACAGCATGTCACTGAATCATCTGAAAGGGTTATATTCATTACAAACATATGCAGTGTTTGCAAAGGATTCCTCAGGAAAGGAAAAAAAAAGGAGACCATTATTCTCCCAATGAAATATGCTCCATGATCTATGAAACCCATCTCTCCTGCAAAGTCCAGCCTCTTTCTAGGGCTGTATACCTGAAAAAAGATGCTGGGTTCAGTGAAAGGAACCAATTACACATCATTCCACAGCCAAAAATGCACATGTTCAATCCAGAACTCGTCAGTTTTGGCAAGGACATCGTGAAACCGAGCCTGCCAGCAGCAAGGTATGTCCCACATTTAGCTGTTCGTTCCGCGATGCAGCGAAACGAGGGCCAGCAGCTCCCCAGGCCCCTGAGGTGCTGCCCGAGCCCCTGCAACGGGCAAGTGCCAATGCTGCTGTTGTTGCCGGTTTGGCCCTCAGCTGCTGCCGGGCAGGAGCAGTTCCTGCCGGGCTGGGTGTTGTCACCCTGCCCGCCACAAGCCTGAGGAGGAGACGGACCTTCCCAGCCTGGCCTGATCCCATCCAACAGCAGCTCCAGGGGCCGGGCGAGCCAGGAGAGGGGGCCGGTGTGCGCCAAATCGGGGTGGTCACCGGGCGGGACCTCGCCTTCGCACCCGATTCACCACAGCCGGCGGGGCCGCCACCACGCCAGCACAGGGTGGGCAGCGCAAGTAGGCGTTCGCATGGGGCAGCGCGCTGTGCTGCACTCACGCTGGCGTGGGGCGGTGCAGCAGCCCTGCTCGGTCCCCACGGGCCCAGAAGCCAGCCTTGGCTCCTCTGTCTGCTGGCTGCATAGTCCCAGCGCGTTGGGCTGGAGTCACCGGAGTCCAAATCGGTGCTTTGGTGCACCGAAATGGCAGAGGGAAGGGATGTGGCACACCTTCTCAGGAAAGCCTTTCAGGAGGCGGCGTTAATGTCCTCAGCAGCAGAGAGCCACCCTGCCCAGGCGTATCCTCTCTACTGGGAGAGAGCAGGGCATCTGTGTGCGGCCATTGACATGTTAGGCTCGTACACATATTGATCCGATGGTTCATTGTTCGCCCAAGCCCTTGGCAAAGGTCACTGTTTCTGCTCCCATTTTACAAATGGGAGCAGCGTGGCGAAGATTAATTTTCAGAAGTGATTAATGTTCCTGGTGCCCATCCTGATTCACTTTGGGCCTCGAGCCCCAAATGAAGTCTGGAGCTGGGTTAATTAAGGTGTCCCTTGCCCCTCTCCCAGCACTGCCAGACATGTCCGTTGCTTGTTGTCATTGTCTTTTCCCACAAACTCCTTCACCCTTCATCCTGTGCCAACCCTCAAACCGGCTCAGAGACTTGCCTCTGAGGCTGCTTCCAAGACCCACATTTCCCGTGACGCCCAAACCATCTCAGATCCTCAGTTCTTGGCCCTCGGTGCTGTATCCTGCGGGTGCTTAGGAAGGAGCTCACGCCTTCCCAGGGTCCAGGGGCTGAGTTTACCGAGAAGGTAAACCGGGGCTTTTAATGTCCGAGAAGCTCTTGGTGACTGCAGGGCTCATCAGCTCAGGACCGGCGCTACCCCGCACAGCGGCTGCCCAAACCCGCAGGGCCGAGGGGCCCGAGCCGTCCCCGGAGACCTGCCCGGTGCCCGGCGGGTCGGAGGC
>VWZL01004031.1:293182-329780 GCA_013396915.1 Stercorarius parasiticus
GGGCTGCGCGACCCGCTGGGCGCCGAGGAGGCGGGCGGCCACGACCTGGCGGCCTCGCCGCCGCCGCTGGGGCCGCCCGAGCCGTCGGACGAGGACGCGCCCAGCTCCGACGACCTGGAGCAGTTCGCCAAGCAGTTCAAGCAGCGGCGGATCAAGCTGGGCTTCACGCAGGCCGACGTGGGGCTGGCGCTGGGCACCCTCTACGGGAACGTCTTCTCGCAGACCACCATCTGCCGGTTCGAGGCGCTGCAGCTGAGCTTCAAGAACATGTGCAAGCTGAAGCCGCTGCTCAACAAGTGGCTGGAGGAGACGGACTCCAGCACGGGCAGCCCCACCAACCTGGACAAGATCGCGGCGCAGGGCCGGAAGCGCAAGAAGCGCACCTCCATCGAGGTGGGCGTCAAGGGCGCCCTGGAGAACCACTTCCTCAAGTGCCCCAAGCCCTCGGCGCACGAGATCACCTCCCTGGCGGACTCCCTGCAGCTGGAGAAGGAGGTGGTGCGGGTCTGGTTCTGCAACCGGCGGCAGAAGGAGAAGCGCATGACGCCGGCCGGGGTCCCGCACCCGCCCATGGAGGACGTTTACGCACAGGCGGACACGTCGCCGCTGCACCACGCGCTGCCCGGCGCCGTGCAGTGACTGCCCGGCCCCGCCGCCGCGGCCCCGACGGCGGCGGAGCGGAGGGAGCGGGGCGGGCGGCGGGCGACGCGCTTTAATTTATTCCTCAGACTGGCCCGGCCGCGCCCGTCCCCGCCGGAGCCGCCCGCGGCCGCCGCAGCAGTAGCCAAAGGTTTGCGATCTCTAATTTATTCCCTTCCTCGCGGGGCGGCCCCTTCCCGTCCCGTACCCGCTCCGCCGGCCCGGCCCGGGCTCGCCCGGAGGACGCCGCGGTACCATCCCCGGCCCGTTTCTATTTATTTTCTAACCGTGCGCGGAGCTTTCCCCCCTCCCGTTGGTGGGTTCGGTCCGGTCCATCCCCTTGGGTTTCGGTTTTTGTTTGTATCTTTATTGCAAAACCAATGTAGACTGCGAGGGTACGTTTCTATTTATGTTATAGTAAATATTTTATTACTTGCATAAACCATTTACCCAGGAACCGGTCTCGTGTCGTCTTTGCGGGCTGCAGCGGGCCGGGCCGGCGGGGGCCGCTCCGCTGCCGGGGCCCCGCCGAGCCCCCACCGCGGCCGCCTCCCTGCGGGCGCAGGCGGCTCCGGTTCGCCCCGTCCTTCCCCGTCGCTCCCCGGGCAGAGAGAGCGGGGCTCGGCGGGATTCGCCCGTCCCCGTAACGGCACCTCGGGGAAACCTCGTCGCTGCGCGCAATTCCGCGCTTGATGCCGCCCGCACCGGTGGGAACAGCCGAAGCCCGAGAGTCGGGGCTTGGGCGCACCCGCGAAGCGGCGCGGCTGCGTTCGCGGGACTGCGGGGTTTCACTGATCTTAACCTAACTTTTTTGCAGTCTACAGCGTGAGCAGAAAACGTTCTAAACACAACTTTCTTCCCGCTTATCGCAGAAGTAATAAATGTACACTAGGATAGCTGAGAAGATTCCTGCATTCCATTCAAATCATGGTCCCGGGTTTTCTGATGTCATCAGTTTTCCCTTTCGTGGTTTCATGCCCTGATATTTTTCTGCTTACGCCAAGAAAGGCTGAAAATGTAGTTATTGCATTCTCCTATTTCTAGAAGAATCAGCTTGCATCCCTACTTTTAACCTCTTCTCTTTCAGCAAATGCCAAGAAAAGTCGCATGTGAGGATTGTGTTTGCCTTTGCAGGTCCTTTGATTCCTGCAGTATTTTGTGTGTTGGGGGAACTTTTGAAATGTGCCTATATAGAGCTCTTACACTGCTGAAATACTTAAGTCAAAATCTGGTAGTAAAGCACCAAATTCTTTATTTTTTATTTGGCAGAGAACTTGCTGATGTTCCTGAACATCTGGCACTTGCTCGTTTCCCGACTTGACTCTTGGTACAAATTATATGCTGTGAAAACAGCAGGCTTAAAAGGGATTTTCTAGTGATAGCACTGCATCCTGCATAGGAATTCGTATATAATTATTTTTTTTATATATATATAAAAACTTTTAACATCAAATGTAACTTACACTTGAAAATTTATGCATGAAAATTCTTGTCTTTGCTGTGGTTTGATTTTGTTGCATTTTGTGCCTTTGGGGGGTGTGTATAATACTTGCCCAAGCAACAATGCATTTACAATAGATAATGTTATAAATTATCATATTCTCAATGTCTCTTAAATTGTAGCTGTTCTACATCAGCTAATACAAAACTATTAAATTCTCATTCAAAATTCTAGTAATCTGGGTTCTGAGATTTTGAAATAAAGTCACTTTGAGCAGTTATTTCATTAAATACTGTGTTTGATGCTCATGAGTATGTAAATAAATGGTTCACTTTGTGGTACAAATAAGCTAGCAAATGCTGCAGTTTAGTGTATTAATAACTTTCCTTGGCATGCAGAGCATAATAAGAAATAACACTTAAAGGATTCAATGTGCATTGTATGTTTTGTCAGCTTTTGTGACAGACTTAGCTTCCTTTTTTGTATTGTGACTAGTTTTTATAGAAAAGCACAGGATTGTAGGGTTGTTGTAGAGATCCTGGATTCCAAAAGGTTTGCTATATTTCCTGAATATTTACTGATTTCTGAATAGTTGAGCATATACAGTAGATCAGATGATGCACTTCAGTAAAAAAAGTAAAGGAGCATGATGATTCAAGGGTTTGAGTCAATGTATCCTAAAAGCCTTTAAATTAATTTTCAACTCTGAAACAATCTTTCCTTAGCTATTCTTTTGTGTCTGTCACACACATGTGCCATTGTGTTTAACGTTTGGTAACGCTGTAACTCTGCAGCCTTTACTTAAGAATTTCTGTGTCGTAGCCAGGCTTTAAGGGAAGAAGAAACAAAATCGGAAATGGACAAAAGCCATTTTATTTTTTCATTTTTAAAGAAAACAAACTCTTGTTTGCATTGAATGATTAATTGTACTGCTCTTCTGTACCAGGGGTGATTTAAGTAGCCTCTTCCTTCTGGACTAACCTGGCTGGCAAACAGCATTTATATTGATACTTGGAAGGGAAGGGTCAGTTTTCACATTGTGTTCTCATAATGGATGAGATGTGCTGTGAGTGCTGGGGAGGACGAGCACCCTTGGGTTGTTCGGTTTGTCAGATTGTATAAGGCGCTGGCAGCCCCACTGCATTAGCTCTTTCATGCTGTTGAGCAGCAAAAATAAAATACACTTTATATATCTTATTTCTGCGGTGCCGCAGTGCTCAGCCGTTCTAAAAATCAAATGCCCCAAAGGTTTGCCTCTCTTAGAAGAACTTGTTAGTTTTCTTGGTCAAGGATTAAATAGCAATTACTGGAGGGAGACTTGATTTTTTTTAAATATTTTTTTTTGGTGGTGGCTGTTTCTCACTAAAGTCTGAGCTCATCCTACTACATCAGGAGTAAACACACGAAGGTGGGACTGCGATGTTGGTACATTAAAGAAAAGCAAATGTACTAAGAGTTCTTTAACAATGCATAAGCAAATAGCAGAATATGCAAAGTAGAAAGTGTCGTTAAGGAAAAGGAGTTATGCACATTACCAGTATTAGAGGGGTCTAGGTCTGCGGTGATGTGAAATCCTTCCTTGTAACCTAGGGAGCTGCAGGAGCTCTCTGCTTTGGGCAGATGCTCTCCAGAGCAGTGTCCCTTTTGCGCCTGCCCTGGGGCTGTGGCTGGTCCTTGGCCAGCAGTGGCCATGCCCGGGGCAGGCACCGTCCTCCGGCTGCCACCTGCCCACGGAGTGACCGGGGGAGACCTGCCCGCCCTGCCCTGGCATGCGGGTCCGGAGTGCCCGGTGCCCCGCTGGCCAGGCTGGAGCGGCAAAGTGGTGACCGAGGGGTCTCTGGCCAGCGGGGGCAGGTGGCATCAGGCCACCACGTCCCTGGTGGGAGCTGAGGCACAAGAAGTGCTGTGCCTTCTGTGCGCTTCACCCGTGTCAGGGCAGAGCAGCCTCTCGCCCCTCTCCAGGTGCTCGGACGGCAGCTGCGCCCTCCAAACCCTGTTGTCTTATTAATTGGTCATCAGCAATTTTAGGAAATTGCTGGCTTCTGTTAAGGCAGATGATATTCAGCAGACTATCACTTACTTGTTTTTCCTTTTATTTTTAAAAAGGTGTAAGGTTGCTGCTCAGCTTTCCTGTGTGCTTAGGAAAAGGTTGTGGCGTCCCAGGATCCAGCTTTCTTTCCAGATTTCTTGTCTCAGAATATTATTGCTGTTACTTGCAAGAGCAGGGAGCGCTTGCTCTGTAATAACTGCAGAAGTGACTACAGCACAGCAGTTTGCCTCGCTGGGCACAGTCACACATAATTATTGATGCCGTATTCATCTTATGCTTTCAACAGAATCTGGTCTCTTCTGCCGACTGCTATCCACTCGGAGCCTGAGCCCAGCGAAGCGCCAGCAATGCCAACTGTCCCCTAACTAGCCCAAGCAGCAGCGCGATCACCGTAATCTTCTTTTCATGTAAATTTGGAGCATCAGTGTTAACACCTTGGAATCTTGTTCCTAACTCTGCCCATCCCTGCTCGCTCTCTCTCCCACGAGGAAAGATTTCAGCACAGTCTGGTTGAGCGTATATTTTAATTCTGCGCTAATGTTGTTTGCATATATTTTAATTTTACGCTAATGCTACCGTTGTTTGGTTGGAGCTGGATCAGCCCCGGGAAAGCTCAGCGTTGTTATTTCGCAGGTATTGGAAACAGGCTTGGGTTGTGCCCCGGGGCAGAAGTCCACAACTGTGGAATTGCTTCTCCTTAGCTGCCTTGTGTTGTTTCTTACAGTTGGGTTGTTTAAAACCAGCGCATCCCAGCCAACAAACTCCGAGGCGGTGCTGGTGGCTTGTCGCGTGTGCTCAGGACGGGAGTGCAGCCTGCCGTGGCCGCCCGCAGCGGGGATGCTCCTGCTGCGCTGGGAGCAGATCAGGCCCAGGCAGGGGCAGGAGCGAGCTGAGATGGGGCAGGGGGGGAGGGCCGTTTTGGTTTAAAACGCTAAATGTCCTTACATGAAAGTGTCTGGTCTTGCTAAGATATATATTGCTGCTTAGAGAGCCCTGGCCCAACAGACCCTCCTGATTCCAAAGGACAGGATTTCTCCAGGCTTATGCCAGTGAATACGATGTGGCTCTGATCAGCACCATCCCTCTGTTTTGCGTGTTTGTGCATATATAGGAATAAACGCAGGGAACGGAGCTTGTTAGGTCTTTCATGTGAACTCCCGCTGCGCTTTGCAGAGCTGATTTACGGGTGTCTGGCGTCTCTCCCACTTGTGATTTGTTGGTGAGCATGCCTGTGGATGTGTGCGCACACAGCTCTCGCCTGCGCGCAGGGGTAGAAATACAGGCAACTGCACTTCATCGGGTGTTTTCCTTTGTGATTCATGTAAACTCTACCCACAAATGTTCCCCCTAGTTTCGGTATGAGCTACTGAGACCAGGCTGCTCCGTGGAACCTCCCGTGCCGTGCGTGGGAATTGCAGGGTTGCAAAGGCAGCGTCAGACCGTATGATACCATACACAAGATATAATGTGTGTGTTAGATCAGACCTCGTGAATATTTCATGTTCCTTGTTACCACGTTGGTTTTGGTGTTGGTCAAAATGAGTGTTATTTCTTGTAAGCCTTGCAAAGGTGGTGTAGTTACACGGGCGCCCTGGCTCATACACTGCTGAGGGCGCTTGCTGCAGAGGAGAATCTGTCCATGACAAACTTTAAAGACTTTTTTTAATTGATTTCCCTCGTTACCACCTTTCTTTTGGAGCGTTCTGCCCGATAAAGGCATCTGTGCGACACCTCCAGCACCCAGGTCGTGTTTCCCTGTGGACACATTGACTCCTTGCAGCTCCACAGAGGGCACTCCGCTTTTGACCGCTTTGCCACATTATCATTCTCCCAAGGCTTCTTGCTTTTTAATCCCTGCAGCAGCTGCTCTAGGGCCAAAACGGACAGCAGTCACCGCAGCCAAAGAACAGTGTTTCTTTCATAATGGTCCCAAGCTGGCTTTTCTGTCAACGTGTTTAAGAAAGGCGGATGGGTGGCTGGAGCTGCCGGGCTCCCCGTTTTAGGAGCTGTACCCGTAACAGCTGAGCGCCTTGAAAGTAGATGAATGAACAAGTGCCCCAAAAATCTCCCTGCGGATGTCACGTACATGCACGGGAGCTGTCAGATGCTCCGTGGAAGTGCCCGCTCCTCGCATGGGGATTGATACAAGGTATGAGAAAGCCAGTGGGCATTTTTTCATTTCACTGTAGGTGTTTGGGTTTGGTTTGGTTTGTTTTTGTTTTTCTGTGGAAATTTGTCCTGTGGTTTTTCATTACCCGGAGCTCAATGTGTACTAGCAGCACTCACTCACCCTGGAGGCTGGGCGACTTTGAGATTATGCTGGATCTTAAATTTGTAACTAGCCAAAAGTCTGGGAAATGAATTTGATTTACATGTTTGCATCTTTTGCAGTTGTTTGCAGGATTGCTTTGAAGGAGTCAGGCCATTGCATCAGCTGTCTTTATGTATTTTTTAAAAATATATAATTAGTTTTAAATTGGAGAAGTTTCTTCAGTCATGTTTAAGGCTAACCTGGTTAAGACAAAAGAAGTGATGTCTTTTGAAATAAATCAACAGAAGTATGGGCAGTGAGAGAACGGTAGTACAGAAGGGCAGTTACAGCTTTGCTACAATGGGGACTTTCCTCTAAATGAATGTGGGAGCTCCTGGAATTTACTCCCAGATTTCTTTGAGGACTAGGAGAGATGTTTTGGGTGGGTTGTTTTTTTTCCCCAGTGTTTTTACTTCTCATGAAGTGATGTAAGAAATCTTTCCTTAAGTTATGGAGCGCTGAGAGGGCCTCAGCAAAAAAAGCTTTCAGCAGGACGAGATGCTCCTGGTGGTCGGTGTGAGCCGGGAGGGTCTGCAGGCGGCAGCTCCGCTGGAAAAAGCGCTTCCATGTGCTGGACCCTGAGGTGCGGTGCGGGCAGAGCTGTACCGTACGGAGCTGCTCTCCTGTGTCCCTCTCTCTTACTGGTCTGTATATGGGTCTTTTCCTGGCCTCTGCAAAGTGGTCCTGACGCTGCTGCTGCAGGGCTGGGGAGAGCAGGACGGGCTTGCTGTGAGTTTTGAGGAGAAGCGCTGTGGAAGGGCATCACCCACTGCTGAACGGTCTCCGGCAGCCCGGGAGCCCCGTGGAGCTGCAGCTCGCGATGACAAGCACAGCTGAGTGCCGTCTCTCCGGCTCCCGGCTGACTTGCTTCAGCACAGCGTTATTTTTGCTTACATTCCCTGTGGCGCGTATCTGGCGGAGCTGTCTGGAGGAGCTCCGACGTGCCGTGGTGGCTGGCCCTTGTCCCTGCCCTCTCTCCCAGCCAGGTGGGTGTCAGGGTGCAACTTTGGATTTCTCTTCCTTAGGACCAAGGTCTGCGTCCCTTATGCTTTTGTGTCTGCAGAGCTCCAAGTGCCAGGCGCTGGCGGGTACTTAGCGCTCAGAACAGCTTTAATCACGTCTTTCCTCATGCCTTAGCACAGTCTCAGGCGTCGGAGCATTATTCAGGAGCAGAGGGATGAAAACCATTGCCAAACCTGACCTCTCGTGTTGCTTTCCGTGTCACCCCCCACGGTGCCCTGCTGAAGGGTCCAGGCGCTGGCGCGGCAGAGGCTGGTGGGACCCGCTGGAGCGGTGGGGGCGAGGGTCTGACCTCGGTCCCCACGGCAGCGAGGGAGAAGCCTGATGGGCTGCCACAAGGTGCAGAACCTCAACAGGCGTGGGAGCGATCCAACAAACCCGTCGTCACAGAAAAGCCTTGTATCTTGTGGTTCAGGCTACAAATCATCACAGGGCCTGGGTTTTTTTGTTTTTTCCTCTCTTTCTTTAAACGTTGCCACTTCAGCGGATGGAGCTGGAGTCATCGGCAGCCTCCCAGCTGGTGCGAGCGAGGGGGTTGCTGAGCCCCGCAGGAGGCAGGATGAGCATCGCGCTTGTCAGATGGACTTCGGTGTGGGGAATGTTGATTCTTCAGCAGATAAGGGCAAGCAAAAAGCGGCGGGCAGTTGCAGCGCTGGGTTCATTCTGTCCTGTACTGCTCTCAGGTACGTGTGAGAATCGGGCTCTTGTTCATAAGAGGGTTGTGACACAAGGAGGATTTGCTCCCGATAGGGGGATTCTTAGCATTTTGTTTTCCTGAAGTTACTTCATTTACTCTCAGCAGCAACATGCAATTTTATTTTCAGATGAGAACATACAACAACTTAGCTCATCGCTAGCAGAGCTTGCCACCTTGGAATGCAGCAAGTCTGTGACAGCCTTTCTCCAACCAGCCTCTTATTGCTGTGTCGAAGAAAAGAGTTTTCTCGGGTCTGGCAGCACCCTGCAGTTGGCTCCCACTCCGTCAGTCTTACTGGTTGCTGGGTTGCTCTGCTGCTTGCCCCAGCCACTTGCCAGCCCTTGGCTCATGAGGATGGGTGCGGGGCCGAGCAGCAGCACCATCCCACCATCCAAGCGTCTCCCCCACCTCCCTGCCTCTGCGGAAGGCGCAGCCAGCCGGGGAGAGCTGCTGCTGCGGCCTCCACAATGGCTACGCTCACCAGATATAAAAAAACTTGAAACTGTCCCCAAAGTCACTGAGATGCTTTTGCCTGTCTCATGGTGTGTTTGCCCTAAATACACTTTTAAAGTGAAAGACAAATAGGCAGATCTTTGCAGGGTCTGAGCCCGGGCTCTGCGGCACGCCAGTCGCATTGGCTGCACAATTGGTATATGCACCCTGACACTTGCCTTGCATTTGCTTCCCTGTCGCTATTCGTTTTCAGCCGTTTCTTTCTAGTGTAGATGGCAAAACCACAGCGCTCCGTGAGACTTTGCCGAACGTGTTTGTCGTGCAGCCTCTCTGCAGGTCACCTCGCGGTGCTGGGTTTGGGGGGAGCTGGGTACCGCGAGGGTCGGGAGAGCTGAGCGGGGCAAGGAGCGGTTGGCACAGGCATGTGTTGGGGTGTTTACCTGGTCGGGTGATGCTGCCGGCCCATCTGGACCCTCCCCAGGACACGGCAGGGTCAGCCTGGCTCTGTCCCCAACAGCCGGCAGCACAGAGGTGGGAGCCTGCAGCCGGCGCAGGATGGAGCCAGGCTGCCCGTCCCAGGACCGGGGGCTGCCCACAGCACGTGGATCAGACGCGTGTCCTGGTCTGCGTGCTGGGCTGGCTCTGGTCAGCTGCTGGGGAGAGGAAGGGTTGGACCCGGTGGGCAGAAGCCCCCTGTCTCCGAGCCTTCCCGCCATTCTCGGCCACCCTTCGGCCCTGCTGCTCGTGTCCGCCGGGGCAGGGGCTGGCTGTGCTCCCAGGGAGGGGACTCGCCTCCTCAGCCCTGGCCCGGCCTGGCTGGTGTTGGGGACAGGCGCAGGTCAGCGTCATTAAGAGGGAGAGTATTGAATCGATACCTGGAGTGTTTGATATTCTGCTTAGTGGAACACTTGTTATGTCTTTAATTACTATTTCTAAAAGCACCACGGGATGGAAAGCAAAAGGCAGAAATAAATAGCGAGGGGTGATCAATTGGGCATGAAACCCTTGTTATTGATCACCTTTAACCTCTGCTTAAACTAATGACAGAGCTACCATTTAACTGTCCCCAGGCACAAAGCGCATCAATTGTACAAGTGCCACATAAATCACGGTGGGTCGCGGTGTGTTGCCAAGTGCCCAGGAGCCCACCGGGGTCCTGCGGGAGCTGCGGGGGCGGGGGGGGCACTGCCCTGTGTCGCGCTGCTGCGGCACCCGCAGATGGCCACCTAGGGTCAGCCCCGGCCCCGGGAACTAACGTTCCACACAAAAAGGCTCCGACGAGCAAAGCTACATCATGACTCTCAATGTAGTGCAGGGCTGCAGGAATGACATTATTTGCCCTGCCTGCCTCTTTCCCCAAAGAGCTAAAAAAAAAGAATTTATGCTATTGAAGATCCCATTGATGCCTCTCCCGACCACCAGGATAGCAGGGCTGGGGGGGTTCCTGACACACGGTGAGTTTGCAGGGGGAAGGACAGACGGGACTTAGGTGAGACAACGATCCCGTTTCTGAGCAAGTGTTCGGAGCAGCAGAGTTTGAGGAGTGACACGGGCTGGGCGCATGAAGGGTCACCTTTTCCCGTGTGCCTGTAGCTGGCTTCCTGAATCGTCAGCTGTGCTGGAATTGCCCTTTCTGTTTGGTACAGGGGTAAAAAACAAACGAACAAAAAAAAAAAACAAACAAAAAAACCCATCAAGACGTGCGGTTGGCAGCAGAGTGAAGTCAATGCAGCCTCTCCAGGTAACAACAATAATATTCATTAACATTCAATCTACAAATTATCCCTTGAAACCCCGGCCTGGAGATTTGCCAGTTTCCAACACAAAACAATGTTGTCTGCTACGTTTCCGGCATGGTGGCGTTTCCAAGGCTGTCTCTGACATATGGCATCACGGAGCTATCGGCTGTACGTCCCGCCGCGGACAGGGCGAGGGGCTACACCCCGCCGTGTGAAGGGAGCGTGTGTGTTTCGGTAAAATAGGATGGCTGCTCTGCAAATTCAGTTCCCCGAAGAATTAGGAGGTGATCTTTTCCTTGATGTTCCCTCCTCTTAGTTTTGGTGAAACCAGTGGGCTTTTTCAGCAGCTTCCAAAAAAGCTGGCAGTTTCCAGAAATTGTTTCATAAGCATTTGCGCTGAGCCTTTGGTAGGGAAGGTAAGGATGAATCGCAGCAATTGGGAAGAGTCCCATTGAGCAGCGTCTGTCCCTCTGGGAGAGCTCTTGGGATTACTCCTGTCTCCACGGGGACAAGGAAAAGGTCTCTTCTTGTCTGCTGTATGTCCACAGCATGATGCTGGGCACACACTGCCTATGGCTGGCGTTGCTGTGCGCATCCCTGGAGGGCTTCCTTAGGAGACCCTGGATTAATACACACTTTGCCTTTGAGCTGCCACTTGGAGGGTTTCTACTGAAACCTTAAAAATCATTTGGGTGTCCTCATCCATCAGCTGTTGGAAACAGTATTGATAATACAATCATTCCTCCTTTGGTCACTCTGTTTCCCTTTTTCTCTGCTGCAGATGCTGTAATTTGTCACTGCTGTCCCCCTGAAACGTCGAGAGACTGGATTCTGCCCAGGTGCGGCACAGGAGCATTGCAAATGCAGCCCAGGGAGGCCTCCTGCCTCTCGCCACCCAGGGCTGCAGCATCCTTGCCCACAGCCGAGGGACATCCAACATGGCCCTGGGGACACTAAGCAGCCTTCCTGCCCTACGTCTGCTCGTGCTCTGCCCTGGCCAGGCTGGGGCTCTGCTTGGTCTGTGCCAGCAGGACCCCGCTCCGGGGTGTCACGGGTTTGCGTCTCCGAAGTGCCTTGTCCCCTCAGCTCTGGGTATTTCACAGGGACTTGGGTGATGCATAGGCACCCAGGTATGTCTGCCGGCCCTGGCGAGGGGCTGCTGGGGAAGAAGCCTGAGCCCGCAGAGGTCCAGCTGGCACGGAGGAGGGCAGCGCTGTGCCCTCGTCCCAGCCCGGGTCTTGGCCAGCGCGGGAGAGCTGAGGGGCAAGCTGCTGGCTGGTGCTGGGGGGGACAAGCACAGCACCCTGCGGCCCTGCTGCAGAGCCCCCACGCCGTGCCGCTGGGTGGGCAAAGCCTCCAGCTGGGCTGTCACGGCACCTCAGCAGTCACTTGTGATAGACCTCAGACTTCAGAGGTCCCTTTTTTCAGGTAGTACTTTGCTTTCTGTCTTCTGTCAGAAAGCGCTGACAGGGTTGGCTCGGAGGGGACACTGTCCCACTTTGCTCCTGCCCTGGGCCTGGGGGGTCCCTTCAGGTGGGTGCTGCCAGGTCACCCTGGGGGTTTGCTCCGTGTCCCCAGAGGGTTCCTGTTCACTGTCACTATAGTCACTAGAGACAGCTATTGGTACAGGCAGCGCTGCTGCTCCTCTCATGGTCACCGAGGGAATAAGCCGTAGGTGTCATTAGCTTTAAGCTGGGAGGTAGCTTTCATTCTCAAGGGACTTCTAAGGCCTGCGGCGTCTCAGAGCAGAGGGATGAGTGCCGTCCCGCCGAGCCCTGCTCTGCATCCAGTGCTGCCGGGAGGATTCGCCCCTGACGCCCGGGGTGGCAAACGTAGGCCACTGGGGACATCGGTCGCTGCGGTCCCCGTGCAGTGAGCGGCTGCTTGTCTGGCAGAGGCAGCGTCTCAGCGCACAATAAAATCTTCTTCCATGTCAGTCCAGAGCGGCAGAGCTCCCTGCTGACAACAGCTGCGCGGGGAGCTTGGCATGGATTTGCATAGATGAAATGATTTCTCCTGCCATTCATTCAGTCTCTCTGTCTGCCGGCTTCCCTGCTCCCCTGTGGAATCCGGGGTCCACACAGAGCGCATTCAGCCGGCCGCGAGCGCGTTGCTGCGCGTTGCTTTGCACAGATGTCCCCGAGCAATTCCATGAATTGTTGCTCTATAGTCACTAAGCTGTTTGGGAAAACATTTCAGATAACTGTCCTACGCATTGGGGTGACTGAATTAATGGCATTTGAATGGTCAAAAAGATAGTGTGGATTGGAAACAATGGTCTCCCTGTAACGGGCGGCAGGAGAATTCCAGCTGGTATTTTCATTGTTAATGAGCAAACCCAGGGCGCTCTGCGGCCTCGCTACCTTGGAAGGGGCTGGAGAAATGCACAAACCAGCCCGTCACTTCCCCTTCTGAACTTTTCAAATGCCAGGAAAGGAATGCTTTTCAAATTGTCTTTTAGAGCTCCACAAGTGCGACGCTATACCTCAGCGAAGGGAAGGGGGAGGACTGTGGCCGTGGCTGCGCTGCCCGAGCGCTGTGCTCTGCGATGCACCTGGGTGTGCATGGATCCGGGACCTCCTCTGCCCTCGGGCGCCAGCAGCACCTCTGGCTGAGGGTGCCCATGAAGGTGGAAGCAAACCCCACAGCACTGTCACCCTTTGCCCGGTCTCATGCTCCTCCCTGCGTGTCCCTTGCTGAGCATTGGTGGAGTAAAGGTACGGGGCAGCGGGGAGACCAGGGCTGATGGGGAAGAAGAAGAGGGAGAAGGTGTGCTGGCAGGAGCACCCTGTGTGGGGAGCTGAGACCCACCTTCACAGCCGCCGTGACGGAGCCTGTTTCCCCACAGCCACCGCAGAAACAGCCCATTGACCACAATCATTGTTCTCAAATGCACTGCACAGTCCCAAACACAGTTTTCACTCAGTGATGAGAAGTCCCCACTGTGACAAGAGGTGTCCTTCGTGGCAGGAGGAGCATGAGCCCACCTGCAGCCGGCCGGTGCATGCCGTGTGGTGGCAGGCACCGCTCCGAGGAGGCGCTTGGTGGTCAGGAGAGCTTTGTTGCATCTGGGCTTGGCAGAGCACAGCGATGTGAGCCATACATCATCGGGAAGAACGTGCGCTTGGGTAACACATTAGAATAATACATTATTAGAGCACTGTTGCTATGGTGATGTATTAGGGCAATATATCATTAGATACCTTCCATTGATGATGTATTACTCCAAACATGGCTCCTGCCAGCACCAGCACAAGGGCCACAAGGGAAGACTTGTCTTTGCAGAAACTCTACCCTTTCCCTAAGGAAAAAAATCCAACTGTAATGGCTTCATTAAGGGGATATGGGACAGCAGCTGGCCTGGGGCACCTCTTCCTCTCTCCTAGGGCGCTTTACAAGTGAGGCTGGCTCTGTGCTGAGCCACTCGCTGTGTTTCCTGGGGACCTGGTACCTGCATTTTAGTGCATTTGAGCAGAAGGACCTGCCTGTGCCTTCCAGGCAGCGGGATGAGATCTGCCGGGCCCCGCGCTGAGCTACAGGAGCTGAGGCACCAGCGGGTGCCTCCCCCGGTGCAGTGTGGAGTCCCATCGGACACAATGCCTGCCGCGATGGGTCCTGAGCTCCCCACATCCCTCACGCTGCGCTCTCATGCAGGGACCGAGTCTACATGGGCTGGGGCATGCTCCGAGGAAGCTCCTCTTCTCCAGGTCTCCTGATGGCCAAACGCGCTGGTGGCATGTGCTGGTGCCCAGCCCCATGGCAGAGGAGACAGATGGACCGAACTGGAGCCCAGGGCGTGGGTGACTGCTGCTGCTCACCTCCCCGTGAGCCGCGTTCCTCGCTGGGCTCAGTTCCCTTGGGATCTCTCGTCCCATGCAGATGCCACTGGGCGAACAGCACTGTGCTGGGTCTCTCCCTGGGGACAGGACATGGGCAGATGCTACTGTTTGCTGGACCAAGGTGAGGGAGACGTGAGCCATTTGCAGCCCTCCCTGGGCACGGGTTTGTCACTTGCTGGAGGAAGGAGCTGATGGCAAGGCTGTAAGCGCTGTGACACCGCAGCAACACGCACCACCGTGCCCGGCAAGCAGCACTCTGCACTCGCAAGGCCGTGTCCCATTCGAAGCACAGAGCGGAGAAGACTTAACGAAGTGCTGGGCACCGGAGGGTGGTGCAGGGAGGCCCCTGACGCAGCAGACTGAGGCCTGCAAGTATCCACTCTGCTCCTCTCTGTTCCCCCAGGTGCCATGGGGCAGGCACCTCGTGGGGCTGGTAGGTGGGCACTGGCGCTCCGCGGGTGGCGAGGCATGGCTGGAGACCGGCATGGGCACTCCTGGCCCTCCACAGCCTCCCACTAACACCAGTCATCACCTTCCCCAGCTGCTGGGCAGCCTCCCCTCCCAGCCAGCGTGGAGCGAGGCCGTTGGGGTGCTGCACTGATGCTCTCCCCTGGGGGACCCTGGCCCCAGCCTGCCACGAACCCAAAATATTGAGCCCAGGAGAGGCTCCGGCCAGCTGGGTCCTCAGGCAGCCCTGTGGTCTCTGCAGGGCTGCACTCTTTGCAGCTCAGCAGGATAAATAAATTGCTTCAGCGACAAAGGCTCCAGAGAGCAGAGAGGGAAAGCAGGTTGCTTTCGCTGCGAAGTATGCAGTATGCATCAGATATAATTTGGTTCTAATTAACGGAGAAGAAAGTAGCAGAGTTAAAGCATGCACTGCCTTTTGCAGGGATGTCAGTGCTGAATGCCTGAAAAACGCAACCAAATCAGAAAGACAAGTGCAAGGTGAGCAAAGGCTGGCCGTGCTGGGCAGTGGCATTGTAAGCAGAGTGCCAGGAGAGATGCCCTGTCCCCTGTGAGGTCCTGCAGGCAGGCTCACTGCAAAGAAACAGTTCGCAGAGCACACGCTGTGACTTGGTGTGGAGATGCCCCGGTCAGATTGCTGCGTGTCAGCTGCACCCAGGGACTTTTAAACCGGCCGCTGAGAAAGCGCTGGCTCCCCTGCCCAGCTCCCCTCCCGGACACGACGGGCTGCTGCTGGGGCTGTGCGGGTGCCCATCGCTTCCCTCCCCAACTTTTCCCCCTGCCTAGAGGGACCTCAGTGTTCACCCCTTCCCCAGCTGCTGTAGAGCTGCTCCTGGGTCTCCCCCATCCAGCACTGCTCGGAGGATGCAGGTTCACGAGCAGCCCTGGATGCAGCTGCTCGTACGCACAAGCGTGTGTTGGGGCAGCAGGTCTTCTGGGCTCCGTTCCCAGCAGTGTGGGCTAGTGGTTAGACCACTTAAGAGCCAGGCTGCCCCCACATCGCCCTGCAGATGCACACTTCCTTCCCTTGAAATCTCTGCGGGAGCAGAGTCTGCCCACTGGGGGCAGAGAGGGCAAGAATAAGAGGCTGTTTGTGCAGACTTGAAGTATTATAAATAATATTCCCCTGGAACTGCCCTGCCGCTGCCGGTTCCCGTTCATAATAATGATGTGTGAGACACTTTAGGAGAGCAAGACTGTGTCTGCCCTTGATGCCAATGCTTTTAAGGGTTCAGCACGCTGCCCTGCTCCCAGGCACCATCTGCAATGCTCTAAGCCAGGGCTGCTTTTAGCTTCTCAATCAATTGGATTCAATTAAGTGATAACGTGAGCCTGTGGGTAGAGAAGTGATTGCTTATCCCTTAATCAGCAAATTCTCCCCAGGTAGGGCAGAGCGGTTTGCCACCCGGTGTCCCTGTGGTTTTACTGCTGATGTCCGCCGGATGGGAGCTGGGGGTGAGAGCTCCTGTCTCAACCCCCTGGAGCCCGACCTCCAGCTGGTGCCTCCTGCCCATGCTGCCGAGCCGGCGGTGGGAACGGGGGGCGTCCTGCAGCCATGGACTCGGCTGCCTTTGCCCTCCGAGGACGCTATTGCTGGGCCCCAGGGCTCAGGGTCCACCCTTTGCCGTGGGGGTCGCTGCCCCACGCTCCCCAGGAGAGAGGGCCAGCAGCACAGAGCCAAGGCTGGGCGTGCTCAGCACCGCCTGTGCAGACAGGAGCAGCCGCCTTGGGAAGCAGAGGTACATTTATTTAAAGCCCTGTCTTTTTTCACTCTGTCCTCAATGCCGTGTTTTTGCTGGGAGACGCTGCCAGCATCCACCCTGACACATCTGGGAGCGAGCACGCAAGGGAGGCTCTGGGCATCTCGGTGAAGCGGAGCTGGCTCTGCCCCTCTCCCCGCTCCTGCTCTGTGGCCATGGGGTGCGCGGGGCACCTCGGCTCTCTGAGGCCAGACCTGGCTGTAAGGGATTTCAGACATCAATAAACATCAGTGTCAACAAGGACAGGAAAAGGTTATTTATCAGAAAACAGGCCAAGAAGCAGGATTGCAGTAGGGGTGACATGTGCTCCGGCCACGCTGCCAGGGTGGCATCCTCTGGCAGCTCAGAGGGGTCACAGCCACCGCTCCGGCGCTGCTCGGTCTCCACACCAGCTGATAACCATGATAACCCCGCAGCCCCGCACAGTGCCCAGGGCCGGGCTGTTGCCACCAGCCATGACAGCAGCCCAATATTTCTCTCCCTTCCTCCGGTGTAATTAGGAATCGGCAAGAGTGACAGTCTCCTCAGAGCAAGTCAGGTTTGGCGAGGGCTGAGGTTTCAGAGCGAGCCCTGCTGCCCTGCGGTGCTCTCCTGGCTGGGGCTCCCCGGGCTGGGGGGCGCCGTTGTTTTGAGCGAGGACCGGAGGCTCCTGGGCTGGCAGGAAGCTGCAGAAACCGCGGGTGCGCGCATGTGTGCGTGTGTAAGTACCATGGGGGAGATTCAAGAGAGCAATGTTGTACAAAACAAGAACAGGAGAGGTTATTCATTTTCAAGGTAACACCAACAAGAGGCGAATGCTGAGCTGCTGTTGAATTGCTGGTCATTTTCTGGTGACTAGCTGGTGAAGACCCTCGTGTGCCATGTGGCCTCGCGTTTCTCCTCGGCCGCCGCAGGGGTGCGTGGGCTGTGCTGCTGCTGTGTGTGGGGCTGACCACGGCCGCGCTGGCGGTGGGGAGGATGCCGAGGGGACACCGCGCTGCCGACCTCAGCTCAGAGCGGTGCAGGGGATGGGCGCAGGACTCCTGGTGGGACTCCTGGTGCCGGGGCTGTTCCTGCAGGAGCACAGAATGCACCGAGGCCTCTGGGATGCCGCCAGCACATCCCTGGCATGGCTGGGAGGTTCTGCATCCTTCAGACCTGTCCTGACGCTGCGGTTCAAGGTGCAGCCCCGGTGCTGTACCCTCCCTCCCCCCATCACCTACCTCTGATTAGAGCCCTCAGAACAAACCTGCTAATGCCTTTCCCAAGCTCTCGCCCCCACACTTTTGCCATATAAATCACTATAATTAAAGTGTTTGGAAAATGCTTTGGGAGCCCAGACAAGCATCCCCACATGCTACACACCCAGCTCGGCAAGCCCGACTTCCTGCTGCACCCACCCGCCGCCCTGGGCGCTGCATCCCTTCCCTCCCAAAACACCCGGCAGGACAGGAGTGAGGACCGTTCCCAGGCTGAGCTCGCCCCGGGCTGTGGGGCTGCCTTCACTCCGGCTCCCGGCCGAGGCCATGCGAGGAGCAGTCTGCCCCGGCAGAGAGGAGCCTGAGAGACGGGGCAGGACCCCCTGCAGCCCCTGGCGCTGCGAGCGAAGCCTGGACCAGGCGGTCCGCGATGGGAGAGAAGGGTGCTGGGGCTGCTGGGGAGATTGCCGCTGTTCACCTCTCTGTTATCGGCTCGGAGAAGCCATGCCCTCCGCTGGCTCCTGGCGCCTGGGTGTGGAGGAAGCCGGGGAGAAAGCCCCGTTGAGAGGGCACAGAGGGCACGGCACACTCCCCCCTGCACCGGCCCTTCTGCTGATGACAGGGGAATGAGCCCCAGAAACCCGGCCACGGCCGCACTCTCGCAGATGCGGAGGAGGCAGTGACAGCGAGCCCCGGGGGAGCGGGCACAGCTGGCGGCAGCCACCGAGAGCTGCAGCCTGGGCAGAGCCTGCCAGGACACCTGGGCACTGCCGCATGGCCACAGCCCCCCATTCCACATGGCTCTGGGGCAGGAGCGGGTCCCATCCCGTGAGGCGTGAGGAGCCCAAGAGGTTTTGTCCCCAGCTGTTTAACTCGGAGCCGAACAGTCCTTTGGGAGTTGGTGCGAGCCACTACCTGGGGGAGAAAAGCCATTTTTCAAGCCATGGGTAGCAACATCCATGAAACATTAATTTTTAACAGTGAGCCCCTGGAGTGAAGATCAAAGCAATTACGTGAGGAGGCAAAGGCGAAGGGAAGAAGCGGAGTGGGAGGCGAGGAGGGGAGAGGAGGGGAGAGCTGGCTGGGTGGGAGCAGTGCAGGCGTGCGGCGGCTCTCGGGAGCCCTGGAGAGGGGCTGAGCGGGGACCGGCCCCCGTGCAGAGCAGTTCTGGCGGGGGGGCTCTCAGGACGGGAGTGTCTGCACGCAGGGAGGTGTTTGCTGGGCTCGGCTGAGCACAATAACTGCACACGCGTCGACATCCCTTTTGGTGGAGGAAGCACTGGCTGGAAGCTGGGAGGAATCAGGGCTGGAGCTGGTCATCAGTGCCCAGCTGGGCCCCAGCATTGGCCAGGGCAGTGGGGGCATCTGCCCGCAGGAGGGTCCCTGGCCCTGGGGCAGAGCACGGCACCCCACTGCCATTCACTTGCGGAGCCCGTCAGCAGCAGGCCGGAGCCGGGGCCACTGGCCATGCTGGGCTGCAGGGGGCTGTGGGCACAACCCAGCAGCTAAAGTCTGTTCTTCAGACTTCTTCGTCCTTCTCGTCTTGCCTTGTGAAACAGGGATACCTGCATCTCCTCATCACACTGCCCCTGGACCCGCCATCGCTTGGCAACCTGGCCCCCTCCTGTCCTTCCCCCAGTGACTCCCCCCAGACCACTTCTGACGGACGTTCCTAGGCCCCTCGTCCCGCTCCTGAGCCCCATCGCACTCTGCCCGGGCTCCTCCAGCAGGTCCATGCCCGCTTGTCCTCCTCTCTCACACTGTGCTCGGCCAGCATGCGTCCCGTGCCAGGAATCTTTGAGTCACCCAGACTTTCCTGTTCTGTTCCCAAGAGCCCCACTGCTCCTGGGTGCCAGCGCTGCTGGCCCTGCCGCCGCAGCCCAGGTGCCACCCCGCAGCAAGGGCACCTTCCCACCCAGCTGCTGCAGCTGGTGCCGAGGGAGGAGAGCCAGACTCCCCAGCCTTTCCCCTTGGGTTCAGCTCCAGGAATGGGAGCTGGTTCCCTGCCAGTCCCTGTATGCTGGCTGGCAATAGCCGGGCTGACAGAGGCTGCCTGAGTGGTCCCATCCCTGGCAGGTCACAGACGTGCCCCTGCCCATGACTGACAGCCCCCGGATTGTCATGCGTGGGCACATCTGCATCCTCTTCACCATCACCCCTCGGCTTTCCCAGTCACCCGAGGCGGAGACCCACATGCAAGGGTCTGCGGGCTGTCCGTGAGCAGAGGCATTGGGGGTGTTTCACGGGCTGACAGAGTCCGTCACCGCACCAGGGTCTGTCTTTTGCTGCCCCATTCCCTCCCCTGGCAGGGAGGGCTCAGCAGCCGGCTCTCTGTGCAGACAGAGCTCAGCCCTGCTCTCAGCTCCTGCTCAGCATGTATTTTTCACCTTTTAATGAAAGCGACTGAACTGTCTGAAGTTGACTCTCAACTCCTCTCTGGGGCTTGGATTGCCAAGAAATGATTGACGCGTTTAATGGAGGCAGTGGGTGCAGAGGAATTTGGCAGGAGTCCATCCTCATGATACACAAAGGACACTGCCGTTGCCGCTCAGGTTTTCTGAGCTCCTGCGCTCTTGGAACAAGCTGTCCTGCGCGGGGATATTTCACGCTCGCTGGGTAGCTCTGCGAGCTCGGGAGCAGCGCTGGGAGCCTGGGCATGGTGGGGGATATCGACGCATGAGCAAATGTTTTGGGCAGGCGGGGGCTGGCGGGGGCTGCGGCACCGAGCAGGGGCTGGGGAAGCCGAGCCTCCCTCAGTGCCTTTCTGGTTTTTTCACCGCCGCTTTGAGCTGTAAGCGGTCCTGTACCCATACCGAGCGTGAAGGCGTAGGGTGGATGCTTGCATGTTTTTGCATATACGTGCTCGTGTGTGAACCTGCACGTGAGAGTTTTTTTTCTTCTTACGTTTCCTGGAGAGAAACCCCCCCCGCCATGCATAGACTAGTTCGGGAACAGCCCGCACAGCTTGCGTTCAGCAGACATACCTCTGCACGCGTGCTCCTGCGCACACTCGCATGCACACACGCGTGTGCTCACGTACACGCGCAGGCGTTCGCCTGCACCACCGCGTCCCTGCAGACCGGCCGCGTGTGCTGGGCGACACTTGCAGGCAATGCAAATGTCAATCTGAGCTAACCCACTACTTAGCACTAAATAATAGTCATTCCCCGAGTCCGACCAGCCTCCCCTCAGCAAAGGAACACTTTGTCAGCCAACTCCAAGGTTCAGGACAAGCTTTAAGCCCCCGTTTGCCCATCCTTCCCGGGAGGTATCTGAGAGTGGCCATTAGCCGTTTCTTAAGCTCGGGAGCGGCGCTAGGCACAAGGTCCCCTGTCAGTGCCTGACCACAGTGTCTGACCCGAGCTTAGCTTTATCCCATTGAAAGGCATCGTGAAGCCAGCACTGATATTACGAGTACCTCTCCGCAGCAGAGGGAGCTCCCTTGGGTATTTTCGGAGGGGTGCCCGTTTCAGGTATCCCTAAAAAGTGACTTCCAGGAGCAGATTAGATAATGGGCTTCTTGTGCATTCAATGTGCACATTGTTCATCCCCTGGAGCTTCCCATCTCCTGCAGATATAAAGGGCAATTTGTGCAGCTTACACAGGCTTATTAAAATATCATTGTGAAAGGGTGACATAAGTACCTGAAGAGAAAAGAAGAGGAAAGATTTGTCACATTAACCGGAGACTTATAAGTCTTATTTCCTCTTCCTTGTGTCCTCTTCCCATAGGAGTGTAACAGTCATTTATTATCATGCGGGGAAAAAAAAATCCTTAGCTCTTTGGAGGATGTGCTGGTTTCTTGCGGGCGAGTGAAGCCACTGTGTCAGAGTCGCGATCTGACGCAGGCAGGGTGGCAGAGCCAGCGCCTGGTGCTCGGATGCCTGGCACATTCTTTCAAATAATGCCAAATGAGCAGCATTATCCTGAGAGCAGCGCAGCCTGAACCCCGTTTGTGTGGCCATGGCAAGTGTGGGCCGGAATACAGCTCGGGCTATTATCATGTAATGAACACAACAATTACTCTGTAAGGGGGAGAAAGGGTTCGGGCCAGATAGAGTCTTAAGAATAAAGGCTTGTTTGGGAGAATTATTCACTGGGTCCCTGCTGTAGGTGGACGGCAGCAGATTAGAAGGAAACATTATCTCTCAGGGCAAGTTCAGAAGGACAAATGAAGCCAAACTGGCACAGGCTGAGAGTCTCAATACATTATTCTCTTTGCTCTACAAATCTGCAAGAACAAAGTGCTCAGTGTAAATGCTCACCAGGGCCTTTTTTTTCCCCTGTAGGACCACAAAAGTTCAGCATGAGACGAAGGGCCACGTGTTGGCTATTAGTCCACTACAAAGAGCGTTTGAGTTTAGAATTTAGAGTCTCATAAAAACATTATTGTCTGCATCCTGGGACATTTGTTTGTTAGGGCAACACGGGCTGAAAAAATGTGACCCTCTGCGCAGCTGTGTGCCTCACCACTCTTGTCACCACTGGCCCACCTAAGGGGCCACCTCAGGCCAGCCCCCCCAGCCTGGCGTCACCCTGCAGCCAGCCCCCGCTGTCCCCGCGCCCCCGCTGTCCCCGCGCCCCAGCCCTCAGCCACCTCCCGCACCCTGGAGCGTCCCCGCCAGGCACGCACCTCCTGGCCTTCCCATCCCGGGCTCCTCTTCACCGTCTCATCTCGGTGGTGGGACTGCTCCAGCTCAGCTCTGCGGAGAGCCCCGAGAGCCCGTCCCGCTGGCGCCCTGCGCTGTGGGGAGTCAGGGTGATGGTCAGCGAGGGGCAGCTCCCCGGAGCAGAGGGACATCGGCCGCCAGAGCAGCTGGCAGGAGAGACTGAGCTTGTCCTTCCTCAGACTCCTCCTGAGGCAGGTCTGACACCTGCTTCTTGCGGAGGAGCTGTGGGAAGGCTGCCTGGAGCTGAGGGTCCCACCTGCGATCCACCACCTTTGCAGCGTTAGAAGGGGACGGGGAGATTTGCGATGCCCTCAGCAGGCATGTAATGCTTGCAGTTTATACAGGCTTACAATCAAATCCCCTGCTTCGAGGCTGTGTCCTGGCACCTACAAAAGTGAAGAAGGATTTTTTCCCCCATGAAGGGTTGTCCTGATGTATTTTGTTGGGGCAGGAGGTTGCACCTTACCCAGAGGCCTTTCACACTCCGTGGAGTGAGGCACAGGACTGCGGAGCAGTACCCTGAAGCCTCCGTCGACGTTTCTGGCTATACTCTGCTCACGTACATCTGTGGTTTATATGTTCACCAGCTTTGAGGCGAGGAAGAAGTTTATGTCCAAGTGAAAATGCCAAGGATATAGAGGTCTTGCCTTCCTCTGCCCCAGGGGTCAGGGTTTTGCTCTGGGGAGCACCCGGGCATCTTTCCCCTCAGCACTTCTTTGCCGTCATCAAAGCCCCGGGCGGGGGTGAACCTCCTGCTTGAGGCTGCCAAGGCTCAGCCTCCTCAGGACTGAGATGCCAAACCCAGCTTGAGCCGCTGGACTCGGTTTTGGCTCTCTGAGTGAAATGCAGTGGATGGCAGCATGCAGGCGATCAGCACACAGGATCTGACAGTCCCTCCTGGACTCACAGTCTGGAATCAACAAAATTATGGACAAACATTTGCAAGTACATCTATGACACTTCTGGGCTGTAGCTGCTTGCTGCCTTCCTGGTTTAGAACGATTTTGACAAAAAGCATCTGTATGATTTTGATATAGTTAAGCCCATGGCCAGGCTTTATAAGATGCTTGGCAATCTATGGGACAGTTTTTAGGAGCATTTTGTTTTGCATTTGGATTGTCTTCCAACTAACAAGATGATCAGCTTTGGGCTTAGTCAGTACCGGGAGGAGGGTTTTAAGGACTGTGTCTCTTTCGAAGCAGGAGACGTGGGAATCAGCGGGGCCACGCCGAGTCTGCGGCTGCCCCGGGATGCTGCGGATGCTGCCGTGAGCTGCGGGCCGGCCAGCCAGCATGGTTCAGAGCAATCTGCATCCCCCGGTCTGTTTGTCCTCCCAGCCTTTCACAGCAGCCTGCACGCAGCAGCCACCGCTGCCTCCAACTGCGCTACGAGAAGGAGCATCTGCTTTTAAAAGGCTAAAAAAAAAAAAAAANTATATTACCTGTTCAGAAAGTCAGTGTAAATATTAAAAAGCCTGCAAGGGGAAATGTCTCGAATGATGTCTTTTCAGAAGTGTGGGAGAAAAATCCATCCAAAGGCTCTATTGAGGGGTACGGCCAAAAGGCAAGCGATGCTTTGAACTTGTTCAAAGCCACAGGTCAGCAGCCTTTCGGGGGCTGCACTGGGAAGCAGCTGCCCACCTCTCCTTGGAGTCAGCTGAAAGGTCACTTTGGCAAATCCACAATTTGAATAAAAGAAAGTGAATCCCAGAGAGAGCCATTTGAAAATGAAAGGCATCAAATGTGAAGATAGATGCGATACGTCCGGCTGGCGGAGGACCTGGAGAGCTCTGGCTTGGAGAGCAAGTGTCTGTGGGGTGCCAGCAGAGGACACGTACCCGGCTGCTCCCGCCTGGCAGGGATGGAAAGGCAGCCTGCATCCCGCCGTCTGCGGGGCACACAGCAGGGCCCTGGGAGATCCTCCTGCCCTGCCCCGTCGGTGCCCTGTGGCTGGGGAACCTCGTCCCCGCCGTCAGGGGCCGGTTCCACGGCCGGGCTGAGAGGGGCGTCTCCAGGGAGGCTGAGAACTGAGCCCTGCTCTGGGAGGGAGTCGTGGGTTTGGGGGACTTGTCTTCTGTGCTCCAGAGCTGTACCGGGGAAGAAGGACAGGAGATTATTAAAAAAAAAGGAGGAGATACTTTGATTGATAAAGGCAAGCAAAACAGTCCGTGGTGTTAAGTAATGCAGCTCTGTTGAAACAGTGCAGGGAAGTTGCCTTTTGCCAATAAATCAGGCGGCGGCCACGGAGGAGCAGATGTGAATCACACCTTGCTTCATATGCCCTGCAGTGTTTTCACTTATTGTTCCAGTTTTAAAGATTGATGGCACTGAGAGATGAGTATTATCTACGCTTCCATTTCATACTCGTTATCAGAAAGGCTTTTTTTCAGCATAATTAGCATGGATCAAATTTTCCAAGTGGCTTGGCAGACTTGCTGCTGTACCTTGGCTACCCAGGACCCCGGGGACATCCCGCTGCTGCCGCTGGTCACACCAGACCCAGGCTCCCCACAGCACCCTGACCCCTCGCCGGGGGGAAAGGCAGGGCTGGGGGCATCCAACCATGCTGCTGCCTCGGGACACACATCGGAGGGGCAACAAGGCAGGTCAGGGCGGCTAACAGCGAGCGGTCCCCTCTGCCCTGCCCAGTGACGACAAGCAGCCCGGTGGTGATGGCTCCAGGACTGCCTACACCCCGCACCCGCAGTCCTGGGGGGCTCTGCCCTCCCTGCCCGCAGCCCCCCGAGAGCCGCAGCTCCGGCTGAGCCCCCAGCGGAGCTGCCAACAGCAGAGCTGGCGTGGGCACAGCTCTGGGCCCTGCGCCAGCACATCCCTGCGGATCCTGGGGCACGAGAGATGGTGGCACGTCTTGCCTCAGGTCTGAGTAGGGTTTGTAGCCTTTAAACGTGGAAAGAGACGGGTCACTGCCACCTCCTCTGCCAAGCAGAGCTGCAGCTGCTGCAGCCCAGAAACAAGGGTGTCCTGACCAGGGCTGTCAGGAGACCCCACATTCTGACACAGCACCCCAGCAGAGCTGCGGGGGGCTGACAGCCCCTCTCACTTTGAGCAGGAGGAGAAAAGGCTCAGGTGGTGGTGGGTGGACCAGGGGCAGGTGTTGGTGGTCACCCAACCTCTGGCTGCCCCAATCAGCCGAGGCAGCAGAAGCCTGAAAGCCCCCGCTGGGGCACAGGCAGAGGTTCTCCACTCCAGGCTGCCTTTTGTTGTCTGGGGCTGGTGCAGGGGTGCTCAGCAGAAGATCAGGGCATAGGCTATTCGATGCCTGGAGGAGTAACGGAGGTGGGTTCCTTGTCCTGGGAGCCCAGCCCGGACGTGGGGCTGGAGGGTCTGGAGAGGGTAGCGGCAGCGGTGGTGGTGTGGGAGGGCTGGAGGAGGAGGAGGAGGTGGCAGGGGAAGAGAAGCCTGTTGGCGTCTTCCACCTGGCTTACCTGGGCTACCAGCACATGGTGAGGGCTTGTGCACGCTGTGTGTGCCGTGTCTCGCAGGTAGGTGCGTGAGATGCTGGGGTGTGGGTTGGTGTGTGCTGTGTCTGCCTGCGTGTGGAGGGGCTGGCGCTGCCCTGGGGGGAGCAGCCGGGCTGTGGGGTGCTGGTGTGGGGCTGCCGCTGGGCTGGGGGAGCCCAGGGAGCTCGGTGCCGAGCTCCCTGCTACATGCGATCAAGCCGTGATCGTTTCTATCATGAAGATAAACTGGCCATTGTTGCCAAAAATAAATGTTAGTGTTCCAAATCCACACTTCAATAGCACCAGCTCATTAGAGATGCATATCATTTGGCTCCAGTCCCACACCTTCCAGCTCGTTATAAATATGCAGTTGCTGCTGGCTCTACCCCAATCATCTCTGCAATCAGAGCTTTTAATTAGGTTAATTAAATTGTATCAAACCTCGCAGGGACGCAGTTCACTGATGCTGATGAGGCAGCCAAAACAGACCTTAACTCTAGCTCTAATGAAGGCCCTGCTGCCTGCTGCAGCTAATGACAATGCATAATAAATTAGAGCTTCCCTAGAAAGGTGCATCAGGGCTTGTGCTCCAGTAAATGATGATCTATATGCACTAACTTACTATTTCAGTCTTTAGGTCTGCCAAGCCAGGCACATCCTGGGAATATGTTCTCACTAAATAATGGGTTCCTACCTGCTCAGAGCAATGCTGCTCACCTGCGTTCTCTCAAGGCACTAAAAGCTTCGGGGATGTAACTGTAGAGATGGCAAAGCAAACGTTTGCTGCTTTCACCTTGCGCTTGCTCTGCTCTGATGCCTGGCTTCTCCCAACGGAGGCAGCAGCAGGTATTTATTTGTTTGAAACCCCCTGTAATTGATTTTTGGGCAGGAATACCTTGTTTGGAGGGAGGTGGGGGGCTGTGTCTAGGTGTGGGGCAGTTGGGCCGATGCCCCGTGCCCAGGCTGCTCCTGGCTGTTGGCAGCCCCCGTGCTGCCCCCATCCCGCTGGCCAAGGAGCCCTGGAAGAGAGAGAGGTTTCGGGCCACCATGCTGAGCAGCAATTAGTCACTCCTGATTTACATCCTGCTCTTTCAACTCCCTGCTGTGAAGCTGCTCGGGCTTGAGTGGAGGAGCTCCACCACCCTTTTCTCCTTGGTGCCCTTGGGCAAGTCACCTCAGCTGAACCCCGCCGTAAAGACGGCAGGGTCCCGGTGACAGAGCCAGGGCAGCCGGTGCTGGGGACGCTCGTGGCCCCACGCCTGGACCGCCGTCCCGCTGGCGACCCCGGGATGGCAGCACCGGGGGGGGCGAGTGGGTGCTGCTGGGGCTGCCCGACGGCATGGTGAGCGGGCTCTAACACGTGGTGTGGCACCTGCGGGTGGTGGGGTGAGGGGGTCAAACCTCCCTGCTCTGCGCAATGAAAACAGTGAGGAGGGCTCTGGGGTTTCCGAGTGTCCCTCCGGCTGCCATGGGGCCGGTGGTGGCTGCCCGTGGGGGCTCCAGAGCCTCCCCCGGCATGGTGGCTTCTGGCTTTGTGCTGTGCCCCCAGGACGGGGTGTGAGACCCCACCGTGCTCGTCTCCAGTTGAGTTCAGGCTCAGAAAATGGGGCCTACAGGAAACCACCCGCGAAGCCTAAGGGCTGGCAATGGTTCTCCTGCTAGTAATATATTGCTGCAGTTGCCTAGAGATAATCCTGCAAGCTTTTAATGTAGCCTGCTATTAACTTTTATAGACAGTCATTATCAATTGAGTTCTTCAGCTTGAACAAGGAATTACATGAAATTATTAGACGGCACAATATTATTCTGAGTCACCTGAAACCTGAGCTGTGAATCTGTGGGGTATTTTGATATCTGTATCTTGCAAGCTGCAGGGAATCTCCTTGCTAAAGAACCTGTTGGTTCAGCCTTTGATACTATAATTATCACAAGCAGAAAATAGCTGTGGGCTGTTTCTCTGTGTCCTTTCTGACCAGGGCCCAGCTAGGGGGTGGCAGATCCCACCAAGGTCTCGCTTCCAGCCTCGTGCTGTGGTCGAGTGGGTTGTGTGTTCTGCTCAGTTGGAAGGTGCTGACTTTTCCCAGGCCCGTGCGGAAACATTTTGGTGCTGTAGGATGAGGAGACCCAGCCAAGGGCTCTGGGAGTCAAACTAGGAGCGAGGTCTGGCAGATGAAGTGCAGGGTTTGGCCATTTGCGATGTGTCCGGGAGGGAGCCGTTGGGTTGGTGACTGACCTGCAAGGACGGGTGGTGGTCACCATGTCCCATAACCCTTGTCACAAGCCACGTTCTCTCCTAAGTATCTCTTAGAGATAGAGGCTTTTCCAGAACCTCCTGGAAAACATGATTTCCAGCCCACGTTTGTTCGTGGGCAGTTCATACACTGTGCCAGCACTTTTCTTGGCCATAAGTGTTTTCGTGATATTTGTAAGCTTTTGAAGGCATTTTTACAGCCTTCGTCTTGCTAGGCTGAAGGGGACAAGACCTAGTCCTGTTTGTAGGACGCACTCAGTTCCCTTCTGCATCTTAGAGGCTCTTTCATCTGTCCCATTGTGAGCTAATCTTTCTTAACTCTTGCTGGTCTGCATATGGTGTTCCAGATGAAGTTTCATGGCAGTCCTGTAAGATACTTCCAATATTGCCTGCCTGGTATATTGGCTTTTTTCCTCTGGCAGCCTGCACTCATTCTGTGACTGCACCCACAAATTTTGCCTTTTTTTTTTTTTTAATGTGGAATTAGCATTACCAAGGATTTGTGCAAGTGCACAAGATAGGTGCTATATGAATAAGCACCCAACTTTCCTATGAAAGGTTAATTGTGAAGCTGAGGGCAGAGTCCAATGCTCTCCATAAAACTCTCCTTGTTTATTGCCTCAAATCTTTAATTGTTTTGGAGTGTGATGTTGGATGTGGGAAGGTGTTTTCAGATAGCTCCTGTCCAGTCTCTTTCGAGAGGTGAAAGGGACCGGGGATCTTCCTGAGAAATGGCCAAACAGGACCATTTTGGGCACCATTTTTGCTCCCCACACTTTCAAACATGCACGGGCTTGTCTGCCAAGGAAGACCAAAATGGACTCTCTCTTCCAGCAGGCAGCTCCTTTCCCATTGATCTGTGCTGTAGGGAGCAGGTCTTGGGACCAAAAGATAGTGTTTAACCTGTGATGGCATTTTCAGGCATCACCTGCCTGAACGTTTCTCTGGACACTGAGCCACAGTAATACCATGAAATGCAACAATGGATGTTGGTCAGATAAAGGTGCTTTGGTTTTGCTCTTTAAGATGGTGCAGGGGTTTTGCTGGCGGCTGTTGGGAGCTCTGCAGGGCCGTAGGTGTCTCAGCCCTGTCTGCGAAGGTGGAAGTTCAGTGATCAGCATCCCCCAAATCCTTCACGTCACAGGCAGGAGTAAGCGAAACCTCTTTGTGCACGAGAGCTGGCACCTTCTTTTGGTCTGTTGTGGACACAAGATGATAACCCACTCCCCAGCCGACTGGATTTGTGCCTAGGCTTTTGTGGTCAGGGCAAGACATCTGCTCAATGCTCAACCGGATGATGAACAACGCTCTGGTTTTGCTTTAAGACCTTCATGGTTTCCCAGGGAAAAGTAACTCAGACCAAGCACCACTTCTGCTCCTCGTATCCCGTGCGGCGAACACGAAACTCGTGTCCTCACTCGAAGCTTGTGGCTCCTGCGTGCCAGCGGGCGGAGGAGAACCACCACAGGAGGAGCAGCGCTACCGCACTCAACCTGTCATTTTCTCCGGTGAGAGCACTGACCGCTGGAAGCCTTGCAGCCACCAACGGCATCCCATAATGTCTTGCTCCTTTACTGGGACGGGATGGCTCTCTTCCAGGGATTAGGTCATTTGCGCCCATTGCTACGCTTGAGCTGCCAATGGGATCGGAGGCACCAGGCATTTCGAGCATCAGGCTAATTAGCTGTTCTTCTTCAGGTTGTTACTTTTCAGCTCCTGCCAGACAGCAATTCCTTTAGGGTCTTCCAATGGAATTGCTGTTTTGTCTTCCCATCCTTTTCAGTAACTCTCTCAATGCAGGTAAAATGAGTCAGGGATAAGGATCAAGTATTTATCCATTTAAATCTCAATCTAGAAGAGATTTCACTTCAAAGACACCCAGGCAGTGTCGTGGGGACCTTGATCTATGTTTTAAAACCAACTAAAACGTGGGTGAACTTGACAGTTTCCTTAAAATCTAGCTTGATTTTCATTCCTCTGGCTTTTTGCATTTCTCCCGATATTGCCAACTTCAGCTTTCAAAATCAGCGAGTTGCGGGTATGAACTCCGCAGGTTCTCTTCCGAACAGCCACCGAAGGGCCGAGCCTGCTCTCCTGCGCCGGCTCCATACCCTCCGAGCCGGGAGACCTGGGAGCACCGAGAACGGGACGCTCCCGGGGCACCCCTTGGCCGCGGGAAGGCGGACCCGGCCCTCCCGGTTCCCCCCAGTCCCGTCCCCGCCGCGGCGCGCTGCTGCCCCCTCCCGGGGACCGGGGCTGTCGCCGCCGCTTCTGCCCCCGGCGGGAAGCGACGGTGGCGGGGAAAAGCGTGTCTCGGTGGTGCGGGGGCTTTGCCCGAGGGAGCGGGAGCCGCGCTCCCCCCGCGGGTGTCGGATGGGTCATCGCGTCCCTTCAACGGTGACATCGCAGAACTTCACCTCCCGCACCGGAGAATCTTCACCGCTTTTAAGAGCGAAGCGTAGCGCTGCCCTTCCTGCTTCCCGCAGGAAAACTCACCCCACCGCTGTTGCTACCGTGGGGATCTTTGCAACGGCAGAAACAATGGCTGAAGCTGCATTTTAGTGAGTAAAAAAGTTGCATTTCATCCAAGAGAAGCTAGGAAAACTCCCAAAGCATTTGGGAAGAGATTGAAAAGCATATCTTCCCCCCCCCATCTTGCATGGGCATGTGCTGCTTATTGGCAGACTCGGTACAAGCGAGATAAGAAAAGGAATGTTTACGCCCAGGCTCTCGCAACTTGCCCGAACTGCTCCAGGACCCTCAAGGATGCGTCTTCGCTGCTCGTGGCTGAAACCCCCTTCCAGCTACCCACGCTGCAGCGAGCATAATGTCAGGGACACACTTGTGTCCCGCAGTCGGCTTCTGTATTGTCTCTCCCCGTCTGTGAACTCCAGTATCGCCCCTCTGCAAACTTGGTGGGCAACACTGGAAACTCAGCATGGCACCAGCGCTACCCCATTGTACGGGAGAAGAAAGAATAAGCACAAACAGCTTCTCAGCTATGGAAATTACTGGAAAAGGTAGTTTTTCTTCCTTTTTCTACAGTGGAAAAAACAATTCCCTGCTGCTAACACCGTTCCAGAATGGTCTGGCTAATGTGGTGCCTGAATTCAGCAACGCGCCCTTAGCAGTGCCTCTCCACTCTTATGTTTTAAAGTGAAATACTTGGTGCAGATAAAGCAAAATGGGAAAATTATAGAGGGATTTGGGGGTGGTAGTGGGGAGTGATGAGAGAGACAGTAATTCAACTTTAACCTGCTTGAAAAGATAGCTAAAAAAGCTGACCTGAAATCTCTTCTGGTTTTGGATGTGTCGTGGTCTGCTGGCCCGAGCCGAACCCGACCATCCCAGAGCACCTTTTCTGCCCGTGTGCTGTGTGCAACGTGTCTCCCCGGCTCTTAATTTTGACCTTGACTTTTCAAGGATTGTTTATGGTGCCTATTACTAGGACATTCAGGCACCTCTTGTGGCTTCCCACTGTAAATACCAAGACAACAAACTCTCTGATTTATTAATCAATTAATTAGATACAATATATTTATGGCTACCGCAGGCCCACAGCAATTTGTTTTAACAAATTCACTGCTAGGCTGCAGTGAAAACCAAACTGATACGGTCTATCAGTCCTTCTTCATAAGTAGAATCCTCTTTCTTTCTGAGCAAAGATGGTAACAGTTATTTAATGGAATGGCTAACGTTTCCGCTGAAATTTGAATTTGTAAATAGCTGGACTATTTGTAGTCTCTTTCTTCACCTTTACTTTATGAGTTTTGTCCTGGAAAAAAGAACAATAAAAAAATATTTGCTGGCATGTAAGAAAGAAAGAAAAAAAAAAAACCAAACCCAAACAACGCACCCTCATATAACTAAGAAAGTCCCTGTCTGGGGCTGACAAGGTATTAGGGAAAAATGGTCGCTTTCCACTGTTCAGGTGGAAATTGTATTTCCGCCTGCTCTTTCCACCTTTCAAGTTGTCAGGCACAATCTGTTTTGTTCAAAAGCACCAGCGAACTGTAAATCCCCTTGAGACAAATAACTTTTTGGTCATTTGGATTTTTAAGCTCTTCTTGTAACCTACAGAAATGGCTCCTTGCCTCTGCTACTTCAAAGTATTATTTTAGTACTTGAGAGGTGGCAACAGTATTTTAGAGGAGACTTGTGAGCACCATTTTGAAGTTGAGTCTTTGTCCTTGCTGACCTGGTAAGAGTTGGACTAGCAGATACGATTTACTAGCCATGGCACAACTGGAATGCTTCATCTCCTCGCTTTTTCCATACTAAAAGAGGATTACTTGTTTTTAGGAATTATCTGGAAGCATCAGTATAAAATCAGAGTGAAGAATCACGTATGTACAAAACTAGACCTAATGACCTTCACAAAACAGATTCAAAGAACCAGAAGTAAATCTCTCACCAAAAGATCTTTACGCGTCTGGATTTTCTGTGCAACAACAAACATGGCCTTTTCTCGTTCAATGCGCTGCTTCAGGAGGTCATACTGATTCTTCCTTTGCTGGGCTAATTTCTGGAGGGAAAAAAAAAAAAGCAGCGTTTTTAAGACAGAGAGAGGAACAAGGCACTATGGTCTATAACTGGCCTATTCTGAGGCACTTGGGCCTCACAAACATTTTTTTACATTTTTAAATCACAATCACATTAAAGAATGCTGTGGTTGGATTCCAGAGAACTGTTTTAACATCTTAATTCTCATAGTAGAGGTTTTCTAGTTAGGACTTAATTCTTTGTGCTTGTTTTAATCTCCGAAATCCAATGTCATTTTTCTAAATCCTCTGGATTTCAGTCTTGAGTGCAAGATAACATTTAACTCTCTAATGAAAACACAGTTTACGGGGGGCGGGGGGGGGCATGGGAAACAGAGACCAATTCCTGAAGTGCTTAGAAATTGCAGAGAGGCCTTCCAAAATGCAACTTGTTTGGTCACGTTTACCTAATAAGAGCGGATGGCTTTCCCAGCACAAAAGTGGTATTACTGCAGGTGTGATTTAAGTAATTAAATTAAGGAGAACAGATCCAAACATGCTTAAAATATGACTCAGACATTTAGAGGAGAAAACTTGTCAGTCTACAACTTGTCCGACTGCTTTACTGACAAGCCAAACTGAGAAAGCTGGCAAGAAGAAAGGGACCACAGGGTGTTTGTTATCTGCCATCTGATTCAGAAAACAACAGGTTACAAATCTACCAATCGGCAATTTTAGACAACTTTATTTTTACCTTACGCAGACCAACTCAAGCTTATAGGTCTGCTCAATACATCTGAACTCATTAAGCAGTATGTACAGTGTGAGAGCTGAGTGTAACTATTTCTAGGACAGAAGTGCTGTGATATTAAAACATCAGAATCAGAGTTGATTGCGTAAGCAATTCACCCTGAAGGATCATGAAACGCTTTAGGAAAGCCAAGAAGTGAGACTATAGCTTAAATGTCTTTAAGAAGAAAAGGGAGGAGACAAATCCCGAATCTCAAGCTACTTCAGGCTCAGAACCTAACTGAAAAATACCATGAGATCAGAAACCTGACAAGAGATATGTCTGTGTTGAAATAAGCTTCTTCACGTTCCTACTCAGCGGTGCAAGAGTTTTTGGTAAGGTGTGAGGGGAGACTTAACAGTGGATGCTGCAAAAATCACAAAACTGCAGCAATCTAAGGAAAAGACAGTTCCATAGTTGTACGTTGTGTAACGGAGGAGAAATGCATCAACTTTGCCAAGGAAACTGCCTAGTCAGATCTGTACCGTTCCTTTCTGGCCCATGCTTCACAACTCTTGATTTATAATCCACGGTGGACTGGGACACAACTGAACAAGTTCTCCATGTCAGTCCACTACAGCCTTACGTCACCAGTAAAAATTCTAAGACAACAGAACAACTTTGTTCTCCTCCACAACGGTCCAGCGAGTCCTCTGTAGTGCTTATTATATAAAAGATGTAAAGCATTAAGAAAACTAGAGTACAAACAGTGGCAGTACCTTTAGGTGGGCAGGCTCGGTGGCTCCTTTCAGCGTCTCTTTCTGCAATGTTGCAATGGTCGGTCGGTTGTACACCCTACCTACGAGCTCTGGAAGCGTATCCAGATGAGTTGCAATATCGAACTCCTGAACTATAAATAAAAAGAAATTTAAGAATAAACTCACATGGATTTCTTGGACTAATGCTCAGCAAACCTTCCATACCGGCAATGGAAGCTCGAGCAACACAGCTCCTGCAGAACTGAGGTCTCATCTAGTAATCAAAAGAGTCTTCTAGAGAACCTGAGCTATTACTCATGGGAAAAAAAATATATATATATTTTTTTATGATACCAGCATTTATGGTAACACCGTGCTATTTTAAACAGCCTACAATAAAACACCACAGAACACTTTTTCTGACAAAACCTATTTAAACCTTACCTTCCTTTTTGGTATCCAAAAAGAACGTGTGTTTGTTGGGATTCTTCCCCTTAGCATCCAGCAGATGGAGCTCCGACTTCAGCCTCTCGATTTTCTGCAGGTAAGAAAAGCTCATCAATTTGGCTAAACATCCCTAACAAGGTAAATAATGTCTCCCTGAAGTAAATTCCCATTTGTTTCTCAAGCATCCGGACTCTTTCTTCCTTTTTAATCTTTGAAAATATATTTAGTCTGTATTTGTCGTCTTCATAACTTTTTTGAGTAGAGGTTAACAGTAATTTCCAGTATTACCCAGCTAAATATGCACAAATCAATTTTCAAAACAGTTAAGTTATCTGTATGGCAGACGAAGTAGGAATGATTACTATGAAATTACTAGCAAAAGTATGAAGGGAAATTCAAAGCTGATCTTCTCTAATTTTTTATCTGCAGTGATGGTGTGGGGATCAACATCAGAGCATAAAACATTTTCAGAACGGGGTCACATTTCTGTTGATTTCCTGCCTACCATATTCAAACGACCCACTTCAGTAACAATAATCCTCAATTCTTTATAAGTATGGGAAGCAAGAGTACATGTTTAGTGTCTGAAATTTACATAAGAAATTGTGGTGTTTTATAATAATGCATAGCATGATTTTTATTATTCAGTATACCTTTAGGTTCTACATACAACGCTCCACTGACATTTCCATCGCTTCCAGTATTACATAAATCAGATTTCACTAAACATAAACACAATAGCCTACAACAACAAAAAACACAACAAAAAGAACAATTCTGAGCAAACTGGAAAACTCAAAAAAAAAGAGGTATTACCTTGGCTTCTGCCACTCTTTTCATTTCCACATATTTAATATCCTGTGTCCTCATCAGTTTCATCTGTTCAGGGGTCACTTCATCCTTTGGCTGCTTTATCATATGAACTCCATCCTAAAACCAGACGGAACATAGCACTTGCAGACAGGTACCATTCTAGCTATAGTGTACAATGGGTCCTAATAATAAAAGTGCAAAAACCTTTTTGTCTTCTGCCCCTCATTTTCTTCCAAGCCTTACACAGTCATCAAACCAAGTCTGCTAGTTTATTTCCCAGCTCATAAATTAAAAACAAAAGAACACAGAAAAAAAAAATGCTACTTAGAGCAGCAGAGTGTAACCCTGCTTGAAGGCGATTTAGATTCTCACCTGGAGCTCCGCACGTATCATTTTAAAATAGAATTCATCAGGATTCTTGTCCAGAGCTTTCTTTTGAAGTGCTCTGAGGGCATTCTGTTTCTTGTGATAGTCACTGGGGAAAAAAAAAACAAAACAAACAGAAGCTGTTCATCAGTTTCTCCATGTTCACACTCCCTGATGAGATGCTGAGTCCTTCAAAGCGATGCTCAAAGCTTCGAGCCAGCAGATGAGGCTCCTTATATAGAGCTGGCCACCAACAGATGACTTTAGCTTTACTGTTTACTCCTTAACAAAGCTGGAAATTAACAGTGTCCAATGGTGTTATAATGGAAACACGTTCATCCCTTCTGCAAAGCTGACCGAGCTGCTTAAGGCTCTTGGATCTACAGAACCGGTCATTAACGATGAAAGATAATGCTTGTAATTTTTGAATGAACCACAGTAACAACGATTTTGGGAGGCCTTGGCCATCCACGTCCCCTGACTTGGCCACAGGGATGTCACCGTCTGCCAGACGGGACCGGGCACATGGCTCTGTGAGCGATCGCAGACACTGGCCCGGCGGAGCCCACTGCGACCCCCGGTACTGGCCCCCCCGCCATCGCTGCGGCCCGACTCACTCGGCGCGGAGCTTGTAGTCCTTCTTCTTCTCCAGCAGACCCAACCTCCTCCGGGCGGCGGGCTAGGGGACAGAGAACGGCATGAACGGCGCGGCCCAGGAGACCCGTCCCGTCCCGTCCCATCCCATCCCGCGCACTGACCTGTGCCCGCTCCCGGTGCGGGCGCTGACCCGACTTGGCGGCTTTCCTGAAGGCGGCCGACATGGCGGCGGCCTCCCCTCGCCTGACTCGGGCCTCGCCGCGGTGCCCCCGCTGTGCCCCCGCCCGGCCCGGCCCGGTCCCGTCCCCCCGCGGTGCTCCCGCCTGGCCCGGCCCGGTACCGCCGCCGCCCTGTGGAACGCTCAGCCGCCGCGCATGGGCCGGAAGGGGCGGGGCCTCGGGGTCAAGGGTTGCGCGCGAGGCTCGCCGGTCGG
>VWZL01004031.1:330600-380545 GCA_013396915.1 Stercorarius parasiticus
AAAAATCCTTTCGGCCGTGTCTCTTTCCCAGACTGTTAAGTTGCAATGCTCAAGCTGTACTTTATTAAAAAAGCTCTGAAACTTTACCCAACCAATAAATTTAGGAGTAAACTTAAACCAAATGCTCAAACGTAGCATAGGGAGATTTTCAACACATCCTAAATGGTTGCTATGTTTCCAGAGAATCCCAGGGTGGGTATGGGGAAAGACTACTCGAAGCCTTGCTTTTTTGTGTGTGTTAAACAAAGACTCCAAAGGCACAATTTGAATCTTGCTATTAAAAAAAAGAGCTCAGCATCTTTTAAAAATGTTTTTTTACTGCGCACAGTTTTGTTTCAGATTGTTATGTTTTCTTACAGGTAATGTTTTATTTTTTGGTTTCCAGTTTTGTTGGTATTTTGTACTCGTGGTTACATGAATCACTTTGACTCTTTCACAAGAATTCATGGATGTACTTTATAGTCAGCCTGGGTGAAGCCTGTGAACAGGAATTACTCTCCACTGGCTCAAAGCTCAAAGGGATGGCCTGCGATGATGGTTACTTACCTACACGGTGCAGGCTTTGATACTGAGGTCTCTATATTTAGATTTGAATTTAATATGTTCGCTGTTTTCCCAGTTTTGAAAATCAGAAAGAAATCTTTCCAAAGTGGAAATCCTATTGTAGGAGCGCAGGGAAGATTGCCTTGGACCAGGCCGAAGGTCCGACGAATGCGGTATCCTGGGGAACAGCCAGGGAAGAGTGCGGGGAGATTTCTTCTACTTTTCTGACTCCTCTACTTGGCACTAGAAATCTGTGGCTCTCCTAGCTGCTATGAATGTGTGATTGTCAAATATTCCTTTGCTGTTAATTTTTGAGAGGTGTTTTCTTGGATATTTCCTTAGGAGTCTGTCGTATTTAAATATCCATCTTTGGCATGGGTAATATTTTTCTGGTGTTCGTGGAGGTGTTGAAGCTACCTCATTTCCCTAATTTGCTTTGTCAAATGTGGCTTAACTGACTGATAGGCAGGCCATCAGCAGGAAAGGGGAAGCCTGACATTTCTCTTGTCTTACTTTTGTGCCATTTTCTTTCCCTTTCCTAGGATGGAGACAGTACGGTACTCTTGCTTCTCTTCCTGGCTTCTTCCTTAGAAGGCACAGAGTTGTGAGCATTAGTTTAATTCTTACCCAGCTAAGTCTGTAATTTTGTATACTTTTAAGAGTGGTGGCATAGCAGAGGAGACAAAAATAGAGGTAGTTGTGGGCACTAATTATAGTGGATGCTCTACAGCGAAAGGAACTTGTAGCAGAACTCCTTATACCTGCACGTAGTGAGTGGTGGGGACACACCAAAGGCAGCGTGGTTGTTGGAAATGTCCATAATTCCCTACCAGGGAGCCCTGTCAATAGTTCCATGGTCTCAGCTTCTGGAGCACCACTGTTTCTCCATGTTGGATGTTTCTGAGGTGCCTCTTGGAGGAAAATCTGTGCCTCTCCCCTGCCTGCAGAGTGGCATCCGAGGAGCCGAGCGGTGACTCGTATGCGGAGATCAGGCTGGTTCCGTGCTCTCTGGGAGGGTGTAGGTTGCTGCCATTCCCTCTGCAGGGTTTGCAGCCGTCTGCAGTGCATCTGCTGCCAGCTCTGCTTCCTCTTTACACCGCAGATCCTTCAGAGCGGGCTCTAGAGCAGCCGTGCTGTCCGGGGACACAGCTGTCTGCCTCAGCTCTCCGAGATCGTCATGGGGAAGAAGGGCAGGAGTATCTTTCCTGGCCCATGTCGTGGTTGCCCTGATCAAGCGCGTTTCTTTTTTCTGTAAAGTACCAGCCTTGTGTGGCTATAGGCACTGTTCACTGGGCAATAGGTTTCTGAGGGGTGTGGGCCCATTGATGTTCTCTCAGATTTTGGACCTGGCAGCTTTAAGAACGGAGGTGAACCCTTAACCGACGGAGCCAGGAAAAACTTCTCTGCGGGCAGGTTACTGAAATTCCCAGTGCACCAACTTTGGAAGCACTTGGTTCTGTTCACAGCCAGGACTCGCTTGCTCTATTGCTTGCTTTGTGAGGTGAGATGCTTTCTGCTGTGTTCCTAATTGTGGCTGAGCTGATGCTGTTACATGGCCTGCTGTTTTTTCAAATGCCAGCAGTAAAATGGAATAAATGTATTACTCTTAGTGCTCAAGTGATTCCCACCCCCTCTCCCTGGGAAGGGACTTCTGTGCTGATCACAGCACTGATACACAGGAATTTCACGGTGGCCCGCTTGGGTCCTTGTTCATGTCTGTGAGGTTTTCACTGTCCTTAGCTTGCATGAGGTCATGCTTGGAGAGCCCTAATTGCAGCGGTAGCCTCAGGAGAGAGACACGAGTGTAAACCTTTTGCCTCTGCCTCACCTTTCGTGTGAGAAAGTTTCCATAGACAAAGAAAGTATTTACGGAAAAGTGGGGGCTGGCTGACTGGTCTGAATAAAAGCCAAACTTCTTAACTAGATAAACAGCTTCATAATTTCTTGTAATTGCTCAAGTAAGGAAACCATTTCTCCTCTGGCATTCATTATTCAGTATCCTTGGTCAATATCCCCTTTTCTTGGATTGTCCACGCTGGCCATGGAGCACCCGGCTTAGCCTGGCGAGAAGGCGGTGAATGACACTCCCAGTTTTGCTCTGCATTCGACTCCAGAGTGCAAGCTGCTACCCCTCATTCCACAGGGGACTTGGGCTGTTTCTGCTGAAATAGGTGTAATTCCAGTGGCCAAACTGTAAAATTCGGGGAGAACCTGACAATGTTTTGCCTGGTGATGTCATGAAAACAAATATAAATATTTTACTGTGTTAAAAAGAAGAGGAAAAAAAAAAGAAAGAAGAAAGGACAGTTATAACAAGAGACTGCGTGTAGGAAAAGACCCCGTTGTTGAGGTAGAAAAACTTTTACCAGTATTCTTTAATCTACCAAGAGTTTAGGATCACTTCTAGAGGACAGGATGTTCAAGGGCTGAGTTTGGGAGCAGAAGGGTTTCGGTGGGCCCCGTGTCCCGCAGCCAGGCTGGACGGAGCCGTGGAGCCGCCGTGGAGCTCCCGTTCTGCCCTCACTCCTCAGCGAGGGGGTGGCGTTTCCCATGAAGGCTGATGGGCAGCTGCTAGACTTTGTCTGTTAAGAAGTGGTGGGTCTTTAGCTACAGTTGGGAAGAAAAAGGCTTCATTCTGCGGGGATGTAATTGCTGAGAAAAGCCCGTGGGCTTTGTTTCTTCTCTTCCTTCCGTTTTGCACTGGTTTTGCCAGGTGTAAAATACAATTGTCAGCAGTTTACAGGGAGGGGGAGTGTCAGTTTTCCGGTGGAAGAAAATATCAAGGGTCTGATTGTGAAAGGAAAGGGGAAACTGAAGAATGCCACATGGCTTCCACCTTCCTGTATTTCATCCTAGCAGAATGCCTCTGCGAGTGACTCGCTTTGTGTCTGTTGATAGTTGCTAGATGGAGAACAGTTCTAACAGACAATTCTGCCCCTGCTCAAGAGGAGCCCACCAAGAGGATAGTGTTACCCTGGGAGGAATCAGAAAGACATGTCCATTGGGGCTAGTGTTAATAAGTTATATTGTTATAAGTGTGATAAGTTAATAGATAACGAAGAGTTATTTAGAAATGTGTTAACACAGAATCCAAATAGCAATAGAATAAAACTCCTGAAGTTTATGTTCTTGTTCTTAGCGCAGTCTCACTTTGGCTTTGTTTGCCCTGTGGTCATCTGACTGTTAGCATTAACTCCTATCATTTTTTTTATTTGGCTCTGAATATGTTACTGAAGTTTGGCCTAGGCTTGCTAGTTGCAGAGTTCTTCTACAGAGTATTTCAAACTTCTCAAATACAAAAAAAATAATTCTTAAATCAGCACCATGGATAAATATTACCACGAGACCCTTCTGATCGGTGTCGTCGCTGGATGGAAGTTTGTTATGTTTATGCCCAACCTGGCCGGTGCCAGTTCTGTTCGGGAATATAAATTATGTTCCAGCACCAACTTGGTGGCTGGTGCCAAGGACATAATCTTTACTGCTTCCTAACTTAGTTTTGAATGTCTGAGCTATAAGCCAGAGGAATGTGCTGTATCTAACCTGGAGCTGTTAGCAGCCTCCGATGTCGTAAATCCAGTGCGTGGAGGAGCCAGTGCAGGTGACTGGACAGCTGGAGCCGTTCTCTCGACGCGAGGGGAAAAGGGACCTCTGAATAGCTCAAGGAAACGCTCGGTGTTGTTGGAACGGCCGTGGATCTGCTTCCCTAGTGCTTCCTTCAGCACATGTCACGCTCAACCCTGCCAGTCCTAAACACCAATGGGAGTCAAGTCATTGTCCCCAGTGGCAGATTAAACTGCTTGGCCATTGTTGAGAGTCCAAGATTTTCCTCTCTCACCCTGTTTAAATGACTGCTTGGATGTGCAGCCAAAGTAAACATGAGCTAATAAAAAATGTAGAGATAACAGATACGGACTAGCTCTTGTGGAGTCAATGGGCATGCTGTAGCACAGAGAGGTGTGAGTTTTGCTTGCATCTTTTTCTGCTTTAGTTTTAAAGCACAATTACCTGAAAGAGGTGGTACAGATCACGTATAACTTCCTTTCTATTGCGACAGGGGAACTGTATTTATGTGTACCCTTTGAATAAGAAGGGCGTCTGTTGGGCTGCCTTGCAAGCTATAGCTAGTGTGCAAACCCCGGGCCACGCTTTTCTCGCTGGAGGTGCTGTGGCAGTTCATGCAGCTTTGGAATACTTTCCTGTATTTCTCCACAATCCGTTTCCTTGTTGGCAATAAATGCATTTTCAGCTGACATTTTACTGTTTCATTTACTCAGTATACAGCCTGTGAAGGCCGTTGCTTTACATAAGATAACATTGAGATCAGTGAATAAGGAGGCACGATTACGTGGCTATCAGGGGTGCCTAAACTTATGGTAAAGGAAGGAATGAGACTGCGAGAGGATCAAAAATCTTTCCGTGTGTGAGCCACTGTGGAGTGACAGGGGTTGGAGTTGGATTGTCCCTGTATTCCTGTGATGTGGTGCTACTGAATACTCTGATATGTTATAAAAGGTGCTGAAGCGAATGGCTGGAGAGGAACTAGAACTGTTTGGATATACAGCTGTTTTCGGTGCTCGTGTGTTGCTCATATGTGCAATCGCAGTGTGTCTGAAGATCCCTGACCCGCCGAAGCCCTTTTGTAGTGGTTTTCTTTGCTTTCCCCTTCCCGAGACGTGAGCTGTGCCTTTGGCTCTGGTGGGATGGTGCGGGCTTGCGCTCTGTCCTCCGCTGTCGTGGAACGGCAAGCGGTGATCAACAGGTTACAGAGAAACCGAGGGCCAAGAGTGTGATATGACATTAAAGACTGCTGGGCAATAATTACCATAAACGGTACAGATGAGTCCAGGTCTAGGAACGGTTTTTTCCTCTTTCATCCCAAGCCAGCGGTGGCTCACGCTGACGGCACACCTGGAAATGAGGTAACCGAATACTCTGCCCACATTGTTCGGATTAGCTGGGGCTTGGGCGCAGACGGAGCATGTGTTTTCTCTGCTCCTGGGCAACCTTTGTTCTCCTGCAGCCGGAGAGCCTCACTGATGACATGAGACAGGACGGGGCGCTTCTCCCTTTCTTGGGAAAGACGCTCCTGAGCCACCCGTGGTGTGACTTTCCTGAGAAATGCCCTTTCCAGATGCAGAGATCTTGCTGCCATTGAAGTGTGAGGCGGAAATGCTTCCAGCGCTGCCTGAACATGTTATTTAGGTCAATTGCAAGGAAGATGGCAACATGAATCAGAAAAGGAGTTGGAAGAGGAGGAAAGTCATTAGACAGCACCTTGACATCCCCTGCCAATGCAGGGTTTTCCTCTGCCAGCACAGAAGCACAGTTAGAGATCACATTCATTGTCTTCTGTGCTCTCCGTTTGCTCCTGTAACTACGAGCAGCTGGACTGGAAATGAAAGAGAAGACTGCAAACAAAAGCCTTGCCTTTATCACTCTGCATCAGTGTACTATTTCCTGGTGTATTAACTAATCTCTCCGAAACAGAGAGACAGAGCAAGGTCTCCTTATCTGCCCAGAAAATAAGATACATCAGAATAATTGCTCCAATTGCATCCATTTTGGGTGAATGAGTCTCCAGAAGATGCGTTTGTGGAGGCACAGTCATCGCGTTTTTGTGGCGACTGCTCACTTGTGGGGTGCTGGCCGAAATCGCTGGGATGGTTTTCCCACCAGGTAATGGAGGCGGTGCCAGGGGGGGTGAAGCAAGGCCACCAGCCTGTGCTGGGCTGGGGGGACGTCAGCCATGGTGGGAAACCTTCTAAATGCGTCCTGCTGGGTAGGGCTTTGCCGAGTGCTCCGCTTCCCTTCCCAGAGGAAGCAGCCTGAATTTACCCATTGCTCTGTAGAGACCTGTAGGCTAAAACAAATTATTCTTACGCAGTAGAAAACATCGGGACCAACCTTAACTGATGAAGCAATTTGCCAGCCTTTAGCCTCAAGGTCCCGAGTCCCTCAGGGCTTTCCAGCGTAATGACTTGGGTCTGTTTCCCAGAAAGATTCTCTTGGATATGTGCTGTTGGCAATACTCTGGCTCATTACTGGCCATTTTATTTTTCCAACAGCCAGCTCTTGTTAGCTTCGTTCTCACAGTATTGTTTTCTTTCCAGAAGAAGCTTTTGCTGGCTCTCCTAAACTATCACATGGGAATTGCTTACTAGCTTAGATTTATTTTTTTTTGTTTTGACCCAAAGCTGCGCTTTGCTCTCCTCTGTAACACTGCCAACATCATTTCCAGTCTCTTTTAAGCATATGTTTTGCAATAATATCTAAACTCTTGGCTCCGAATAACTGCCTTACAGAGAGATTAGTATCTTTTAACAAAGAGAAGCAAATAGTGAGAACAAAGGCAATATCTTGAGAGCCTGTAAGACTATCCTGACCTTTCCCAAAGGCCTCAGCCTAGACCTCAGCATTTCATAGCAGATGGCAGAAATCAGGGTGGACTTGAGTTTGCGCAGTCCTCTGCCCAGTCGCCGTGTTTGCTGGAAATGTGCTCTGCACGTTGTTGCCATCTGGGCTTGACTGTACTATTCTTATAATCTCCAGGGAGCCTTCTCTCGCAGAGCTCATCTCTGATGGAAGTCCTCTCTGGCTGACCTTGCACTCAGACTAGCGTTAGCAGCCTGGATTTTGGAGATTTGACAGCAGCGTTCTTCATAGGAAGAGAATTGGCCTGGGAGAGGTTTTGTCCCGGCTGGGGAGGAAGGTATGCCATGTGCCAGTGGCATTCCCCAGGTATGCAGCTGGGTACGGGGTATTCGACTAGGGAGTGAGGAGGTCAATGTTTTCAAAACTTCAGGAGAAAGTGCTAGAGGAACACAAAGGCCTTCAGAAAACCAGCTGAAAAACTGCCTTTGCTTTCGGTGAGAGAACTGGATGTGTAGGTGGGAAGGAAGTTGCGTGATGCCATTCAGGAAATCTGCAGCAGTGGTGGGACCATACCCCAGATCTTCTGATATTAAAAAGCTCCTCCTTGGTTTGCATCAGTGCGTGTCTGGGAGGCTGTGTTGTCTGATCTGCAGAAATAAAGGTTGATGGGTAGAGAAGCGGCGTCTTTGGAAGTGAAATGTCTCTCCTAATTAGCATATGGCTCAATTTGGGTTGCAGGTGAGTTGAGTTCCAGTTGCTCTATGCATTTTTATGAGTGTGCTGCTTGTTAGTGCAAATGACTAATGTCTAAATGCAGAGATTTCAGCATCTCCCTAGGACTAAATACCACCAGGGTTAAATGTATTTGCTTTTGTTAAGGCTTTGGCTACAGAGTTTTGTGGCAGAATAGCGGAAGCGTGTGAAGCTGATGCTCTGGTGAATGTTGAATGGGACTATCTACACTTACATTTCTATCCTCATTGATTCTTCCTTTGTACTGCGGTAGTTTCATAGATCTGGAGGTTGAAAATTTCAATTAAATTTGCGCAAAATGGCTTTGGGGCAGTTTCTGCTTGGGAATCTTTGTTGTTGTCCTTGTAAATATAAAACCCGATGCACCAGACTAAAATAATGCAATCAGGATGGATTTTCTAGAAATCTTTTCTAATCCCTCTGAATTGTGATTCTTAAGATTTGTATTCAGATGTCTCCTGTCACGCAGGCAGAATGAGGGCTCCCAATGGTGTGAATAACTGCTCTTGGCAGCACTGTTTACCACAGTAGTAGCTAAGTTTTGGATCCTGTACGTTCTGAGCCGCAGGTCGGAGTCAGTCACCGCACCAGTTGCTGCAGTGTCCCGGAGAATTTCCTGCATTGCTTTTTAAAGATTTGTATTAGCAGGGACAAAAAATAGATCAGAAGACTCGCATACACCATGGAGATCATTTCCTGTGCCGGCTCCTCAATGGCGCTGCTCTGTGCTGGTGACACCTTTGTGACGGTTTGCTGAACACCGAACCTACAGCGCCCGTTTGTCTCCTGCTCCCTCCTGTCCCGGTCCATCCTCAGGAAAAGTCTCCCTCTTTCCTCCGCCTCTTGCCCTCTCCGGCTGTGTGCCAGCTGGAGCTCACTTGGGGCTCCTTTTGATGCAAAATCCCAGGAGAATTGCTGTGACGGTGCCCAAGAGGCTCCTCTCCACCTCTGCCCCGCTGTCTCCCAGGCGCGGGGGCTCCTGCCTTCCGCAGGCTCCCGGTTCAGCTCTTGAGAAATCTTAGTGGAGAGTTCGACCTGGCAGATGGAGGCTGTTACCTCATTCCACAAAAATGCTTTGTTATTGAGAAAATGGAAACTGTCTGAGGTTTGGGAGCTGAATAGAGTCATTGGTGTCTGTTTTAACCGCAGTTTGGTGGTGACTGCTGAAAGTTCCCTTCTCCGAGCATTCCCTTTTCCTACACCCATAATCTTCAAGTCATCGGAGAGCTGCAATGATTTAACTCATTAGCTGAGCAAATGCTGAAGACTGTTGCATACTCTGCAGAAACTTTGCTAAAACCTCAGCATCTTCCAGCTAAAGAGAAATGGCTAGCCAATAAATAACCCTTTGCAAACTGTGGCCAGAAAAGTGATCCCTGTGGGTACTAAGCCAAACTCAACCCTCTTTTTACAATCTCAGCTGTGCTTCTTGTTTACTTCATTTTTTAAAAAGCTGAATTGAGATTATGCAGGAACTTCTTGGAGAGAAAAGGCACACATGGAGGCTTATGCTTTGTAATTCCTTTAACACAAGTCTCAATCCCAGTTCTGAAGAGAAATTTCTTTTCCTTGGTAATTTTTAAAAGTAGATTTCAGCGATGGGAATTTGGGAGCATAGGAGAAAGAAAGAAAGTCGAGATTGAACCATTTGCAAGCTGGTTTTCGTATTGCTCTGAATAATGAGTTAGTACAGAAGAGCATTAACCTAAATACAAGACTTGTTTTAGTTAACAGATCTTTCTATGCATTTGTGAAACTGTGGCATCTGATACCTCCTGCTGAGAACATTGCATAAGCATTATTCACCAAGCATCCTGATAGAGCTGAGAGCAGCAGCATTAGCTTTTTGGAAATAAAACAAACACTTTATTTATGTATTTTTAAACTAATGAATCTTAGCGGGCCAAATGAAAGTCTTCCAGCTGCTACAGATGGTTTTTACATGACTAACTGCTTTGGTGCATAGAAAAACCTAGAATACTGGAACCACAAGATATTAAATATTTAATTATTACCCCAGAATGTAAATATGGCCTTGATATTTTGAATTTGTTTACTCAAATTTCAAGTGTTCACTTACAAACTTAACAAGATTGGGACTGTATTAATTGATACCTGGGAAGAAGAGTGACTACTCGGCGTCTCCTCCAAATTTCCTCTTAAATATCAGAGCGAGTTTCAGTAACAGGAATTTGCTTAACCGGAGAAATAATCCCAGCTGTTTCAGGCAGAACCCAGGATCAGTATTTTAGCTGTAATGAGCTGTTTCCGTTCTAGATCCCTGCTTTCTGTGGGTTTACAGTGTAACCATAAAAATCCTTTCCAGGCTGAGCTCTGCCTCCTGAGGTCTTTGGGAGGGGTTTGTTTTTTTTTTTAATATAAAATGCAAATTTTGAAAACACTTAGCAGTTGATTTTCAAGCTGCACCTTACCAGTTTAGAGCCTATTCTGGACACATGTTTTTCCTGTAACTGTAAAGCAACAGTTTCTGGAATGGTGCGAGCCCCCAGGATTTCCCTCGTGAGTGTATCAGACATTGGGTAATTTCTGCTGTAGTTCTGGTCTGCGTGGCTGCAGATCATACCATTTTCCGCTAAAACAGCGTGTGTACTAACTTGGCACTGCCGGGGAAAAAACGTTTGTTTTTTTTAAGGCTCTTCTAATGAAACAATATCTGAAAGGCCTAACTTCAGCATGGTTGAAGACAGAATCACAGAATTATTTAGGTTGGAAAGATCTTTAAGGTCATCGAGTCCAGCCGTAAAGACAAAAATTCCTCTTTAAGGTCCACATCTGATGACACTATTCCTAGATATTGCTTAGGATGGGAAGATGGTGAAGAAAGAATAGCAACAGAAAAAGTGGATCCTGAGCTGTCTCTGAGTGCAAGGACTGCTTTTGTCAGCATCGTGATCCCACATATGGCCTAAACTGCTGGCTTCTGCCAGGCTTTGACCACACCTTGGAATTCCACTACCCTCATTTAAGGAAAACGTGGCTTTTTCTGTTCCCAAAAACTAACGCGGTTTGAACTGGTGCGGAACTCCCTGCGCTGCACTACTCCGGTGCCTTCTTCCAGCGCAGCGTGCTCACTCTTAAAGCCCAAAGTTTAAATAGTAGGAGCGACTCGCAAAGGCATGGTGTTACTGGGTCAAAAGATCTGGAGTCTGGATTAACTGTACTTCAACGGCGCAGTACTGTGTCTGTCTGTCACAGAAGGGTTTGGGTTGGAAAGGATCTTAAAGATCATGTCCTCCTCTTCCTTTTTCCCCTGCTTCTCACGAAAAGTTCAGTTTATGGAATCTGTTTGGCCGTAGGTCTATAATGTGCATTTGTGGGTGTCACAGTTTCCAGCTGACGGGGATATGTGCTGCGTCTCAGAAGGAGAAGAAAGATGGACTTGGATCTTGGTTCCATTTTTAGTTCTACCAGGCTTGCCTTGTGCCAAAACCCTCCGAGGTGCAAATCCCAGGAGGGAGATAAAATGACTCCCTGCCCTGCAGGTATTATGAGGGTAAATAATGTTTTTTCTGGTGACAGCTGTTTGGGAATTGAGGAAGCAACAATCCGATGAGAGGTTTGGGATGTCAGCTCTGTGGAAACTGAGCGCTCTCGCATATATTTGTTATTTGCAGTAGGGAGCCGGGGAGCTAAACTGCTTTCCAAGTAAAGAAACTCATCTTTAGTTTGTGTCCTCGAATGGGGATTAGTTATTCTCATCTGCCTCTTTTTCTCAGCACAGGAAAATCTTCAAATAGAAATAAGTCGGTGTTTAAATTTTAAGGCGTTTCAGTGGCTGCCTTTAACTCAGTGAACACTTCATATCAAGACAATTCCTGCGATGCCTAACTCAGAGCGTTCTGGAATATGTAGAGTAATGGTGGTACTTACTGAAGGGTCGTTAATAGCAACAAGTAGACAGTGTGTTGCATGTAACTCAGCCAAGAGAAGTTTTATTTCTAGTATTTCTCAACCCTATGCAAACATCATGTAACTCACAGGAAGATTAAATCTGGCCCATTGCGCTTGTAGAGGAGCCTTGGATGTGTTGCTTTTGCGGAGCCTGAAGAGCTGTGTGTGGAGGATCCCAAATGCAGTTGGGGTTGGTGAAGGTGTCAGGCCGTCTGCACGCCCCGTTCACGCGCTGTGACACGGGGACTCAGCTCAGGAGCGATGAAGTTGGTGGTTCCAGATCGTGGTAGCTTGGAGTCTTGACTTTAGAAGAAGATGCAGAGCAGAACGTTGAATAGGAGTTGAAGAGCGAAATCCAGAGGTTTTGCGTAACTGGGCTCCACGTAGATTGTGCTGTTTGAGTCACACTGACCCTTTCCTCCGGAAATCAGTGAGTTCTGCTGCTCGCCTCATTAGCGCCTGACTTGGTAGGTCAGGCTAATAATGATGTTCATTAACTTTTCACTTTCTGTTAGGAGTTTTGCTTGTTCTCTTTCTTCTCTGTCATCGTGACATTGAGAAATAGAAAGGGTTTGGAAGTGAAATGTATCTACACAAAATTGGAATCGGAATTCTTATGTCTCTTACAAAAATTTCGAGTAACTTGAATTCTAAGTGTCCGATTTCCAGTCACAAGTAGTGACATTTAAACCTCTGTAGGAAATGCAATCCCTGTGCTGATGTCACCCCCTGGTTTATGATGTGTCTGCTTTTGTTCCTGGGCAAGCACTTCGGTGTTTTGCTGGTGAAGTGATGATTTACTGGTGAGTCTCTCGCCGGTCACACCTGCTCCGGCCGTCTGCGCTCTGAGTCACCAGGAGAGCTGCGTCCTGCCCTGCGGCCGCCGCGTTCTGCGCTGCTCCATCACGTCCCGCAATGCAAGGTAACAGAGACCTGGTCTGAGTGTTTGTTTCCAGGAGTTCCCCAATTTGGGACAAATATCTTGCAAATAGAGCACTTGTGTTCTGCTCAGTGAGGAGAACAGAGAGAGGGTTTTTAGGGCATTTTGGTGGTGTCTTGTTGCAGTGAAGCCCACAATCCCTGAACTGCCTGAGCAGGTAGATGGCTTTGGAGAGTCTTTCAGTTTGGGCAGAGGGCTGGTCGCTGTCACTCCCCTCGGCGAGCGGCTGTGGAGCATCTCTGCAGCAGAGAAATGGGGCTTTGCTTCGTATCTGCTGCTTCAGGGACTGAAACATCAGCTCTTCTTGGTCTTTACCTGAAAGCCATCATGAGAGGAGCCTCTGTTAGTTAATATTCTGACCTTTCAGTTCCTTTTTAATCTGTGGCAAATGTGTTTCATGGAGGTTTCCCTTGTAAATCTCAGCTTCGAATGAGAGAATGAGGTTCTGTAAGTGAGCCACAGACCTGGATCAGGGGGCTCTAATATTGTTACTGCTTTTCTAGTCGCATGTTTGGTGTTTGTTTTTTTCTGTGAAGGAGCGGTTTTCCTCTCTTTATGAGTTTCCGGGCACAGGTGCCTTGCTGCACCGCCTGCCAGCCGCGGTGCTCCGTGGTTGCAGCGAGAGCAGCAGCGCGAGTTCTGAGCGGGCACATCAGTGCGCAGGGGCTTCGGTGTTGGAAACTCTTGCGTGTGGCTGCGTGATATAAAGGCGTTCAGAAATTTTGTGAGCATTGGTGCCCGTAAAATAGCTGTTTCCACTTAGTCTTTTGGATGTGGCGAGAGGTTTCCCTTTCGCAGGTACCGCTAAAGACTCTTTATCTGCAGACATGGCAGCACGGCGTGGCAGAGATGGGAAAGCATGTTGCATCTAGCAAATTTCTTTTTAGTGCTTGCAAGGAGTTATTTCTTTGAGATTTTTTTATGTAAAATATGTGACAATTGCAACTGATGGCTTCTGTTATTTAAAACGTGCAGTATTTAAGTGGTTTTTAAAGGTGCCAGTGAGAAATGCTTGAACAAGGAGACTGATTTGAAACTAACCAGCTCGGTATAGTCAAAGTAAATGATAGCTGGTGACCAGATCACTTAGCAGGGAAATCCTCAGCCACAGAAGCAGGAAACTTGTTTCGCTTCTACTAAAGTGGCTAAAAGGAGAGGTTGTCGTCTTCTCGCAGCGATGCCAGTCCCCATTGTGCAGCTCCCCGTGCTCAGCGGGGCTCGCCACTACCCTGTCAGAGCGGTCCCTTTTCCGGGCGGGCAGCAGCTGGCACCCACAGCATCTCCCAGGCAACAAATGAGCTTCGTTTTGTTTCGGACCACAGGCCAGGAGTTCTCGGGATGGAAACCCGAGCCAGTTCATCTTTGCCAGGATTCGGTCCTTCCCCAGATTTAGAAGCTGCTCACATGGCTGCGAGCTGCAGCGCTGAGGTTGCCTTCGCTTGCAGGGGACGCCAGCAGCCGGGAAAAGCGCCTTAGAGGGAGACCGTCCTCAGCGCTGGTGGGAGCAGCGGCGCGGTGGAGAGCCCCGGGGTTGGTGCTGGGAGAGGGGCCGCTGGGCAAGAGCTCATGGGGCACAGGGGTGTCACTGCAGTGTCCCCCCGTCACCTCCCCGGCTTTCTCTCTGCTCCACTGACTTGGCATGTGGGTTGGAGAGGCCCGAAAGGCGCAAACCTGCCAGGGTTACAGTGCAGGTCACCTTCCTCACCCAGCGTATCTGCTAACACGCAAGAAACCAACTACAAATGCTCATTTTTGAGAGGCAAAGAATCAACTTGGAAAAGGGAATATTTTGACCAAATTTGGTGAAAAAATTTCCTTTGTCCTTTAAGTAATAGGCATGCATTAAATAAAACATGTCTGGTTTATGTGTCTTCTCCTGCTACTGTAAGTCAAAGTTGCTTTGTTTATTAAAAAAAACCAACACCAAACTGAAATTGAGCAGAGTCTTGATCAGCAAAAGAGCTGCCGGGCTTTCTGCAGAAAACAGTTAATAAGGGATTGGGCTCGGGCCACGCAGGTTTGCTTTTCAGCATGTGAGCATGGAACACACGCACTGAGGCTGCACCCGTCCCCCGCAGCCCGTCCACCAGCTCACAGGTATTCTTGTCCAGAAGCAGCCCTTTGATTGCCTTTATGTGCAAAAATGGAGGTATAATCACCTAAGCACCTTTTATTCAGGGACGACAAAAAGCTTTGTAAGCACTAACTTAAATTACGGATCACCTCGGAATTAAGAATAGCTTCATCCTCAATTTAAAAAACAGCTGCCTCTAAGGGAAAGAAAAGTGAAAACTACAGTATAAGCTAGAATTGTAAGAGAACTTTAGGGAAATAGAGCGGAATTCCATTATTTTGTGGTGATATCTGTACTGAGATGCACAGACCCCAAGAACTACCAGCTAGAGCCGTCAGATTATTTTTTCTGCATGTAGGCTGTGATGTCTGTTTGAATTGCAAGATTCTTGTGTGCTGAGCAGATCTAAGATGAAGGTAAATTGGCCTCCGTGTGCAGTTAGTCATTTCCTCTCGAGCTTTTATGTTTGAAATCTCGTGTAACTGGATGTGACCTTTATTTCACAGGGCAAAGAGATTTTGAAACGTTATTGCAGGCGTCCTGGGTTTGAGCAGTTGGATCAGCCGTTGGGCATTTCCATGGCTGTGGGCCAACTGTGCTGGGTTAGATGGGCATAAATCAATCCACTCTAAAATTAAACTTTCATTGCTAGATTATAATCCTCACAATATGCTTATTCTTTGGGGCTCCCTTTTTTTTCTTTCTGTAATAGCCAGGGCACTATAAAGGTCTCGCTGGTTTTCTGTGTTGGGAAGGTTTAGGACATCCCAGGTCCTGTGAGACAGAGTTCTGTCTTCTGAGTTTGGGGCGTGGATGCGTTTTCCCATTTTGTTTGTTTCTGGAGAATGCTGGCTTCATGCTGGTGCCCTGTACCTCGTGCGAGGTTGTAATTGCAAATGGTGGTGTTACAAAGCTGTAGCACACAGGACAAGAAAACCTGTGCTCCAACAGGCAGGTAGCACGAAGCACCGTATGGACCAGTTTGTAGTTTCACGTACATTTATATGTGCTCTCTTCATGACTTTCTTGATGAGACCTCATCCAGTTGCAATCCCTCCCCACCAGCTTTTCTTGTCCATCACTTCATAATCATGTGGGCAAAGAAGGTTCGCAGGTAAATCGTACAAGGGACAGGCATTTCACTGTCCAGACTAGCTCCTGCCTGGACCTGGTGTGAAACCTGGGGCCTGGAAGCCAGCCACTGCCCATTAATTTGTTTTATATGGTTGATGACTATCTTCAGGGTTTGTTTTATGTTCTTGCATTCCTTTTCATTGCCAGCAGGGTGATGGTTAGTGTATGGTCTGCTCAATACACCTAAAAGGCCATTCAGCCCTGCAGAGACAGCAAGTTCCTCATTCTTGCCCAGTTGTCTAGTTAAAAGAAGAAAACTAAGGGAATTTGTGGATTTGACCTTGGCAGGTCCTCATGATGTGATTTCTCAAGCCCCCACTAGCTGATGGCATTTTTGCCAGGGCTGTTGAGGCTGAGAGACCACAAGCAGGTGGGAATTGTGTGTGTTGCCCTGTTGGGGATGCAGCGTGAGCTGATGGTGCGGTCCAGCGCTGGCAGCCTCTGCGATGGCACCGTCAGCGCCGGCGTGGGGTCATGCTGGTGTGGTGTCGTGATGCCACGGGGCTGGTGTGGTGCCCACCGGCTGTCACAAGTGAGGAAAGCCTGAGGATTTTGTGCACTCCCTTTCAGTATGACTCTGATGCTTTTAGTATCGCTGTGACCATATTTGAAGGGGAGCATATCCTTCTCTCTGAGATGGGATGACCAACGTGCTCGAGAGGAGAAGGGAGCAGGACTTCAGAAAGCATCGCACGCCTGTTCCTTGCTCCTTTTTAAGAATTGATACGAGCAGCCGCTTCCCTGGCCTGTGACTCCCGCTCCTCTGGTCGCACTGAAGCTCCTGTGATCGGTCACGCTCCCTGAAACTTGGCGCCAGCATCTTTCTTCCTATTATGGTCACCCTGGCCATGTCGGCAGCTGCTGCCCCGCAGCCCCCTGCGAGCTCTGGTGACCGACTGGCTCGGTGCAAGCGACGGCTGCCAGCGGGCTCCCACTCGGCCCGCACTGGGCAGGGGAAGGAACCTGCCATGTGGAGCTTGGGCCAGGACATCTCTCCCTTCTCCCAAGCCTCTCCAGAGACCGGCCAGAATCTCTCCTGGCACCTTCCTGAGCTGCAGATTTCTTGACCGTCTGGTAAAAGGGACTTTGTTTGGCTGGGGAGAAGTTTCCGATGTGTTCGTATCTTACTCCTCTGCTCTTGGACTTCCTCCTTCTGCTAAGTCGTCTGCTTGAATCATGACAGGTCCAAACTGCCCAAATGGTTTCAATTCCAGACTTCCTGTTGAGTGCACAGAATTTGCTTTCTTTGTATACCTTTTGAGTAAGATTAACAGCTGATCTCTTGAACAAACATTCAGTTTTAATGTTAGCAGAATGACACAGGCTGCTTGTTCTGAATGTGTCCTGACAGCTCTGCTGCCATTAGCTCTGCCCTCGGTCCAGGCTGCCCCCCGAAGGGGGAGGATTTTGTTCAGAAACTGAAATAGTTAATTAACCCTTACAGCTGTTTAGTAATAAATTTTTAACTCTGAAGTCACTCCTTCCTTTCTTCCTGGGCAGAGTTTTTCTTTTTACGGTTGCATGGTAGGGACTCTTAAGCTTCTTTTTCTGACCCTGGTAGAATTAACTTTCCCCAAAGAAAATAAGTCTAGTGCAAGAGCTGAACTGCGTGTTGCCTTTCTCCGTGTCAGCCTGCACTCTGCTGTCCCTCTGCTGGGCCCGTGGAAGGTGGGTGGACACAGTGAAGCTGGGCACCCACGGGAAGCCTGGCATTTCTCACTGGTGGCATTTGAATAGAATCTTCCGTTTCTCTTCCCCCAAACCACGTATCTTCATGCTCACCGTGTGGATGCTTCAGCTCCCAGCTGGACTCAGGGGACCTTCTCGGATAGGGAGGATGTGGGGAGGAAAGGGACAGAGGTAGCTGAAAACTGAGTACAAAGCAAGGTCTCAGCCACAAGAAATTACAGTTTGAATCTCAGATGGGCAAACCCGCCTGGTTTTCCACTGTAGCATGGAAAATTGGATTCCCCTGCAACTGCGGCCTCATTAAAAAGAGATTCTTTCTTTAAAGGATAGAGAAGGGACAAAAGTCCCAGTGTGCACAAATACTGGCTCAGAGCTTTGTCCCATTACCTTGTATGGGGATGCTGCCTTGTGAGAGCCTGACTTATTAGCAGCAGGTTTTCCTTTCGCATAGGAAAAGTTTTGTTCTATGTTTCCTTATCTTAGGAGAAAGAAGGAGGAATTTAGTGCTAGAGGAAAAAGGTCTATGAACTCATTGGTGTTTTGAAACCAGAGCAGCAGCGGTTTGGAGTTCCGTAGGACCCTGAACTTCCTGCAGCCCTTGTCCACAGGCACCGGGGGTGTCGAGGTTTCTTACGGACCCCTCCAGACGTCGACTGGAGAGCGTGTTTAAGCACGTCAAGGCCAAAGCTTTTTTCCATGTGCGGCTAGCTGACTCCGCATGTGGTCTTGTTGGCCTTCCCGGGAGACCTGGCCAATCATTTATGGTAATTCGAAAGTTTAAATTAAACTTTTAAAAAAAAAAAAAATTGTTGCTGCTTTCCAGATCTTCTGAGCGTATCTGGACCAGGTGTGGTGTCTCAGTCAGGGCTGTGCAAACAGCGCTGTGTTTCCTGCCGAGCACCGCTGGGCGGGCTGTGGGCCGACATCAGGTGAGATTTTTCTCGGTCTAAGGGTAAGATCAGACATTTGTGGGACAGTTGTGCTTTTAGCAATTATCTTGATCTATATGCAGAGCTGTCAGGAGGAGTCCGTGCGATGTGGTTTTGCACTTTGAATGGTGGGCACCTCAGAGATCCCTTCTGAACATTAGGAAATCCTCAATTTGCCATTCTAAGACTATAAAAATTGCGCAACAATCTAGGTATGCCTCGTGATTTGTCAGATGCTTTAACAGTTTCTGCCACTTCTTCCTCTCAAAGTGCTGGGAAGCTGCCTACCTTGCTGAGCAAGGATGAGTCTAACAGCACTTATTTCACTGGAAATGCAGGGTGTTTCCTCGCAGCTGTGCCAGCTGTTTTGCTGAGCATGTTGCGGATCCTGGAGCAGCCCGTGACAGCTCTGGGCAGGAGGTTGCTCTGCCCGTGCCTGGGGAGATGACTGCGGTGCAGCCTCCTCGGCAGAGCTCGGGACCTGCAGTGCATAAGCACAGCATCCCAGGGGTGCTGGTGGGGCTGCGTGGCCGTACCCCCCCCACTGATTCATCTGCCTCCTGCCACCTCCTCGCCCGAGGCCGACTGTAGGAGCCAAATCTTCCCTACATGTTGGAGAAATGACCTGCGGCGTCCTCCCGTTGTGCTGGCAATGGGGAGGTGCCAGGTGAGGTCCGTGGCCGTGCCGAGGGTCCCTGCCAGGACTCAGCTCCTCCATGCCGGAGCCCCCCCGGAGCAGCCCCTCGTACTTGGGGTTTGTGAGCTGCCCCGAGGTGGGGAGGCTGTGGCTGGAGGCAGCTCGGAGATCCGAGGGCAGGATGTGACTCCGTGGTGCGGCACCGCTCCCAGGAGTGCACGGTCCGGCGGGGGCACCCTGATGAAACGCTCGGCATCTCTCTGGGAGCTGCCTCCAGCTGAAAGCGGGGTCTCTAACAGCAGATGGGGGATGCTGTTCCCAGAGCCCCAGGTCTACAGCCCTGCGCGTGGGTCTGGCAGCAGCGTGAGGGGGTGCGGGGAGCCCCGGCGGCCCCCCGGAGAGCTGGTCCCCTCCATCCCCAGAGAGCCAGGGCTGGCCGTGCTGCCCCTGCCCGAGGTGCGCAGTGGCCCTGGGTAGATCCACAGGAGTTGTGTCGGGAAACGTGGACTGAAAACGTTCCCAGCCTAATGGAGGGGCTGGAGCTGCTCCTCGGAGCAAGCAGATGGTTTCCCTTTTAGGGTCGGTGGCAGGCAGAAACGATTTCATGCAGATTCCAGGACCCATAATGGTTCTGGAAAGCCAACAGGAACAGAAAGCGTTCTTCGCCTCTTCTGACCTTGGAGCGCGTTGAGGACCGTCTTCCAAAGCCGTGTCCCTGGACGGTTTCATCCTTACATGGGGAGCACTGGCCTGTCCCAGTGAGGTTGTGCTTTCCCTTCGGCATCTCTAGGTGTGAGCTGCGACTGCAGGAGCAGTTCCCTGCTCAGAGCAGCCCAGGGGAGACGCGAATAGGCAGGAACCTGACAGCCAAAGGCAGGTCTGTTCCTGTGTCCTGGGCAGATTAAGTGTTTTCCTAGGAATAGCCTTATGGGTTGCTGTGGGATCACTGCGGAGCAGCTGGTTGTGGCCTGACAACGAACAACAAACTGGTGTGAAGTTACCATATACGTGAGGCCTCTCGCTGAAGGAATCGTTTCAAAAGACTGGTTAAACTCTGAAGCGATTGCATGCAGGAGAAAGCCTGGCCCTGGACAGTCTGTACTACCTCCTTTGCATAACAGGTCCCCAGTTTTATCGACACTAAAATTAATGCAATAATCTCCTGGGGCTGTTGCTAAGCCATCTGCTGTGTTGCTGCGCACAATGACACCGGGGTGGTGTTAGGTGCATGTTACTCTCTAATTAGAAAGTGGACTCTGTGGTGCGTCCTTGACAAATTACTGACCTTTCTCATACGTGAAGCTATTCTGAGCTCTGTTCCAGACTGATCAGATTTGCATCCTGGAGCACTTTAAATGTTGTTTGTGAGGGGAGCTCTTGTTCCCAAAGCTGTTTGTTCATGGGCACAGGAGAGGAACTGAACTTCCTTTCCTCCATGAGCACAACTATATCTGTCAAAGGGGAAGGGTAGGCAGCTGGCAGGCATATATCTGCCTTGTTTATTTTTGCCCTCAGACTGCCAGCAAGACAGCTGAGAGAACACCCCACATCCAGCTCCACCGTCCCCGCGTACGGGGCCCTGCTCCAGCCGACCTTGTCCCACAGGGACCGCGGCCATCAGGCAATGGGCAAACAAACACCCTCTTTGCAACTGGAAGCCCATCATTTTAGGGCAACGCCTTGGTTAGTATTTGAAAGCGATACTTACATCAGCCTAGCACACAGCTAATGTTTACAGGGTGGTGCAGACTGCAAGGTATGAGCACATGCTAATTAGCACGCCTAGTGATTGCCTATATTGTGCCTTCTAAATCTGAGCCTCAATTAAAGTTGGGGTTTTTTTAATGCATTTTAGAACTCCACCTCTTTTCTTCATGAATGGAGACAATTTCCAGGTTCCTCATTACAGTCACAATAAGAATTGTCGCTTTTGTGCTGTTTCTTTCACTCTCTTTCTGTTGTCTCACCTTCCTCTTCTCCGTGACTCGGGCTCCGGCAGTGCCGTCTCCTCGGGGGTGAAGACGCAGGGTTTGCTTTGGTGTTGCGTAGGGCTTTGGCACCCCTGTCCTGCGCTGCCTCTGAGACCGGAACAAAGAGAGCAAAGGGCTTATCTAATACAAATAACCCTGAGCAAACTTCCTGGGCCTGTTCTTTTTTTCTGTGGAAGAGGCAGCGCGGAGTCTGATCCTGTAGGCTCCCGTCGCAGTCTCGGCCACGTGGGGCTCCCAGGAGTTGCTCTGCTGGCGTTGGGCATCTGCCAGTGCGACAAGACCAGGCTGTCCCTGCTTTTGACTTTGGGGACCAGGGCTCACAGAGGGACAGTGTCAAGGTCAGGCATAGCAGTGCTTGGGAGGATGAGTCCCCGTCACCGGTAAAACCCAAGGCTTCTCCATTCAAGTTGTTTTTTCTTCCCTCGCGTTTTCTGATGTCCTCTGACCTCGTATTAGAGACCACAGAGATAAAGCACAGCCCCTTGAGCAAACATGGCAGCTCCCGGCTCCGGCGGCTCCCAGGGTAGGAGTGCTCATTAGAGGCCCTTTTATTACAGACACACCTTGGAAAGTTCCCTTCGACAGGGCTGGGAGGAGGAGGAGGGTTAGTAATTTGATTTTCATTCTTTGCCAGAGAGGAAGATCCCGGGTGGCTTCAGGGAGTGAAGGCGAGTGGGGCCAAGGAGGCGGCAGTGGGTGAGAAGCACCAGGAGCCGTCGGGGGCCCGGGAGCCGCTGCCTGGCTGGGTGAGCGCTCAGGGGGTGCCCCGGAGGGGGGGTGCTGGGGGTCAGCCCAGGCTGGGGCAGAGCAGGGGCAGACTGAACCAGCAGCAGTCCGGTTTGGCACCCCAGCACCCCTCTGGCTCCGCCGTGCGAACTCTCCTAGTGCCCCGTCTCCAGTAACAGACTGGGATTTGTCCGGCGCGGGCTGCCTTGTTCCATGGGCAGCTGCCATTGGGGCTCTGGAGGACGGGCTCGGTGCGGCAGTGGGCCAAAGCCCCCGCGGGAGGCAGGGACACGCTGTGGAGCTGCTGCCACCACTGCAGCCCCCCGCAGCAGCCTGCCATGCTGCAGGGCACGGAGCGGTCAGTGGAGGAGGACACGGCCAGGGCAGCAGCTGGGTAACGAGAGCATCTGAAAAGGGACTTTGTTCCCCCTCTGTTGGTCACGTAGCCATGTGGGAACACTAGATTTATTCACCGGCAGCCCTATCGGCACATACCAGGCTTGACAACAGCTGGGAGCTGTGTGGCTTGACCAAGAATAGCCCTGGGGAGCTCGCTGCCATGAGTCAGAGCTGTCTGGATCGGCTCCTGCCCCGGAGGGAGCCGCCGCTGCCGGGGAGCCCGCGGGGAGGAGGCGCGGGGGCTGGCGGTGAGCTCCCGGCACCACGAAATGCCAAACTGCAGATTGAGCCAGAATAGCTCTTTCTGAAGTGGGTGGGTTCCCAAAGAAAAGTGCAGCGTGCGGCGCTCTGCAGCTGACTGCTCAGATGTAATTCCCTGGGCTTGTCTACACTTGATAGCAACCTGTAATAAAGAAGGGTGTGATTTTGCAAGTGGAAAACTCCATATTTAGGAATAACCAGGTTAAACCAAACAGAAGGAAGATACTCTTGTTCTGGAGTCAGTGCTCCAAAGAAAGTGAAACAGTTCCACAAACCTCTTGTCTGGGAGGGAGACAAGGGGCAATGAGAGATGTCTGATCTCCTGCGTGCAAAACCCAACACCTCTATTGCTTGTAAAACTCCTGCCCTCCCCAACACTTTCTCCCTGAAGAGTGTTTGTAGTTGGAGCAATATTTGTAAAGCGGTTTGCTGGGATGTGGTTCCGTAGCTGGGCACGGTGCGGGGTACCCGATTTCTGCTTCCCTGGGGAGCAGCTGCTTTAAAGTTCTGGAGAAGTTCCAGAGTTCGAAAGGCTGACGGCCCCACCGGGCAGAGCATCGGCTCACGGGCCGTCAGCGGGGATCTTGCTGTTGGTGCTGGTGGCTGAGCGTGGGTCTCTGCTTGGTAGGCAGATCTCCCTCGGGGCGGCTGGCTCTCTGACGTGACGGTGGGTGTGCACCCAGCGGGCGCCTGCTCCTGTTCTCAGTGCCAAATCAAAACTTCCCAGGAAAGCAAATCCTCTCTTTTGGTCATTGTTTACACTTGGCTTCCCAGCAAGGAGGCAGGCAGCGAGAAGCTCGACTGCACGCTTACATTCTCTGAGTGGTGCCCAAGCACTCCAACTGTTGAACTGGAGCGCAAACCCGCAGCGAGGTTCGTGCCAAGCCCTGACTGTGTGCAGGCTTTTTTGGAAGTGCGTACGGCCGCAGGGCAGGTGCCGCAGCTCAGGTCTGTGTCCTCTCCTGACAGCGGCCATTTGCCGGCTCGGGGATTCGGGTCCTTGCCCTCTGCAGGTGGCAGGGCTGTGCGGGGACATCTCGGGCAGCGTAAGCTGACACTGACCCAGCATCTCCGCTGGTCTCTTAGCAGGTGAAGGAGCCCCTCAGACTGGCACCATGACGGAGTGCTTTGACTGCGACAACTGCAAGGAGTCCTTGTATGGGCGCAAGTACATCCAGATGGACAATGGCCCGTACTGCATCCCCTGCTACGACGCCCACTTTGCCAACACCTGCGATGAGTGCAAAGAGCTGATCGGCCATGACTGCAGAGTGAGTATGGGGCCCCGCGGCCGGGCAGGGCGCTTCCCTGGGGCCATGGGTCCCTCCTCACCTCGGCTGTCCTCCCCAGGAGCTGTACTACGAGGACCGCCATTACCACGAGCACTGCTTTCGTTGCTTCCGCTGTGACCGCTCCCTGGCCGACGAGCCGTTCACCTGCCAAGGCGAGGAGCTGCTGTGCAATGACTGCTACTGCAGCGAGTTCTCCTCCAAGTGCATTGCCTGCGAGAAGACGGTCATGCCAGGTAGGAGCGGGCAGACTCGAGCGCTGCAGTTTGTTCCTGGTCCCGGTGGCATCAGCCAGACCTGCAGGGTCCAACACCAGGGCAGCAAGGAAGAGAGCGGAATTTCTGCTCTCCTGCCCCAGTCTCACGGCACAGAGTGGGACAGGCACTTTGCTTGTCTGACAAGACAGTAGGATCCTGCGCTGGGGTCACCGCAGCAGCCCTGTCTGTCTGTTCCCCTTTTTCATGGGGAAGTGAGCCAGGGAGGAGATAACAAAGGGTTTCCTGCGCATTTTCTGGTGTGTGCTGACACACCAGAAGAGAAGAGAAGGAATGACTCAAGATGTGTGATCATCCCTGGAGACAGCCTGAGGCAAAGGAGTGTCTTTGCTTGGCCATTCTGGCACCATCTTCAGGTGCAGGTTACAAATGGGTTACAACAGGCATCTCTGCCGTGGGCTGTGTGCGGGTCTGAGGGCATGTTCCCGCAGCCCCCCCTTGGTGGTGGGCTGGGCCCGGGGCCTCCCCGCTCCAGCTGCTGCCATGGGGAGGGCAGGCAGAGAGCGGGGTGTGCAGGACCGCGGTTCATCCTGCCCAGCCTCCCGCTGCTCCCTCCTTCACTGCACGGCTCTCTCTGCAGGATCCCGTAAGCTGGAGTACAACGGACAAACCTGGCACGAGCATTGCTTCATATGCAGCAGCTGCCAGCAGCCCATCGGATCACGATCCTTCATCCCAGACAATAAGGATTATTACTGTGTCCCCTGTTACGAGAGCAAGTTCGCTCCTCGCTGTACTCGTTGCAAAAAGGTATGTCTGGCCCGACAGCCCACAGCCCCCGCCTTCTCTGATCCAGGGCCACGTTCCCCACTCCTGCCTGAGCCCCACCAGAGGTGGGTTCAGGCACCAGCACCCCGGCTGGCTGCTGGTCCTGCGCTGCGGCCCGTTCGCCCGTGTCCCTGGGTCACCAGTGTGCGCTCGCTTCCCGCAGACCCTCACCAAGGGAGGAGTGACTTACCGGGATGAGCCGTGGCACAAGGAGTGTTTCGTCTGCACGGGCTGCAAGACCCCCCTGGCTGGGCAGCAGTTCACCTCCCAGGATGACAACCCCTACTGCATCAAGTGCTTTGGGAACCTCTATGCCAAGAAGTGCAGCGCCTGCACGAAGCCCATCACAGGTAAGCAGAATGGCCCCGGTTACGGGGCGCTTGTGCAGAGCAGGCCATGACCTGCCTGCCCTTTTGGCACACAGGCGGTGACTGCTCTGGGTGAAGCTGCGCTCTTGGGTGCACGTGTGACCCAGACCTGAAGGATGCTCATACACATCACCACCACGCAGCCTTGCTGAGGTGTCTCCAGGCACTTCAGGCCTCCCGGGGACAAATGCTGGGGAGTGCAAGGTGCCCTCATGCACATCCCCCCAAAACAACTGCAGCCGCTTTCCAAGGAGCCCCCATGAGAGGGGATCTCTCTGCTGCAGTGGTCCTAGGGCCACTCGTGTCCCTTCATCTGCATCTTTCAAAGTGGCAAACTGTGCCCTGTGGGAGGATTTCCCTCTGCCCAGGGGTAAAGGCTCCCAAAGTGACCCCTCAAAGTGTGATCTTGTGTCTTGAGCTTGCCTTGTTTGAGGCTAGTTGCCATGTCTTATGGAAAGATTGCTCTCAGACAAGGAAAGCCAGAGACTTCCAGCCGTAGCTGGAGCAGCAACTGCTGCAGGGAGTATGGACCTGCTCTACGCCCCTTAGACCAGGGAAGCAGGGGGTCCTCTTCTGCAGAAACCCCTGAGAGGGTCCGGCCTCCTTCCTGTCCTCCCCCTCTTGACCTTTCCCTTTGCAACTCCCGTCTCTTGCAAAGCCGTGAATCAGCTGGTGACTCAGAGGATGACTCCGGCTGAGGACAGGGCAGCTCCTGGGCACCTCGCTTCCCGTCTGGTCCTTATCAGTTTGTCGCAGTCCTGGGGAGAAGGGGGTCACAGCCCACAAGTCCGAGCGCTGCCGGCAGAGGAAGGAAGCTGCCCGCGGAGGCTCTGCAGGAGCCCGGGACAGGGCTGGTGGCAGGAGGGCTCTTCCCAGGACTTCACTCGCACTGTCCTTGGAAGGAGCTGCTCCAGGCGGTGCTGCCAGGAGCTCCCCGCAGCCCCTTCCCTTGCTGTGACAGCTCTGCTCCCTGCTCCTCTGGGGGGAGAGAATGGTGATTCTGGTCTGAGGATCTCAACCCTGCAAAATCTTCTGTGAAATCATTTTGGTTCTCTCATCCCCCGGGAGTCGAGATCCATATTTCAGGTGTATTCGATACCGGGGGGTGTTTGGGTGCCACAGTGCAGCATATGAGGATTCGACTCAGAGATGAACAGTCCAAGCCTCGGCCTGTGCGGGAAGCTCGTCCCGGTTTCTCCAGGGGTTCTAACACTGCGCTCTGTCCCTCCCGTAGGCTTTGGCGGTGGTAAATATGTCTCCTTTGAGGACCGTCACTGGCACCATAATTGCTTTAACTGCGCCCGCTGCAACACCTCGCTGGTCGGGAAAGGCTTCATCCCTGACAATGATGAGATCCTGTGCCGCGACTGCAGCAGCGACCTATGAGCCTCCGAGGACACCGTGGGGCAGGGGCTTTCTCTATTCTTCAGGGTCTTTGTGCCAGATACCCCAAAAACATGTCAGGGGCAGGGCACAAGGCACAGGAGATGGGGGCTGACCCCGAACCACGGTGTGTTCAGGGGGTTCCTGTGCCCCTCTCTGAAGGCTAGAGTACGCTATGCTATGGCTCTGTGCAGAGTCAAAGCTAAATAAAGTTGAGAAAGGAGCTTCAAGACCCCCCCATTATTTACTCTTTCCTTTTGCTTCCTGTCTGACCAGGCACGAGCTGAGCCCAGGGCCCTGGCAAAGGGCAGCAGCGGCAGCTTCAGCGATGGGCTGCTGGATCTGCACGCTGGCAGCATGTATTCGCTCCCCCTGGCACAGTGCTGACTTTTCTCTTTCCCCCCTGTTGCTTCCCTTGCTCTGTGTGACATAAGGCAGCAGCTCCTGTCCATGCGGCTTGGCCGTGCTGGCCTGCGCTGCGGGTGGCTTTGCAGCACAGCCTTTCTGGACGTGTGGCTGGCGACCCGGGCACGGAGGGTGCTCTCTGCCCCGCTTGGGACGTTTTGGGGACACCAAGCTGGAGTGTGGCCAGAAGAGCATGTGTGCTGCCAGATGGGATCAGCCTCCGGAGTTCTGTAGCCACCTCACCATTTGTGGGCCAGACTCTTTTGCTCTGCACATCTCCGTGGAGGTGCTGTCATTCAGGTGTGGATGAGGAGCTCAAATCACTCGCAGGTACGGGGCGTTCTGCCCCCACCACCTCCCTGCCCTGTTCCCCTCTGTCCGTGCCATGATCTCCCATGGCTGCCTCTGCTGTGTCTGAGCTGGAGCTGGTGGGTATTGACCCGCTGGTGGTCCCTCCTGAGACGTGCCTGGCTGAGCCCCAGAGAAGGGCGTGCTGACGGCTGAGAGCACCCAGAGCTTTATTCCTGCTCCATCCCTCTCATGGGGATCCATGGGATGGGGATTGCCTCGCTGAGCCCAGCCGCCAGCAGCGCAGGTGACACCGCAGACCTGTTAACGTGGGGAGGGGACCTTCCTGCAGGCTGTGGCCGCGCTCATGGCTGCTGGGAGCGCTGGAGGGGGGGGGCTGCAGGAGCACGGGCCTCGGGGCGTCCACAACCTGCTCCTGCCAGGGCTGAGTGTCCCCCTGCCCTGGCGGGCAGAGAGCGGCAGCTCCCACAGCCACACTCGTCCCTTGCTGTGTCCCAAACGAGAAGCAAAGGTGGCACCTGGGCTGCCCTGAGGAGGGGCTTTGCATCTCCCAGGTCCCTGTGTTGGCCCTAACTGTGCCAAATAGGACATTGTGAGCCATCCCAGACTCACGCAAGGGCTGGCGCCGTCCTTGCCCAGTGGCTGAGCTGGCTCTGGGCCCCCCTCAGGCCCCTCCGCGGTGGGATGCTCGATGGCTGCCTTGTCCCTACATCCCTCCTGCTTCTGTCTTGCTGGGGCACCGATGCTGACCCTGCTTCCCTGCTTAGACAGCCACGTGCTTTTCTGAAAGCATCTTCTTGTGGGTTTTTTTTTTCCTCCTTTTGTACTCTTTTGTCATGAATATCTCATTTTGTAACCAACTGCAGGATGAAGGGGCTAGCCCCCCCCCCAGGCTTCACTTAGGAACAGAAAATGTTATGCATGTTGAAGTGTTATTAACTCTGTATGCAGATCCTTGTTGAATCCTCGTTTGAAAGCTTTGATGCAGGCAAATCAGAGTTTGTGTGTTTGCTATTCTGAGGAGCTTGGAGCAGTCTCTAGAACGAAGTGTCCTAAACCTCTTGTGTATTTCCTGCAGCTTTATATAATAAACCGTTTTAGTGACGCTCGCTCTCATGTGTTTCTCAAACAGCAGGCGCAGGGCAGAGCACTGTCTGAATCCGTGCTGTGGCTCCTGTGCTCAGCCCTGTCCTCGTCCCTCACCCTGTCCTGGGGACAGGCGATCCCCCAGTGCTCGTGCCTCCCCAAACCACACGCTCGGCATCAGCTGTGCCAATCCCAAGGGTTATGGCTGAGGAACAGCAGCTCCTTCTTCCTGCTGTGGGGCTGCGGCGGGTTCCTGGTGCCGGGGCTGCCTGTCTGTCTGTGCCTGCTGTCTGTCCGGGCAGGCTGCTCCACAGGACGGGCCTGAGCAGGACTTGGATGATGTCGGGCATGATGACTCGGCCAGTGCCAGGCGCGATGCTCCCGGGCTGGCTGTTGGTGGGGTCGGGCTTGGCAGCTGCTGGGATGCTGCACGGCTGCGGGAGCTGGTCTGGATCGCTGCAGTACCGAGTCGTATCGTTGTATCCCGCCGTGCAGACGCTTCCTTCCCCCCTGCGGTGTGTGCTCTCCGCTCCGCACACGTAGACTTTCGGGAGGAGGTTTGGTGGGGAAGTTGCCGTCGTCTCCAGCCAGGGTAACAGTGGTCTCTCTCCTCCTGGCAGCCTTCCCCGAAGCAGTGCATGCTCATTACTCACTTTTTATCAGCTGGGGAGCCATTTATTCCCCTAACATCTGAAACTGTTTTCCACAGATTCCTTTACATTTACTAACAGCTGCCATGGCTTCCTCTGGCCCCGGCGCCCGGCACCGCGCTCCCTTCCCCTGTGGGCACTGCTCCGGCAGCGGCACCAACACAGCCCTGGCGGGACCACGGCTGTGTGCAAGACACTCCTGGCTCCTTTAAAGGCTCCTGCTCTGGCAGCTAACGGGGCTTTTAAAGTCCGGTTTTTGTTGCTGTTGCTGCCCTGTGACCTGCGCTGGGCTCTGGTTTAGCTGCCGCTCGGCCTCAAGGGCGGGCGAGGAGCTTCAGACCAGGAGGTTCCCAGCCGAGTCTGTCCTCCAGCTGGAGCACCACAAACCCTTGTTTCTGCAGCGCTGTTTCCAGGGATTAACCACAAAAGGTTTCTGTACAAAGGGCCCCCGGGCTCCTCTTTCACTCAGCCTCAAGAGCCTCACGTTTTTAGCCAAAAAAGGAAATGACCCAGCTGCATGGAGCACTGGAACATCTGGATTTTATCCCTGTCATGAATGGGTCATGGCTGTGCATGGCCCAGAGCCTGATTTACGGGAGGGGGAGGGTGATGTCATGCACAAACATCCCCCGAGACTCCCAGAGCACAGATCTAAAACACGCATGAAAATATTATTAAGCGCAGGCAGCCCGTGAGGGGGAGGAGGGTGCGGGGTGAGGTGGGAGCAGGGAAACGCGCTGGGAGCCCAGGGCGACACTGGGGGTGCAGAAAGAGCCCCTGGCGTTAACAAAACGCTGCCCACTGGAGCCTCAGCCTGCCGGGAGCTTGCTCAGACCAGGGGCTGCACCGATGAGCAGAGCCAGGTCTGAGCCGCTGCCGGCCCCAGCGAGGTGTCCCAAAAGGGCTCCCTGCTCTGGGCCCGGGCGAGTGCAGGAGCGAGAGCAAGGGCCCTGCCGCAGGGGCTCGGCAGGGATGGGGATGGGAGCAAGGACAGGGACATGATGCTCCCTGGTGCGTGGAAGAGCCTCGTGTCATGGCCCAGGACACCAGCAGCGGCGACAGCGGCTCGCTGCGGGCCGTGCAGCGGTGCCCGTGCTGGGCGTGTGCCGGCCCTCTGCTCCCTCCCCAGGAGACGGACACGGCTGCTCCTGGCTCCGGCTCACCGCGGCAGCGGTTTCGCTTCCCAGGGGTTTGTTCTCTTTCCAGCCGGGGTTTCGCCGGGGGGGAGCTGAGCCGCTGATGTACCGGGGACAGTCCAGGCAGCAGCGACGTGTGCCCATGTCCCAGAGCTGGTGGGAGCTGCACGGCCGGGAGCGAGCTCTGCCTGCTCCTGCCTGCGGCTGGGCAGGAGGGAAGGGCTAATTCCAGCTCCCAGCTGCCTGCTGGCGTTTGCCGCTTTTCCAGTTGTGGCTGCACACAGGTTCAGACAGCGTGTCAGATTACCGTGCCGGTAATGCCTTGTCTGAGCTCCCCAAACCGAGCACGGACCTGCCTTGGCTGCTCTTGCATCCCCGCAGGTGACCGGTCAGGAGGCTGCACTGGTGATGGGTGAAGCTGGAGGCTCAGTCTTGGCCCCATGGTGGTAACAGGCAGGTCCCAGGGCTGGTGTTAAAGGATGAATAGCTCTCCTTTGTCTCTAGTGCTAGGAGGTAGGGATGTGGGTTTAGCCGGGCTGAACCCTGTGGGCTTCCTGTGAATACTCCCCTAGGTCTTTTTTGTTGTCCCTTTGTCCCCACCCTGCCAGGGCAGCGCCTGGTGAAGGTCCCAGGGAGGTGGGGAAGGAGCGGTAGCTCAGCTCAGGTAGGTTTGCTCCCATCATCCCACCTTTTGGTCCAGGAAAACTGTGCCGTGTCCCTCCCTGGCCTGTCCCGCAGCCCTGGGCACGAAGGCGGCTGCTGCAGCACGTGGCACCGAGGGGCTGCGGGGGCTGCGCTGCTGCCCGGGACGGACCAGCACCCCCCAGAGCAAACCTCCCGCGGGGTGCGCTGCCATTTCTGGGGCGAGGAGGAGGGAAGCCATGCAGGGGCTGGTCTTGTCCCACCTCAACCCTCCCAATGCCAGCAGCCCAAAATAAAGAGGCCATGTGGAATTGCTAGATCTCGACTCCTTCCCTTTCCAGGGATGAAGTTTCATGCAACGGGAAATGGAAGAACACTAAGTTCAGAATCTTATCTCCATTTTTATTTTTAGACAGGCATTCATGAGGAAGAAATGACGTACTTTGGGGCAGCCTGTAGTGCAAGAGAGCAATTAAAGACAATGTTCTTACCTTTGGTATCACTCTCTCCTCAGTGAATCGGCTGCTCCCGGGGCAGGATCATGTTTGTCTGACATAATTAAGCCAAATTTTTTTGTTGTTGTTGTTGCTTTTGGCTTAAAGTAATTTATCGTGCATGGTAGAAAAATATGAATAATTTATTTGTGAGTTAAAATTTAATTATAGCTTTGCATTTGGCAAAGTAGGGGCAAAGCACTGGCATGATCTCTCCTTGGCATTTAGGGTGGATCTAAAGAAGGCAATTAAAATCCAAGTGAAAGTGGAAGGTTGCAGCCACGGTTTCTGTGGGAGGACTTCCACCGGGATGGTGTCACTCAAGCGCAGTGATGTTATGGAAGCCTGTCAGGCAATGAACGTCTGCGCTCCCCAGGTACCAAGGCCACCCGCTCTGACCCGTGAGAGCAGAGCGAGGGCTGCGCACCAGATCCTACGCATTGATTTCTTTCAGGTCTGTTCCAGTTCGCACTCTGATTCATGGCCCTGTGACGCTGCTGCAGCCTGTCAGCTGCCGGCCGCTGGCACCCCACCTGCCTGGGATGGGGACGGCTTTCTCCCCGGCCACGGGGGCTCGTAGCCAGGTGGGGGCACGGTGCCGTCTGTGGGGCCCGGGGCTCTGCCAGGGTGGCTGTGATGAGCTGAGGTGACAGGGACACCCGGCGGTGCCCTTCCTGGGCATTCCCTGCCTGCCCTGCGGTCAGCCCTCCCCTCGAGCCCAGCCGCAGGAGGAGATTTGACAAGCCGAGGGACACGGATGACAACTGCGTCTGGGCTAAGCGACCGTGCCTGCGAGACCCCCTCTCTCCCGCTTCCCGGGACTCCAGAGTTTTCGCAGGAAGACAAGGTGGAGGCAGGCTTGCTGGCAGCACAGAGTCACCGCACGCCTCTGTCTTTGCTCTCGGCACCCAGCGCTGCGTGGGCTGGACACCCGAGCTGCCCCCCAGCCCCAGGCAAGCCCCAGGGAGCCATGCTCCCCAAAGGGCAGGCTGGCCTGGGGCTGGGGAGCTGCCTGCAGGCTGCCTTCCCTTCCAGATGGGTCCTGGAACGTGCAGCATGGATGTTTACTTAAGCAAGCTTGCAATAATTTTGATAAGGGTAATTAAAGCCATGACGTTTTCTAAGTACTTCTTCCTGTTTTCTCTGTCCGCGCTGTGTGTCCGGCAGCAATGGGGTGGTCAGTGCGTGGGTGCGTGGCGAAGGGGGCTGCGGGCTGGGGTGCTGTCCGCACGCTCTGTGTCCGCACCGGAGGATGAGCGGGTTTTGGAGTGGTTGCCCACGGTCAGGACGTCAGCACATGGGCTACCAGCCGCGTGCTGTGCCAAGTGTGCAGGAGATGCCAATGCTGTTGGAAAGCGTGTGCAGTTGCGTTTTTGCACACATAATACTAGGGAAAGCAGCCACGCTGGCAGTGTTTGAACAGGACTTTTGGGTACCTCTTTAGCTTTCCCCGTCTCCGTTCCCCCTCTTCCACCTTCTGGCAGGGCCCAGCCTCCCCCCACCCCACAGGACTGCTCAGCCGCAGACCTGGGGGTGGCTTCACAAGAGCTAGGGATGTCTTCACACTGTAAGGACTCCGGGGAGACCTTAGAGCATCCCTCCAGTCCCTGAAGGGGGCCTACAGGGAAGCTGGGGAGGGGCTGTTTGCAAGGGCANTCACAACCGGCTCCTGTGCTTAACTTTGACCCCTCCGCCTTGCCGTCGCTGCTGCAGAAAGGTCTCTCTGCCCCCAAGGCTGGGGTCGGTGCTGAGCCCACCCCCAGGGCAGCCACGGGGAGGGCTGCTGCTGCCCAGCCGCCCCCGGGCCTCGCCAGAGGGGACCCGCCGGCCTGAACGGCTCCGGGCCGCAGGGGCACGGCCGGGCCGGGCCCGCCTCCCGCCGCGCTCCGCCCCGGGGCCGGAACCTCCGCGCAGAGCCGGAACCTCCGCGCCGGGCGCGGGGCTGGGTCGGAGCCTTCCTGCGGGGCGCAGGCGGGGCCGGAAGAGCGGCGCGGCGGCGTCGGGCGGCGCGGCGGGATGGAGACCATCCTGGAGCAGCAGCGGCGGTATCATGAGGAGCGGGAGCGGCTCATGGACGTGATGGTGAAGGAGATGCTCACCAAGAAGTCCACGGTGCGTGCGGGACCGCGGTGGGGAGGGGGGGGCGGCCGTGGCCGGCCCCGCGCTCACCTTCACCCCCACCCCGCTCCTCTCCCCCCAGCCCCGCGCCCACATCAACTCGGACCACCGGACGCGGGCCATGCAGGACGTGAGTGCGCGGGGGCGGGCGGTGGGCCCGGGGTGGGCCCCGATGGCGGCCCCGGGGCCGCGCGGGACGGGCCAGGCCGCTGCCGGGGCGCCCGGGAGGGAGCGAGCCCTGTCCTGCCCCCGGTGACAGGCGCTACGGCGCCGGGGCCTGCTCTTGTTTTGCAGAGGTACATGGAGGTGAGCGGCAACCTGAGGGACTTGTACGACGACAAGGACGGGTAAGTGCACAGACACCCATCTGGTGTGCGCCTCGGAACGCAGACACCTCATCCATGTGTGCCCCGGAGCGCCCCCAGAACGCCCGCTGCCCCTGTGGGCAGGGGAAGAACCTGGGCCTCCTGGAAGTCATTTGTAAACCTGTGAGGAGAGATGCTGGTACATGAGACTAGGGGTTGGGGGTTGGAGGCTCAGGACCCAGGTTGCACGTTGGGTGTGTACATGCTGGATATACCCCTTTTGTTATTTTCTTGGTTTAAGTCATGGGGGGAGGTCCTGAGTTGCCTTGAAGGTTTATAAGGCGACACTGCAGCACATTGAGTGGGAGACGTGGTCCGGACCCTCAAAGTCTAAGCCCGGCGGACTGTGGGGTCCAATGTAACATTCCGAGGTCTGCAGTCAGCCTTTCTGGAGCTTCGTGGCATCAAAATGCAGCACTAGACTTGGAAAAAGGTTGTAGCGGTGTCACTGTGTTTTCCTTTCCACTTGTAATCTGTCCTTTTTCATGAACTCATAGCTTACGGAAAGAAGAACTCAGTGCCATTTCAGGGCCAAATGAATTTGCAGAATTCTACAACAGACTGAAACAAATTAAGGAATTTCATCGTAAGCACCCGAATGAGGTAAGTAGTTATCTACTTCATAAGAATAGGTGATTTCTGGTCTGTTGGACCTAATCCCTACAATAAACAGACTTTCTTTTTTCCAATTTAATTGCCTTAATATACAATATTAAGTACATTAAAAAGTCGCTTGAAGAAAGAAAATGTTCAAGGTCAGGCAGTGCTTCAGAGGCAGCATGTACACTCCTGTGAGAGCAGTGTGAACACCAGAAGATGCAGGATGCGTTCTCTAACCATATTCTCTGTGTGCTGTGTGGTAGCTCAGGAACATTCTGCTGCTGAGCTGGTGTTTGGTCTTGCCCATCTTGTGCTGGCTAAAGTCAGACTTTTTTCTTTGTGCAAAAATAATGGTGAAGAAATGCTTTGGATGCCTTTTCAGTTAGCAGTTTAATTAATATAAAATCACAATAGATTGCAAACTATAAACCTGGCACATTAGCTGAAGCAATAAATTTTCCTCTAACTTCTGCCTGTTCTTGAAGATCTGTGTTCCGATGTCAGTGGAGTTTGAGGAACTGTTGAAGGCCAGAGACAACCCGAGTGAAGAAGCTCAAAGTAAGTTTGTGGTTTTTCTGAGGCCAGTTTAAGTGACAATATGGTGCTTTCATGAGGGTAATTATTTAATGAGATGTTTGATCTGTTTTGCACATTTCAGAGTTCCACCTCCCTTTTACTAAATGACTTGAAAATTTCTTTTGCCATTTAAATTCTTCTGAACTGCAGCCCCCTGGAATATTCTACAGTAGTGGTGTCCCTCTTTAGGAATGTTCTAGTGCGCTTACACAGAGCAGCAGTCAGGTGTCTGATCAACGGGTATCCCACTTCATAGAATCATAGAATGGTTAGAGGTGTAAGGGACCTTAAAAGATCATCCAGTTCCAACCACCCTGCCCTGGGCAGGGACACCTCCCACCAGCCCAGGTTGCTCCAAGCCCCGTCCAACCTGGCCTTGAACCCCTCCAGGGATGGGGCAGCCACAGCTTCTCTGGGCTTATCTAAATCTCCCCTCTTTCAGTTTAAAACCATTCCCCCTCATCCTATGGCTCCCCTCCCTGATCCAGAGTCCCTCCCCAGCTTTCCTGGAGCCCCTTTAGGGACTGGAAGGGGTGGGGCTCTAAGGTCTCCCCGGAGCCTTCTCTTCTCCAGGCTGAGCACCCGCAACTCTCTCAGCTTGTCCTCACTGCAGAGGCGCTCCAGCCCTCCCAGCATCTATGTGGCCTTCTCTGGGATGGAGGATGTTTGCCACTTGCATTAGAAACATCTTAAGCATAAATTAGTCCACAGTTACTCCTTTTCAAGTTCTAAAGCATATGTATAATAAGTAGGGAAGATTAAGCTCATACTAAAGCTCTTCATGATCTTTCCTATAGATCTGGTGGAGTTCACGGATGAGGAAGGATATGGACGATACTTAGATCTGCATGATTGTTACCTCAAGTACATTAATCTAAAATCATCGGAGGTAAGTGGCTGCATGTGTCTGGGCAACTTCAGTGCTCAAAGCCAAGGGTTTTTTTCTTTGGTTGGTTCATGGTTATTTGTTGTTTGTTTTTTTCTTACATAACTAAGTGTATTTCCAAATAGCTATTTCAAAGTCACTTTGTTGCACGTACAGCTTGACAGCATCCGGATTCTGAATGCTGTTTTGTGACTCGCCTCTTTTGTTCTCTTCAGTTGGTATCTCTCTATTGTTAGTGTAAGGTTGGCCTTGTAAAAAGCCTCTGTTTTCTGCTGCTAGGTGTCTAAGGCAATGTGGTAGCGCACAGAGGCCTCTGCAGTCCAGAATAATGGCGTGAGCTAGTGCTTTTCTTCTGGTCTGGTAACTGGAAACTGGATGTTAAGTTGGCTGCATGTGTCTAAAGACTGACTCAGACTTTTTTGTTCTTAGAAATTGGATTATATCACTTACTTATCAACGTTTGACCAACTCTTCGATATTCCCAAGGAGAGGAAAAATGCTGAATATAAGAGGTGAGCCTTTTTGCCTACCTGCTGCTTTTATGACAGTTGAGGAGAAGGACTTCCTTCTTAAGTGTACAGCTGCTAAGAGTATAATTAACAGTCAAACTCAACTCATGTAAATTGGGTCACGGAGCTATAGTAACTCAGCTGTGTGTCTGAGCCCTGGGATAACATGCAGTGCAGCAAAAATGTGGAACGCCACATCCTGCTCTGTGGAAGGACCTTACTTTATCCTTATAACTGCTGCATCTAGAAATTGCGTGTTGAAAACTCATAATCGTGATGACTTCGCTTTGGAGTACTAGAGGGTAATTACTTTCCAAGGATGTGGTTAGAGAAATATGTTAAAGGTTGATATTGAATTACCTGTTCTCGTGATTACTCTGCCAGGTACCTTGAAATGCTTCTGGAGTACCTACAGGATTACACAGATCGAGTGAAACCGTTACTGGACCAGAATGAACTTTTTGGGAAAATTCAGACTGAGTTTGAGAAGAAGTGGGAAAATGGAACGTTCCCTGGCTGGCCGGTGAGCAGTCGTTAAGCCCCTGTGAATGCTTCTGTATTTGTGATAGGTTTTCTCTGAATCATTTGTGTAAAGGCATCTCTGAGGTTAAGTCTAATAGCAAGGTGTGTAGCTGTATATCACAAAGGCGCAACTTAATACTAATTTGAATTTGAAAACCAATGTAATAGGTTTGAAGCGAATTTTGTATTTTTTCTGTTGCTCAGTTTAGTGAGAGAATCTTTCTCTGTGAAAGGAACCGCTTTTCTTGAGGTCAGACTATTATATTGCATGAAGTGTTGTAGGAAGTCACACACATCTTGTGGTTTTCCTTGGCAGAAAGAGACCAGCAGCGCACTCACTCATGCTGGAGCCCACCTGGATCTCTCGGCATTTTCCTCTTGGGAGGTACGTTTCCAGTGCTCTGCACTTAGTGCTAAATTTTGAGCAGGTGGAAGCTTAGTTATTTTGATTCTTTTCATAATTTTACTTGCTGTGCTTTCACCTCTGGCTCTGTACTCTCTGAATAAAACTTTGATTGTGCTGATGACTTAATTTCTCCCATTAGGGGGGTGTAACTTGAAAGATCTGGTTAGATTTGTCACATTCCTCATTTTTCAGTGAGGAGTGGTGCAACCTTGACAGTCCTTTATTGAATGCTGTTCATTGTTTAGGGCTTTTTTCTTTTTTTAATGGACGTACATCCATATTGTATTTGTTTAATAGCTTCTCTCTCACTGTGATTTACTTTAATTGAACAGGAGTTGGCCTCTCTGGGACTGGACAGATTAAAATCGGCTTTACTGGCCTTGGGACTAAAATGTGGCGGGTAAGGTGCAGTCTTTTTATAGTTCCTTTTCAGTTTTTGAGGTCTTCCTTCTTTCATTCCCTTATGGGATAGTTGTTTTGTCCTCTCTATTGTACAAGAATTACTTGAATGATGTTTGAAAGACAAAACATTTAGAACCAACCAGGGGATGCTGCAGTCTGCTGTTTTGAGAAGTGTCCTGTGCTGAAGTCTCTTGTGTAGAAGAATTTGGCTTAAGGAATGAAGACAAAGATAATAGGAAATCTCGTGATCTCTTAAAAGCTAAATTTAGAATTTTCTTGCATGAATTCAAATAGTTTTTGGGAAATGTAAAACTATAGTTTGGCCTTGTCTCCTCCCTGCATCTCCACAGGACTCTGGAAGAGCGTGCTCAGAGACTTTTTAGCACTAAAGGCAAATCCCTAGAAGCGCTTGATCCTTCCTTGTTTGCTAAGAACCCAAAGACAAAAGGAAGCAAAAGGTGAGTTCCTAAAGGTCCTTCTCAGGTTGGTGGTGTTCTCTTCACTTGAATGAGAAGTAGTCTATAGACATCACTCCTGTATAGTTGTGACAGAGAGATTCTTGGAGTCTTAGAAGCTGGTCATGTTGGACCAAATAATCCTGAACCAAATGGAAGATACCAGAGCTGAAATGGTTTGTGTGCAGTTTAGTTTACACGAGCAGCTTGGTACTTGCTTCTGTTTTCTTGCTGTATTCAAGTCAAATGTGTCTTTAGAAGTTCAGTGTATGTGTGACATTTGCAGTTCTGGAATGGACATCATAAAGTTTCTTTATCTATTTCCAGAGACACTGAAAGAAATAAAGATCTTGCATTCCTGGAAGCTCAGATTTATGAGTATGTAGAAGTTCTTGGGGTAAGGATTTTATTTTGTCTTTGAGTTTTTTATTTCAGAGCTGTCAAATAGTGACTGGAAGGTTATCCACATCTTTACCCAGTGCTTTCATAGGCGGCATGCTCAGAAGAGTTAACTTTCATGTCCAGAGTTGTAATGTTTTGAAGTGCGTGTTAGCAGTTAGCTTTTTCTGTCAGTAAGTAGAATGGGATGGATTACGTTTGTATTTCCATTAGTTATGCCAAAGCCACAGGGGATTGCCAGCCTTTACTTGGTCTGCCTCGATGCTTGCCTTAAGTCCTTGCTTTAGTTTGAGGTTATTGCTTTTAGCAGGATGGCTGTTGCTGTTAACTTGTCATCTTGGAACTGCTACTGGTAGTACAAGTCTTTCATTCTTTGGGAGTAGGAAAATACTATACAAAAAGCTTAAGTTGGGCTAAATAAAATGAGAGTTCTCTGTTTCATACTGGTCTTCCATTCCCCTCCCTCCGTACATTGAGGAAGTGTTTCACGCTGCCAGAGTTTGTCCTTATTTTGTTGCTGTCGCGTTGTGTGAACAATTCCTTCTCTTTCCTCATGCTCTAGGAACAGAGACACCTCACTCATGAGAACGTGCAGCGTAAGCAAGCACGGACAGGGGAAGAGAGGGAGGAGGAGGAGGAAGAGCAGATCAGTGAGAGTGAGAGTGAAGATGAAGAAAATGAAATCATTTATAATCCTAAAAATCTGCCTCTTGGTTGGGATGGCAAGGTAATGAGATTGTCAGGTCTGGAAAAGAGGGAGGTGTCACTGACTGCACGCTACTCTTCTGTTTGAACCTGCCTTGCCATTTGGCCTAATCGTTGCTTCTCTTCATTTGCCAGCCAATCCCATACTGGTTGTATAAATTACATGGTTTAAACATCAACTACAATTGTGAGATTTGTGGTAACTACACCTACCGAGGGCCCAAAGCTTTTCAGCGTCACTTTGCAGTAAGTATTTTTTTGCTACAGAAGCATCAGTGCTACGTTCAGATAATCTTTATAATAAGTAACTAGTAAATCACTGGAGTGCCTGAGTGGTGCTTCTTCCACTTCTAAAATGTGGGTCTGGGCTGATGCTGCAGGGCCATGCGATTGGAACTATAAATTATGTAGGGCATGCTAAGATCTCTTCTGCAAATTTCTGTACAGTCCCTTCTTGTTTGAACACTTAATTTCAGAATCCACGTCTGAGTGGTGCAGAGTACCTGTTGACTGCCAGTGTATTGTTACTGTCTAAAAATACAGAAAAAATATGTTTTAGAGGTTTTTAGGACAGGTAGATTTGTATGTTGATAGTATTTGTTTCACCCTGTCCAGATGTTAATGTATCTTTCTTAGTCTTTGGCGTTGCGGATGAAGTGGCATTCCCTCTCAGACACTGACCTCTTGCCTCTTCTCCCCAGGAGTGGCGACATGCTCACGGGATGAGATGCCTGGGCATTCCCAACACGGCGCATTTCGCCAATGTCACACAGATTGAGGATGCAGTCTCACGTAAGTCCTGATGGCAGAACAGGGAACACATGCCATACAAACGCTCATTTTAGCTCTTGCCAAAAATTTGTCTTACCCAATGACCAGAGACTAGTTTTAGGAAAGAGAGTAAGAAACATGGTGCCTGTGGGATGATCCTTCCTTGGACCATCCCTCCCAGCTCTGAAAAGGAGAGTGGCTTTTTTCCTTTGTTGGATACCTGCAGGAGTACGTGCTTGCTGGGATGCCAGGGAAGTGTTCATTTGTTGCCAGCTGTTTTGTCAGTGATGGTTTGTGCGTGAAACCTCAGCACAGTGCAATGGGTCACCATTTCGTTAGGCAGAGTGTGGCTGTATCATGCTGTGTAACTCTTAATTGATGTTTGTCAGCATCTTCGTGGGGAAGCCAGAAAAACCTTCAGAAATGGTAGAGCCTACAGGCTAGTTTTGAAAGCCTACAGTCCTTGGGACTTACAGCGATGATAATTTAATGTGGCTTATCTGTGCTGATGTTTTGAGGAGGCTACCTCACACAGAGGTTGTTTCTTGAATCTGCACCACTTAAGTTAACAGATACAGGTTATGGTTCCTGGAGGCAAATTAATTCTTGCCTAGAAGAAACCAAATAGGTAAAGCCTTGATTTCCCAAACAAGCTATTATTACCTTTGGAGCTGTGTCTCTGCAGTAGTGTTCCTGGACCTTTGTCTCATGTGCTTTATCCTGAATGATCACTTTAAAGCCTTGTTTGCTTTAGTTCTCATGCCTTTCAATAAATCATACAGGGGAATGATGCGTTTGTAATGGATATTAGATACATTCCTGGACTGCTGAAGTGGCAGTGTTTTAAAAGAAAGAAGAAGAAAAAAAAAAAAGCTCATATCTGTATCTTACTAGATGAAAAACTAGTATCTCAAAGGAAATGGCATCAGATCCTGTGTGACTTTGTATTTACAGTGTGGGCAAAGCTGAAACAGCAGAAGGCTTCAGAGAGATGGCAGCCCGATACGGAGGTGAGATGTTGCAGAGGCATTTGGATGTCTCTAGTCCTGTGTACAGGGAACCCCCGTTTACCGTGCATGAACTGCCTGGTCCTGTCAAAAGAATTTCTAAGAGAGTGCCCTGCATGCTGGAGGGTTGAGCAGGAACCTCCGCTGCTGGTTGCGCAGCTCCTGTTAGCGGTGATGTGTGAAAAGCAGTTCTTGTGCTGTAAGGGAAGGTCATTCTGGTAGGACAGACTCAGCCCTTTGTCTAAGAATCTTTTAATTACAGTACCAACGTCATCTTTGTGAGAAGAAAAAGGAACTGCTGTGAGCAGTGTGTTCACTTACGCTAGTACCCTTTCTTAAACTTCTATCTCAAACCATTTTTCACCAGTATGCAGAGCAACTGTGGAAACAGAGCCTGTAGTACAGCTTGTAATTGCTGTGGCTCTGCCTGAGCTCTTCTCGTGGAGCCTGCTGGTGGGCCCTCTGCACACCTTCATGTGGAGAGGTTCTGGGCAGGCTGGTCCTCTTCAGTAGGTGCCGCTGGAGCTAAAATTCAAATGCTGTAGTACAACCTGAGTCAGGCTGTGTCCAGGTGCCTCTAAACTGTTCATTCCGTTCTAGGAGGAATATGAGGATTCCAGTGGGAACGTGGTGAATAAAAAGACCTACGAAGACTTGAAACGTCAAGGGCTGCTGTAGCTTTTCCCAAGTGAAGGATTTCACGTCTGAAAAGCAAGTGGAGATGTGTCAGCAGCTCTGACTCTTCTTCAGTTTCTGCATTTTCTATGTGCATGAATATAGATTTCAAGGATACTTTATAGAATCCCTTTCTAGTAAGCCCCTTGTGAAAAGCAGACTTGTGACGTTATTTTATATTAAAAAAAAAAAAAACCCAAACAAAAACCAACTTGAAAAATAAACTGGTTTTAATTTAGGAAGTGCTGAGAAACTTGTCTCCTTTTGTATGCTGGAAGGAAGAGATTTAATTAACGATATTTTTAAAATGCTTTTTACGTAGTTTGAATTGTCAGAAACAATTGCTTCTCTCTTATTCCCATTCTGATTTTTTTTGTGATGAGGACTGACTGTCTGTGAAGCACACGTGAACTTTGCATGCTGACGAGTAACGGTTCTGTGCTGTATCTTGCTGTAATGTGGTTGTCTTGGGGCTCCTTTGCAAAACAAATTTATTTGGCTTGTGTTGGTGCTTTTACCTCAGCTCTGTCTCCCTGTGGAGGTTTGGCCGCTGGGATTTTTTCAGGGCGTTAATAATAGAGCTTGATTGAGGTTGGGCTGTGTGGGCAGTTTGTGGTAATTTCTCCGGCGCTGTGGGAGTCCTCCCCCCTCCAGCTCCTCAGGTGGGGTTTCATTTGGTAGAGAGTTGGCTTGTGTGACATCTCCAGCCTCAAAAACCCCTTTCTCTTGTTGCTGCGCAGGACTGTTTGCATCTCCAGGTGCCGTGGAGCAGCAGGTAGCGAGCGCTTCCCTCGGGTGATGGTTTGCGCAGCCGGTGGTTGCTGGGGTGGGGCTGGTTGCTGGCACCGGGGCGCAGCCTGCGCGGCAGCACCGCAGCTGCCATCGGTGTTCGCAGGCGCTCGCTCCACCGCCAGCAGCAGCTGCAGGCGTTTGCTGGGGCCTCGGGGAGCGGACAGACAGGGTGAGTCGATGCCGGGGGCTCTTTGCTTTCCCTGCCCTGGGGGAAAGGTGCTCTCTGGGGGATGAGGCCGCATGTGGTGGGTGTCCGTTAGCCTGGGCTGGGCTGTGCTGGAGGGGCACCCTGCTTGGTAAGGGTCTCCCAACCTGGCCTGGGTGGTGGCTGCGCTGGTTTGGAAGGTCAGAGAGACACCAGCCTGCATTGTCTTCTCTTTCACTCTGAAGGAACGGCCTCAGTGGTCTCTACACAAGCTTCAGCCATTCCTGGCCCTCGGGGAATGCTAACGGGGCCTGGATCATAAGACAGGAGGGGAGTGTTATGGTTCTCCTTGGAGAACTTGGCTGTGGAGCCTGTTTGGCGTCACGTCTCCAGTGTTTCCTTAGCTAAACAGGTAAAGATTTTGAATGAATGCAGAGAGATTCCTGCAATGGAGAGCTGGGTGTCACGGGAAGCACCAAAGCAGGTAGAATTTCCCAAACCATGGGGGCGAGCGGCTGAGCAAGGGACCGGGCGGTGAGAAGCTGTGCAGACACCTCTCTGTAGTCGGGACTCGACAGCAGCGTGGAGCCACACGCCAGGACGTAACCGAGAGCTTTGCATCAGAAAACTGTCCATTGAACCCACTCCATCGTGAAGCCTGGACACTCGGCAAAACCCTGTTCTCCCGGCTGTGGAGCAGCGGTGGCTCCGGTGCCCCGACCCTGGAGAGCAAGCTCGTGTCAGGGCAGACCTGCCTCCTGCCCCGTTGGTACTGCACTCCCGGAGGTGCTGCCTGGTCTGGCTCGGCCGGGGCAGCCGCTCGAGCCCGGGGTCGTGGTGGCCGGGCAGGGGGAGATCCTGCGCGGAGGGGATGCGTGTGCCACCCTCCTGGGCCAGGGGCTGCGGTACGGGCTGGGGGGCGAGACGCAGAGATGGACAGGTGGGAAGGATGGGACTAATTGTGAGTTAACCAGAAATACTTGAGCGTTGGCAGCGCGAGGGCTCTTTACCAGCCCTTCCACCTCTCGCTAGGGAAAGCTGTAAGTGCTGCTGTTTATGTTCCACGTGAGTTGTGTGCCAGAACTGACAGGGCTGTTCTGCTCTTTGCCGGGTCCTGAGGGCCTGTTGCATTGGCGTGTCTGGAAATTTTTCACACCGGACTTTTTCTTCATCCGTCCACAGCAAGAACTGCTACAGCGGGTCTCTCTCGCTGCTTTGAGGGCTGGTGGGCTTAGAGTGGTGGGCTTGGCTCCTCCCATGGCGGGTGCTGCTGCTGGGGGGGTCACATCTTCATTCGCAACAGCATCAGCAAACTGCTGCGTGGTCCAAGTGTCACCGTAACCACCCTTCCTCCGCGCTGCCGGAGAGTTGCCACACCAACGGGAGCACGTGGCTCCCCGGGGGCTCCTGCTCGCCAGCAGCCCTGCCCCAGGGCCCCGCCGTGGAGAGCCCCTGGGGAGGCAGCGGCTGTGGACCTCCCGGGGCTGAGCATGGCTCCAGCCCCCATCCCACTCCAGATGTGGCTGGAGGGGCCCGGCTGTGGCTCCCTGAAGTCCAGGCAAGCGCAGTGATAAGGGTGCCGAATTATTCAGTTATTTATATGCTAGATGACTTCTGGGTTGAGGGCCTGCTGAGATGATCTGGATGGCAGTTTTCAGAGGTGTTAGTGGTGGGTGTTTTCAGACACTTATTTCTGCCTCAAAAGCATGTGCTGCCGCTACAGGGACCAAAAATGGAGTGCTGAACAACCTGGATTTCCCTGGTGTCCCCCTGTGTCCGGAATAAAGGCTGTAGAATTTCCTAGAAGAAAGGTTTCTTCAAAAAAAAAAAACCAAACTCAAAAGAGGAATACCTCTTCTATGTAACTTGTCCTGATATTGTTTCTGCCACCTCCTCCCGAGCCGTGCGCTGGGCAGACTCGGGGAGCTCGTGCTGCTGTGGCCGCGGCAGTGACACCGGACTGTCCCCTCCCGCTGCCCGGCTCTGACCCTGCCTCTTCCCGCCAGGTCCCGCTGAAGTTGCTGGTGGATGAAGATGGCAGGTCACCGATGGCTTGTCCCCCCCGTTCAAGGTAACAGTGGCTCTGCTGCAGCATGGAGAGCGACGTCCGTCCCAGCGTGCCCCGTGTGTCCGTCCGTCCCTGTCCTGGCTACCGAAGGCTGTGCCAGAGGCTCCCTGGGGCAAGGGGTGGCCACTAGTCACGCAGGGATCTGGGCAACTGTGGGGGGGTCTTTCTGCAGCAGGGCTGGTCCCCTGTGGCCAGCACGGGTCCCTGACCTCAGGTGTGTCTGTGGGGCTCCCCGTGAGCTCCCCGAGGGGACCTGGCCACCACCTGGGGGCTGGGTTTGGTGTTTGTTTCTCTGTGCTGCTGGGGAGGCTCTTCGGGCTGGGGGGAAAGCGGGCGGCAGACGCGGCGGTCTCAGTTGTCCCCGCTCCATTCCAGGCCTGCTGCTCTGCATCTTGGCTCTGCACCTCTGCACCCAGGACCCTCTTGCCACAGCAGGTGAGCTCTCTGCCCCGCGGGAAACCTGGGGCCGCTGTGGGGAGCAGGGCAAGGGCAGTGTGGTGCCACGGGGACTTCGTCCCTGTCCCCTCCGGGCTGTATTCTGTAGGATGGAGCTGCACTGAGGAACCTTTTTTCAAGGTTTAGAGCCTAGAAAAGCCTGTTCCTCACACGCAGTGAGGCTGGAAGGGGGAGGGAGAAGCTATTGTACCGTCAGTCCGTAGCGCTGCTGCAGGAGCCTGTTGTCTGACCTGCTCGTCAGGCTGCCCGGCTGCTGGCTGGAAATGCGCCTTGTTTTGGCCACCCTGTCACTTACTGCTATCCACATCCCAAACACGATGTCACTGATGCTTCCTGCAGATGCCTTTGCAACCTGCAGAGGCTCAAGAGGGGATGCAGGGCTTGCGGAGCACAAGGCTGGTGTTTCCTTCACCAAGGAGGAACTTTGTGTCTTCCAGAGCATGCTGCGGCCGCCCCCAACGCCTCGGTGGCCCACCACGCCGCGGCCGCCCCCAACGCCTCGGTGGCCCACCACGCCGCGGCCGCCCCCAACGCCTCGGTGGCCCACCACGCCGCGGCCGCCCCCAACGCCTCGGTGGCCCACCACGCCGCGGCCGCCAATGCCTCTGTGAACGCTACAGAAGAAACACCGGTAAGGAAAGTAAAGCCGCTGGCCGGGCTGTTACAGCCCCAGGGACGGGGTCTCTAACCCGACTGGTCCCTTGCGGGAGCCAGGTGTCCCATGAGAGCATCTCCCGGGGTGGGAGGGGGCAGCTCAGGCAGGGGGTGGCTGCGCAGAGGCAGCTCCTCCAGGGCCGTGGCTGGGGACAGCACGGCGGTGCCGTGTGAGGAGGCTTCGCTGCACGGTGACGCCCTGGTGTGTTCCCCCTGCAGCTCACCTGCCAGAGCTTTCAGTGCTCTGGGGAGAGGTGTTACCAGGACGAAGCCCACGCCAACGAAACGGTGACCTGCCATAACGAGACTCACTGTGAGGTACGGAGCTTGCTGAGACGGAGGCGCGGGGGGGCTGTGATAGGGAAAGTCTGTTTTCCCTTTCTTTATATCAGGAGTCCACAGTACTCTCTTGTTTGTGTCAATCTCCTGTTTCCCTTCTCTCTGTTGCAGTCTGTCGGTTATTTTTGCTCCTTCGTAATGGCCTCTCTTCCCACTCCTAGCATTTTTTCCTTTGGCTCTGCTGTTGCAGCTTTATCGTTTCTCCAGCACGAACTACACAGCCAGGTGCAGCAGCACGTGTGGCGCAGAGATGTGCAGGACCAACGGCAGCGTGAGCAGGCAGCAGTGTGCCCTGGACTGCTGCGACTCCCGCCTCTGCCTGCAGCTCAACGCCAGCTCCTACGGTACCTGCCCGCGGGGTCCCTGGGGCGGGGGGGGTCCGGGGCTCCGAGGTTAACGCTGCCGCACAGGAGGGAGGCGGGTGGGCACAAGCCCGTCGCTGGCCGTGGATGCGTCGCCACATCTCCCCTGCCTGGGGCTTGCTGTCCTGCAGAGCTGGGGCGAGGGGAAGCGTGAGCCGTGCTGGAGAACCTGTCCCGTGTGCGGCTGCGGAGGGCTGTGTGCTGGGCACAGCCTCACGGGGCTCCTCCTGTGTCCCCAGGTGACCTGCCACCCACCNAGGTACCGCCTGGGCAGCGGCCGCGGGCTCTGCAGGGACAGCCGTGCTCCTACCAGAGCGGGGCACAGGGAAGGTCCCTCCTGTCTCTGCTTTTCCGGGTCAAAAGCCTCTGGGAGGGGAAAAAATCCTTAACGAGCTTTGAAAGGAAAGAGTTCATACTAAGTCCTGTCGAACAGGACTTTTCCCAAGCCCAGCACTTACACCGGTGCTCGCCGGCGCAGGGAGGGCACGGGCCGGATGGGGCACTGCAGCCTTTCTCCCAAGCCTGTGTGGCAGGGAAGGTGCTTTATCTTTGCAGGGCCCCGTTAAGAGGAAGGAAAAGGGGGTTTGAAACGGGTTTGCTACGCTGCTGTTTCACTGAAGTTTCCTGCAGTTTCAGACGGGGCACTGTCGGTCTTTTCTCTCTCTGTATCTACAATGCCTGAGACAGCGCTGGCCAAATACCAAGACCAGAGGGATTTAGAAAGGAGCCCCCAGGAAAGAAGGGCTGCCTGAAGTTCAGTTCTTGTCCTGGGAGTCCCGCTCTCTGGACCGATGAATATCCAGTGTCTCCTCTGGCCCTCTCTTGTAGGGGAAAGTGTGCGCCGCGTTCTCCTGTCACGGGGATGGATGTTTCAAAGGCAAGAAGACTGTTGCTAGATGCATCGTTGGCCATGACTTCTGTGAGGTATGGCCTTGGGGCTAAAAAGCGGGACAGCCCGTGAGCTGGGATGTGCCTAGCAGCCTGGGTGCGTCTCTGTAATGTCAATACTAAAGGCTTGGCAGGACCCCCAGGCTAACGTCTCTCTCTCTCTCTCTCTCTCTCTTCCAGATGAAGAAGACGGGCTTGAATTACATGGCGGGGTGCAGCAGAGCCTGCAAGGCTGCCAAACCAGTCTGTGTCGGCGGGATGAAGGCTGCCTGTTACCAGGAGTGCTGCCCGGCTACCCTGAAAGCGAGCTGTCTGAAACTGGATGGCAAAGTTCACGTCAATAGCGCTGGGCAGGTGACTCTGGCCCCGCTGTTGAAGGTCATGGTGAGCGGGGTGGTCCTGCTCCTGAATCACAGGGTCTTGGCTTCCCACTGGGGGTAAGCAGCAGTCTGGGCGCTCCGCAGCCTGCCCTCCCGCAGCGGAGCTCCCCGGCGCTCTTTAGGCTCCCTGTCTCCCTCTGACTTCAGCCAAGGCTGCTCTCGGACACCCTCTGTTACCTCCCTGTCCCAGAAACAAGGTGGCCCAGTGGCAGGTGTCTCTTTCTCCCCAGTGCAGGCGCCCACGGGGCGTCCCCAGACCTCCGAGCGAAACGCGGGGGCCATGGCTGCAGGACGCTGACGGGCTCCGGGCTCTGTCGGTGTTGTCCTGCAGCACCGCGTCCCTGCGCGCTCTGCTTCGAGAAGAGGCCGCGGGCATCTACTGGGACGGGCACCTGCCCAGGGATGGCTCCTGCCATTTCTGAGCTGCTCCAGGGATGGCAGGTCCCGACCATGGGTGGACGTGGGGCTCCGCTTCGTACCTCCGGCTGGTGACAGCGGTGACACTGGTTCCCTGCCCCAGCTCCTGCAGAGCACGGGGAATCTGAGCAGCAGCCCGGCGGGATGCTCCCCCTCCCCGGGACGCTCCCCCCCCTTTTCTACCTGCTTCCCAGTCCCAGCTCAAGTCTCTTCTGGGTTACAACTGGAGAGGATGAATTTCTGGTGCCCCTGTGCCTCACGAGCTTTGTACCTAAGCCAATATCGTGTGCCAGGGACACCGAAGCATGTGGCTAAATCCACTCTCAATCCTGCACCTTCCCGGGACTGGTGAGTCCTGGCTCCTGTTTCAGTGAATTTTAAATATTTGTAATCAAGACTCCCCCAGTGTATCCAGAGGAAAAGCACTTAATCTATGCACTAAGGAAGCGACAAAGAGGTATTCTTCCCTGGCCCTGCCAAAAACCTGGAGGCCTGTGAGACTTGCAAGCTAATGACGGTTTCTGAGCGCTGTGCACTGCCTGCCGCTGTGCTGCTGGGACGAGTGACCTCAGGAGAAGGAACAAGAGGGCGTTAAGCCTGCTTAAAAACCAGAAAATTCAGCCTTGACTGAAGGCACAGGGTCTGCTCTAGTTAAAAATCTGCTTTCAGCACAGCCTTTCTGAGCCCCCTCTTACTTGTTAGTTTAAAACTGCTCTGCGACGGGAAATATCTCTTGTATGGGTAGGTAAAATTAGTAACTCTCCAATTCTTAGGGAGGAAAATGGGATTACTCTGCAAGCGTCTCATGTTTTAGATGATCCTGTATCGCATCTGTGATTCTCCGCTGCTAAAGGCAGAGCAGAGCTGTGAGCATTCGCCTTTAACGTGAACCACCCCCGGCCTGTTATGGCATCACACAGAGCTGGTGCGTGGCTTTTCGGGTACCGGTGTCAATGTGCTGCCCATCGTGCAAACGCACACTCTGCCGTCCTCTGTCACTGCTGTCTCTTTAAAGAAAAGATGATAAAAAAACCAAAAACCCGTCTGCAAGCCCCTTGGTCAGTGGCAGGGAATGCCGAGCGAGGCTGGACGCTGCGGGAAGGGGAGGGAGAGCCCGGCCCGGCTGCGCTGGTGGCAGGCTCTGCCCTGGGAGGTGCTGCTGGCTGAGAGGTTCTCATGCCGCGGATGTGGGACGGGGTGGAAAAAGCCTGACTGAAGCGGTAGCCGGCCCCTTCCACGTTGCAGGGCAGCCGCAACCAGCCTGCTCTTCTGCTGCACCGAAACCGCAGCGCAGGGCTTGGCGTGCTCCGAATTTGTTTCAGGCCACAATGTCAGCATCTCTGTAGCGAGTGAAAACAGGATGAAACCCAAGGGTTTTCTACCTCAAAAATACCATCCAGCACCACGTTTCTCGTAAGAACAGAGGTTTAGAGTGTATAGCAGATATTCCGGACTGTTCTCCTTTCGTTTCCTCTCGGCAGCCTCTCGCTGACCAGCAGCAGAGCCCTTCCTTTAACTGCTCATTTTTTTCCAGTCTCTAGATCTCGGCTATTCCTCCCACATCTGTGGAAAGAGCTGACTTAGGCCAAACTCTCCCATCTCTCCTATGCAAACGATGATGTCTGGTGACATTTTCCAGCACCTGCTTTACACACTCGGCAGTAATTCATTTGCATAACGAACCGGCAGCTGGAGGGTTGGCTTGTGCCAGCCGGGGCTTCTGGATACGCAACAAAAAAAGAACTCAAGGTCCTACTGAAGAAAGGCGAATCTCCTGATTTCACTGGGAAATGAACCTTCCCAACTCCTCCTAACCATTTCCCGTCGGGAGAGGGCTGCAGGCTGCTCCCACCCGGTTCCTGACCCCCCCCACGACGGTC
>VWZL01004031.1:383438-399010 GCA_013396915.1 Stercorarius parasiticus
GCCCCGGGGCGGAGCCGCCGGCATCGCCCCGGCCGGACCCGCAGCCCCGCCGAGCCCGGGCGCTGCCTACGGGGGTTCCCGGCTCCGGCAGCCGGTGCCGCCCCTCGGCCGGGCTGGGCCCAGGGCGTCCGGCGCTGCCCGCGGGTCCCGGTACCGCGACCGTTTCCCTCTGTGCAATGGGGACGGGGGAGAAGGTGCAGAGAGCTGAGGCAATTCCTGGAAGTCAGCGTGGGGTTCAAAACCTGAATTATCCCATTTTGAGTTTACCCACCTTCATTGAGGCTGGGCTGCTCTTAATTGGTGAAGGCGCAGTTTGGTGTAGCTGGCATTCCTGCTTTTTATTTCTATGTTTATCATTTAAAAAAAAAAAAAGAGAGAGAGAAGGGGTGAACTTTGTAACTGCGGCAGCGGCTCAATATGGGTCGAGCCAAGGTGGGGGTCTGGGAACACCCCCTCGGGCGCCGTGTCTTAACTTGTGGGTTAGAACCAACTGGGAGGGACTGGGCGGGACTGGGCCATATCTGCGTGTTTAGGAGCAAAAACACGTCGAGTGAAACACGACCCTGGCTCCTTTGTTGGTGTTTTTGTTGTACCTGGAGCGCAGTAGCGCGCTGAATGGTAAGCTCCTTGGGAAGTAGTTCTAGCAAACCATGCCTTTGAGCTTTGACAAAGTTGCCTTTTCAAGGCTTCATTGTGGTTTTTTTGAGTCAGAGAAGTCTAGGGACCTCTCTCTTTTTTTTTTTTTCCTCTCCCTTGTACTAGCAGAAGAAAATGCTCTCTGCCATCTCTTGGGGTCTTTTGGAACCTACATTGACATGGAATGAGGTTTTGTCTGCCGTTTTCTAGGAATAGCTGTAACTCATTCTGTCCTTAAATGTACACGCGTACTCAGTTAGCAATTGTCATACGCAAATCAAAGCACATTTAAATACTGTGTAAATGCTACCATTTGCTAGTAAAGTGATATTAGTTCATTATATCTTCTGTGAATTAAGACTGGCTAACGAATTAGAGCACCTATGAAGGGATTTAAATGTGCTTCACCTTGTATGGTATATGTTCACAATTTTGGTTAAAGCCCCGACCTAAAATCCTGTCTGCGTGCGTGCGTGCATGTGCAGTCACAGTCACAACTGCAGTGATGCTTCGTTTGGACCCCTGGAAAGAACAATCTTACTTCCCTCCAGCCTGGAGTAGCGCAGTCCCACATGGACTGTTGCTTACACTTTCGTTAAGTAAAGAGCGAACTGGCCAAGCCTCATGTAACTAACGGTAAGGCTAATTTAATTCTCCCTTTTGAACGCTAAGCATGGATCCTACTTTATCCAGAAGATATGATACATGTTCTTCCTGTAGAACAGTACTATAATGCCACCGCACATCTTTAACAAGAAAGTCTTTATTACTGCTTAAATCTTTCTTAACTGCAAATCCTCTGATTCGGGCCACAGACGTTCTGCTGTTCTGTAATCTCTGCACGTAGCTCTTTATTTATGTGCCCAGTTCAATTATTGAACAAGGTCATTATCTTGCTAAAATACTCCCCTGCAGATTGCTAACGTATAGATCCCTCCGGCTAGAGCAGTCTGTATCTAGACATAAATTTACCTGAAGGAAACAGCCCTTTTCCAGGGCTAATCTCTTCCTTAGGAGAATCCTACCTAGAACTGATTTCCGCTATGGAGGTGAGCATGCACAAGTGTGATACCTGACCATGATCTTTGGCTCACGTAGCAGCTGTGTCAGCAGCACTGAGCGGGCACACAAGTCTTGCTATTCTGGCACCAACGTGCCGCGTGCAGGCGAGTGGCATCATCCCGTGTGGGTGATAAAACCTGAACTTCTGCTCCCTTCCTGTTACAGCCGTAACGGTTGTCTGTTAAAGTGAGCGTTCAAGTTGGTTCTTGTCACCGTCAGGAGGCATCGTGTGGTCCTTATGGGGAGAACTTGCAGAGGCTCAAGCAGCGCTGAGTGCTGCTGGAGAAAAGTCACGTCCGTCCCAGCTCCCCGAGGCCGCGCTCCCGCTCAGTTCTACGTGACTTTGGCTGTGTGGTCTCTAATGAGGTTTGCGTCACGTGCGCTTCTGCAACCAGCCCCTGATAAATCCTCTTACACGGGCTTTATTCTCAGAGGGCTCTTGGGCAGAAGAGGCTTTCCAAGCTGAGAATACGGACGCTTCTTGTCAGCTTGTTTATATTCTGACTGCTTGGGTAAAGTACTTCAAGTTCTGTTTCTGGTTTGCGCTCTTGTCCTGGAGAACATACGATGACAGCAATAACGCTTTCATTTTTCTGGATTGTGCTCACTGAAGGAGCAGCTCAGCTGAACTAGTAGAACCTTACGCTCTTAAGAACAATTTCTCTGTCAGCATCAGGTTTGTGTGCTAAGTAGCATCACCTTGAGATTGCTGTTTGTGCATCTTAAACATGGAAACCCCCAGCAGAATCCTCTTTTTTTGACTGTTATTTTGCCACTAGAGCAAGGAGCGGAAGGATGTAACTGAAACCAAACGCTGAAGGACTGGTGAAATGTTGCGAACACAGTGTGACGTGTTTAGTGTCACGCCTGTATTTGGCTATATTTGCATGGTAGCTGCTTGCATGGTAGCTGCCCCCTTGTTTGTTTTTTTTAGGAAGGCGCAGTTTGCATTGAGGCCCTTGTTTCTGCCGAGGTGGCTTCGTACGGCGGCTCTGTTCTGCGCTGCCTCGAGGGGGGAGACACTTGTGCTTCGCTCTGTATTTGCAGATGGGTAGAAACCCTTTAAATGGTAGTGTGGTGTTTTTATCCCCCCACTTTTTCTTCCTTTCTTTGTACTTCCTGCCTTGCTTCAGAAAGGAAAAACCTGTTATTAACATACATTTTTGGGATTCCTAGGATAAAGCCCTGGATTTTGTGCTGCTAAGCCTTGGTTTGGCTTAGCTGGAAGGGAGAGCCAACAGCAACCTGCGGCGGGCAGCGTCCAGCAGTTCTGCTCTCCGCAGCCGCACGGCTCACTCGCGTCAAGTCTTCCTCTCAAGGGGAAGCTGCGTCGTCACAGAACAGTTCTGTCAAAATAAGCTGAATCTATCAGATAGCTGAAAGACTGCGGGGCACTTTGATTCTCCACACAACTATAAATTTTATTCTGCTCACAGATTTTTGCCAGTGTTTGCATAAGTGTGTTGATAAATCAAAGACCATGTTGTGTTTAATGTGAAACTCTGTTTTTTTTGTGGTTTTTTTCCAGAAGTGGCTGGCTCCGAAGGCGTCAAACAGAATGGAAAAAAGCTGACGGTTAGCCAGAACCGGAGCCACGACAGCACCGATAAAAGTGCTCCCAGGTACGGCATCTCTCTCGCTTCTTGTGTAGCTTTGGTGAAGCGCGAGTTGTGCACGTCGGCTCTTTGTGGAAGGTCTAGTGAGGAGTAAAAGTGGTGGCAACGTCTCTTTGCCGGTTTAGCTGTGCCTCTCCTCCACAGAGGACGTCTGGATAGCGACAGTAAATACATAGAGCACCAAAGTTCTGGGTACTTCTGGCTGACTGTGCATGGATGGAATGAACTGCGGTGGGCAAACTGTTGATGCTTTGATGTTTAGAGGAAGAAAATGAAAGTGTAGAGAGCTTTCTGTCTGGGCTTCCTCGTTTTCAGCTGGAAACCAAGTAGGGAAGTTGGTGCCTCTGTGCAGGCGTGTGAGGTCTGTGCACACCCTGGTGCTCCAGCAGTCGTGTGGCCGCGTTATCTACTTCCATCTGCCGATGACCGTGTCGATTACAGTCCCCAGAGGCGGTGCGGTTGAGAACAGAAGTTGGCAACTTTTTGAGAAGAGAAATCTGTAGATTCTGATTAGGAGAGAAAAAAGTTCAGCATAAGCGTGCTGTCCAAACTTGAATGGAAACTTCGGCCCAGTCTCTCGGAGGCAGTCCTCCTAGTCCCCTATTTGGGCATATTTTTGCTGTTGAGTGGGACTGGACCCACTAGTGATGTTTATTTTGATTTCAGAGAGCGTTGGCTTAGGGCCACCGTGTCTTCAAATGTTACGGTTTCGTTTTCCAGTTCCCAGGACTTTGCGGACCCTGCTGCATACCCTTCAAAGTCTGTCTGTGTGCTGTCCTTGGCACTGGTCTGCAGGTTGCTGACCTTAAATTTATACCATCCACTTGCTTGTGGGAACTCCCAAGCTGTGACATTATTAGTGTTGCAGAATGAGTTTGCAGAGTCTCAAGATGATAAATGAAACCACCTCTACCTCCACCCACCCTGCGCTGCCTCCCTTCTGGGCAGAGCTGGGAGTTTTCCACCAGAGGGCTTTTAAAACAAACAGTTTTTCATTCTTCTGCTGAGGTCAGAAGGGCTGAGCAGAGGCAGCGGGGGATGAGATTTGCATCTCCGTGGTCCAGTAAGCAGGAAAGGTGCAGGGGTTTTGTACCAATGTCGGGGCGTGAGTAAGGCCTGCTCTGAATTAACAGGCTGCACCAGGTTAGTGAAAACCATGTGTTATTTCAGTTAGTTAAACTGGTTTTATCTAGAGATCTGAACCGTTCTAAGAAATGCTCATTTCAGTCTTGTTTGCTTAACCCAAGTGTTGATTATCTGTCTTCAGTGAAACAGGCAGATAAATGCGAATCAAGCCCTCGGTGGCAGGAATAAGCCGTTCGGGGGGTGTGTGTATCTGGGTTTCGTCACGCAGTTTTGCTTTCATTTGCAGGCAAAACAAACTCAAACCTGAACTGACAACTGAAATGGTACGGTCCTCCAGCGTAATGGCTTCGGAGAAGGTTTCAATCTTACCAGAACCACAGTTTGGACTAAGAGATATTATTGTTAAATCTCAGCTTGTCCAAATGGAGGATTCCTACACGCACATCCAGAGCTTCAGGTAGTGATCGTTCCTGAGAAGAACTTATTTTTGTTGGAGAGTAAGTTAGTCGGCATAAGCTGTCAAAGTAACTCATGTTCGTTATTTCATCTAGTATCCCTGCAAATAGGAAATTCTCTAGAAAAGTATGATCCGTGCTTTCCAGAACAGCTTGTTTTCCTTGTTTAGGCATTAGCAGAGAAGAATGTCATTCGTGTCTCTGTCAAGGCTTGCCTTGTGTTTTTTGTTGAGGAAATGGCCTTTTTGAAATGACTTTTTCCTGTGCTTGTTTCAGACTGTGTCTGGAAATGCATCTGTTCTGTGCACCTCTGGCCTTCTCTCTCACTGCTGCTGTTCGCTACTTGTCGTTGTAGTTGTTCCAAGAAGCTGCTAAGAGCTTGGGTGAAACATGTAATTAGGACCAAAATTTACTGTGGTTGAAATCCTTTTATGCATGTCATTCTATGAATTTATCATTTCAAACTGCTACCGCGCAGCTCTAGTAGTCTTTGTTTGTTTTTTTTTAAATACTGTATGTAAAAATATGTATCCTTCTGTAAAACACGTCTGTAAAGATGCTACTGTGATTAAATCATTTTAGGGATTTAAACTTTGTCACGTTTTCCCCATTCCCCCCTGGAAACATGTTACTCCTAAATAGTTATATGTAGTATTAAGCGCATGGGTTAATAATGGTGGTATTTCCATCAGCTCTGGGATTTAGTTCATTTCTTTGCAGGTTTTTTGTTGGGACGTACAATGTGAACGGTCAGCCACCCCGAGAAAGCCTCCAGCCGTGGCTGAGATGTGATGCTGAGCCCCCAGACATTTACTGCGTGGGGTGAGTGTCTCCTCCTGGCCCGTCCTGCCAGACCTGGACTGTGGGTTGCTTGTTGGGAACACGCACGTGGAGGCGTTGTGCGGGACGCTGCAGCTGAGGAGCGTTGGCAGCACTTTCCTCCTTTGCACAGCTCCAGGGCGGGTGTTCGCGTGGCCAGAAAGGGCTGCGGTGCTGGTCGTGTTTGGACTCTCTGGCACTGCAGTGTTACAAAATCTTTAATGCCATTCAATTTAATACTAACAGTAATTTAGCTTTACACTTAACATATCTCTAAAATCAGCATAACTGAGTTTGAGTTTTCAGTTATAAATTTAGCGGGTATAAATTGATTTAGTTCTTTCCCAGAGGAAAGGGCTGGAGGGTTACAAACAAGTGCATGCATCCATGGGTTCCTTCCTCTAACACAGTTTCCAGGAGCTTGATCTGAGTAAAGAAGCCTTCTTTTTCAATGACACACCGAAGGAAGAAGAGTGGTTTAAAGCTGTAACTGATAGTCTTCACCCAGATGCCAAATATGCAAAGGTAAATGTGGCTTTTGGGGAGGTTTGAGCGTGGAATCATTTTCCACTTGGGCCTCTTTTCCCTTTGCTTTTTCTTCTTCTTCCCAATCGCTGTGTCCTCCAGAGGCTCGCTGGCTGCAGGCTGTCGCTCAGCCGCAGTGCCACGGTGAAGTAGGTGGTGTTGCTGTGCAGGGTGCCGAGGCAGGGGCAGGACAGGAGACCAGCGCTGGGCATCGGCGCATAAAGCATGCTCCTGCTCTCTCGGGGGAAGAGAGCAGCAAGTATCTTGGCTTCTTCCACGTCTCTCTTCGCAATGCGTGGTGGAACGAGTTGCGAAGGTATCTTAGTAGGAATACTGCTCATGTTTTGGCTCCTGCTTCTTAGGTCTGCTTTCTCTCTTGTCACTGTTGTTGAAGGGAAGCTCCTTCCGTGGGCTCTGCCTGTGCTGTAGGTTTTGCTTTGGGCTTCAGCATCATTTTCTGGGGTGTTGGTCCCTGGCTCCTCCCTGTGCTGTGCTGCTGGGGTGCCCGTGAGCCCAGTTGGTCCCTCGGATGAGCCTGGAACTCTCTCTTCATCTGTATTTTGGTGACCTGCGTTCTGGACTTGGGAGCGACGTGCCTTCTCTCATCAAACCTCTCCTGTTCTAGGATTTAATGGAACAGGATCTGTTTTTCAGGTGAAACTTGTGCGGCTCGTGGGAATCATGCTTCTGTTGTACGTGAAAGCAGACCTTGCTTTGAACGTCTCTGAGGTGGAAATTGAGACTGTGGGAACTGGAATCATGGGGAGGATGGTAAGAATGGCAACCGTGCATGAGAAGGGGTGAGATTTAGAAGAGTCCTGGAGAGCCCCTCTGCTTAGATGTGGTGGTTATTCCTCCAGCTCAGGGACGCAGCTGCCTCTAGAAGCACATAGTCCTGTCCCTGCGCCATCTCGGGGCGTTGCTAGAGGGAATTGCCATGTGCTCACAAAGGCCCAAAGACCTCGGGGAGAATCTTCTCTGAAGGCTTTTTTTTCCTTATTGCACGTGCTGGGCTGTGTGGGACCTTGATTTCATGCAATTTTGGTGCTGGCTGTGATTTTGCCCAAAGCAAATAACACAAGGAAGCATGAGTAGAAGAAACATGTCTACCCAGATTAGTTTTCCTGAGAAGGATTTCCTGGCCCCTTGCCATTCCACACCTTGGAATGAAGTCTCTGCCCTTTGAATGTAGTTTCTGTGAACGTTGCAGCTATAACTTGTCACGGGTGTTTTTGACCAGCTAAGCCACATGCTGCCTCTTCCATTTACAATTTTTTTATGGGTTGTGTTGAAAGATCCAGTTTGTTGCTAAACAGGTTTCAGGACTTGCTGAAGTAACTGACCAGCTCTCTCGCTGATTTTAATTTCCTTTTGTACTAGCTAATTCCTGAATTACAAACTGAGTTCCATGGGCTTGCTTGCTGTGTTCTGTTGCTGTGTGCAACCCTCACATGAGTTACTGACTTGAATTCATGAAGTAGTTATCGCTAATTGGCGTTTTCGGCCTTTTCCTTTGTCTGGAATTAAATGGTCTGCCTCAAAGTCTCCTGGCTTGTCCACTGCTAGTAACTCATTTGTAGAGTCATCTGTTGTGTAGAAGCTTCTGACCAAAGTCTTTGTCTTTATCTTTCAGGGTAACAAAGGTGGTGTTGCCATAAGGTTTAAATTCCATAACACTAGCGTGTGCGTTGTGAATTCTCACCTTGCAGCTCACATGGAGGAATATGAGCGGAGGAACCAGGACTTCAAAGACATCTGCTCTCGGATGCAGTTCTGCCAGTCGGATCCAAATTTGCCCCCTCTCACTATTAGCGAACACGAGTATGCTTCCCATCTGTGAATCACTGCATGTGGCAAGGAGGAGCCTTGTGGACGTCTGGGGTGTGAGGGACGTCAGCAGGGATGTGAGAAGGGCTGCCCGGTGATCTAATCGTCGGCCTGGAAGGGCCAGAAATGCTTTCCCGTAACCCTGGTTTTGAGAGTGGCCACCTAGACAGTTCTGACAAGCCACTTGCCTTCTCATGCTGTTCCAGGCCTTGTTTTATTTTCAAGCATGAAGTGGGAATGGGGCAATAATATGCATCATTGTTCCCCCCGCCCCCGCAATGGCTTTTGGGATTTAGTCAGTGTGGAATATTAAAAGCATCATTTATTAAGAGGTAGTGACAGACATGCAGAACAGGAATTAAAAACAGCAGAGGCAGAAAATGTACCTTCTCTCCCAGTTTTCACTCTTACTTGCTCTCTCTGGTGGAGAAGCAGACACAGCATCCACCTGATGATGGTGAGATTAGGAGAGCTTATGCTTGCACTAGATGGTTTAAGGCTCTGCTGCGGAGCTGTGCCTCTAGCTCACCAGTTGTGTTTTGGAGGTCTTTAGGTCCCTGTGTAGACTTCTAGTGTACCTTCTCTTTCAGTGTCATCTTATGGCTGGGGGACCTCAACTATCGGCTGGAGGAACTGGATGTGGCAAAAGTGAAGCAGCTTGTAGATGAGAAGGCGTTTCTAGAGCTTTGCCAGTATGACCAGGTACTGATGGCTCGCCTGCCTGCAGGTGGTGCTGAGGATGCTCCTCAGAAACTGCACTCCTTAGCCTTCCCAGTGCTGAACGTCTCCCTTTGAGCTCACATGGGGGTTGTGCTTGAGCTTATTTAAATCTAAATTTGTCTTTTTTTTTTTCTTTCGTAGCTGAAGAGGCAAATGAATGCAAACACCGTCTTTGAAGGCTTTACAGAGGGAGAAATTTCTTTCCAGCCAACGTACAAATACGATGCTGGCTGCGATGACTGGGACACAAGGTACGGTGATTGCCTCATATGCGGTGCTACCAATGGCTAATGTTATCACTGAAAGAAGTAAAAACAAAGCTAAAAAGAATTACAGATCTAATGGCTATAAATAGGAACGGTTCTGAGATTATTGCAGTTAGTTTCATTCTTTTTGTTTGGTTTGTGGGTTTGTTTTTTTTTTCCCAAGCAAAATTTTAGGATCTTTTATTTGCTGATACCTGCTATATCTCCTCAGGTCAGAGCAGGTAGGGTTGGAAATGGTGTGTTTGTGCTGTCTGTGCGTCCTCCAAAGGGCTGCAAGAGCCATCGTTCCTGTAATGCACTACACAGAGTGGCTGACCTGTTGTTAGTAAGCCGGGAACGTTGGCTTCAAGTGCAGGAATGAAATCTGTGCAGCAGTCAGTGGAAAAAAAAAAAAAAAATTAAAATGTGGACTTTAAATGTAGAGCTTGAGTTCTTATTTTTCAGGGTTCTTATGGTCAAAAGTATCTCTGAGTATTGCTTTGTATGTTAATTGTATCAAAAGAACAAAACAAATAATTGCATGTTTGAAGAAGTAGAAAGTAAAGTACGATATAGAGATCCCTAATAGTAGGCAATCATACTTTTTATAACTACTCAAAGAACCTGTGGAAAATAGAACTTCAATAGAGAAGTAGGTGCAGGCCGTGTCAGGAAAGGAGTCCACGGGAGGGCAGGATTCTGCCGTGTGTTGTTACTCCACCAAACTGTGCCTGGAAACTGTCATTTTCCCCCTCTGTTGTAGTGAGAAGTGTCGTGTTCCAGCGTGGTGTGATCGGATACTCTGGAAAGGGCAGAACGTTGCTCAGCTGAGCTATCGCAGCCATATGGCTTTGAAGATCAGTGATCATAAGCCAGTTAGCTCTGTGTTTGATATTGGGGTAAGTACGTCAGCGCCGAAGGAAATAACTCTGCTGACCTCGTCCTCTGTGTGGGCAGAGGGGGAGGAGGGAGGTTCTCCTGCTGATTTCCCTCTCCTCCGGCTTTTATGGCATCCACAGAGAACAATGGCTTAAAAGGTGGGCTAGATAAGACACCGAGATAGGATTGTTGTTTGTAGTAAGCTGGGGTTGTGTTAAGTGATACTCAGAATAATGCATGAATATCTGTAGGTCTTTTTTCAGAAATGTTCTTTTGCCTTTTTTCTTATTTTCCTAATAATTTTCACAGAAACTTTCAGTGTAGGAATGCTACATCACTGACAACACAGTAGTGTGTTGTCAAACTTTTTTTTTTTTTAGGTACAAAAAGCTGATGTAGAACTGACTAGGTGCCTCTTGCTAGTTATGGCAAGGTCCTTTACTGTTGGAGCCCGAGGCAATAGTGCTCCAAGCGTCCCTGTTCATTACGTACGTTGTATACACTAGTGTGCTGCTGAAATCAAACCACTTCGTGTGTTCCCAGCTGTGTTACAGCTCTCCTGCAGAGGCCCAGTAAATGCCAGTTGGTGCAGTGTGTGTCCTTTTCAGGTGAAGGTGGTGAATGAGGACCTCTATCGAAAAGCTTTTGAGGAAATAGTCCGCTCCCTGGATAAGCTGGAGAACGCCAACATTCCCTCGGTGACACTCTCCCAGAGAGAGGTAGGGTTTATCCACGTGCTGTGACTTGCAGGGGACACGGAGCCACCCTGGACCCCAGAGCGTATTCCAGTGGTAGAAGCACATTAGATGGATTCTGGACCCTGAGGTCTGCTTCCAAAGAACTAGAATATTTTGACTTCCAGCTGTTCTCTGTTTGCAAGTCCTAGAAATAGTTGTTTCTGTCTAGGTACACGTAAATTCCATTCCTAGTACCAGGCTGAAGGGCAGGGCACATTTTTACGCCCTGAGGTGGGGAGAGAGAGAATAAAAGGGGTAGCTGGTGGCCCTTGCTCTGGCTTGTTTGAAATATAAAGTGTAAAATCTGAAGGGTTTGGAGAAGGTCACAAAACCGGCAATTGCTTTGTGTGTTGGGGACTAAAAACGATAAGCAAATGAGACATTTGAGGTTACAGCTATCTTGCTCTCAAGTTTCATTGAGGTTATTTGAGGGGAGCATTTGTTTTAAAGGGCCCACTGATGCAAACGACAGAGTAAACCAATGTAATCCTATGTAATCCTGGAAAAGACGGAGTGCGGGAGCAAGAGGGTTAATCTGGGTATCACGCTGCTTAATGATTAAACCACAGGACAGGAATTGCTGCTGGTTCTTGGCAAGGTGGAACTGGCTGGTGATGTTGACTGACGTTTGTTTCTAGTTCCATTTTGAGGATGTTAAATACATGCAGCTGCAGGTGGAGAAGTTTACAATCTGCAATGGACCAGTGCCCTGCCATTTCGAATTTATCAGCAAACCAGATGAGAACACCTACTGCAAGGAGTGGTTGATTGCTAATCCCAGTAAGGGCTTTCTGCTATCAGGTGAGCTCCTCATTGTCCATCTCATGTTAATGACCTGAATTGTCACCGTCTGGCTTAGTTCTCTCTGCTATTTTGAGAATGCCATGCCTACTGGCAGGCTCATTGGTTTAATACTTTTTTTAACTGTGTATGGGGGTTTTTTATCATCTTTTGGCAGGCGCTAAGATCACAATTGAGTTGGAGGTGTTTGTTAATAAATCAACAGCTACACACTTAAACTCTGGAGAGGAAAAACTTGAAGATATCTTGGTCCTGCATCTTAACAAGGGGAAGGATTATTTTCTATCTGTAACAGGCAACTACTTGCCAAGTTGCTTTGGGTCTCCCATTCATACACTGTGTTACATGCGGGAACCGATCCAGGACATGTCAGCAGAATCGATTCGGAAACTTGTGAGTTAAAGTTTCTCTTCAGAACACATAAGAACCATTAAAACTAGCTGTTAAGTTCTGTTTATTGCTAAAGAGCCTTCTTCCACTTCCCTGGTCCATAGTCTGAAAACGCTGATACAGCTTGTGCCCTCCAGTGCACCATCTTCACACCTTGCATTAGCTCTTCATGCGGATGAACCAGCCCATTTCATATAGAGAGCACTGAAAGTAAGGTCCCGTTTGGTCTGTCTGCACATTTAAAAAAGGTGTGCAACTTCTAAACGTAGACCTTTTCCCTGGAGCCGTGTGTGTGCATGTGAGGCTTGATGTAACATTTCCATAGAGCCGAGCGTACGGGAGTTCTGATATAACTGTGCCTGTTGTACTAGTCTTGTGTGAAGACTGGTAAGTGGAGCTGCACGGTTTCTTAAGTCTTAATTCTCAGGTATAAACTCTGTGAAGCATTTTTGCAGAGTTGAATAAGAACTTGGCTAACTACCTTTTTTTTTTTTTTAACCTTCCCGACACCTCCCTCTCTCAGACCCTGATGCCACTAGAAATGAGTGATGAGGATGTTCAAGCTGAAAAGCCTATGGACATTCCCAAAGAGCTGTGGATGATGGTGGATCACTTGTACCGCAGTGCTTCCCAGCAGGTTGGCAGTGTTTGCACTGGAAACACAAAATAATTTGTTTCATTCGGTTTAGTTTGGAAGAGGGTACTGGTAATGGCAATCATTGCTAACTGTGGATGTTTGGACAATGGTGGAGAGATAAAGGCCATCTGTGATAAGTGATCCCAGTACCTCGGGTTGCACGGTTTCGTGATGGTGGCCTTGTCCGTGTGTGGCACACTCTCTGCTGCAGTGCCACAGCCTTACTAGAGCTGCTCGTGGTGGGATTTGTGCTGATAACTACCTCTTTGGAGAGATTTTTCCAGACAGATTATAATTACATTGCTGTATTTACCCAAATAACTTTTATTTTCCTTGAGACTGACTGATGGTCTGCTTTGCAGGAAGACCTGTTCCAGCAGCCAGGCCTCAGGTCTGAATTTGAGCAAATCCGAGATTGTTTGGACAAAGGAATGCATGATACCCTCCGTATCCTTTTAGACTGGTGTCCAGTAAGGCTGACTGTGCCTTAGAGATCAAAGCTAAAAAAGATTTTATCAGTCTTCTATGCTCCATCATGGTTTTTAAATTACTGTCTTTCATCTCGGCGTAACCGAGATCTGCAGTTCCTCATTCCTCGCTGCTCCTTGTAATCAGTATGAATGCCTCTGCTGAGGCCTCGTGATGTTGATGAATGATGGCTGATCAGTTTTGATCAGACATAAGCGTCTGTCTGCCAGTGGAAACAGCTTGCTATGTGGAGTCAAGTGATTTAACTCAAAGCTGTGAACAATAGGAGGAGTTCTTGCAGACCTAAGCAAAGATTAATATTTCGGTAGGAATACAAGTAAAATAGATCATGCTGTGCTTATCTCTTCCTTAACCGTCTTTGGATCAGTTGGGAGCAACCACTCGGTCGCAGAAGCCCTGCTGCTCTTCCTGGAGAGCCTGCCGGAGCCTGTCATCTGCTACAGGTTCTACAGCAGCTGCTTGGAGAGTGCCAGCAACTACCCGCTGAGCAGACAGGTATCGCCGCCCTTGCTGCAAGAGTGCTTCTCTAATTCCGCAGGCAGGGGAGGCAAGCTGTTTTATGCCAGACCAGAAACAGGTTTTTGCTCTCAGAAACTTCATCATCTGATAATAGAAAGGATCTATAACTGGTGCTTCTTGGTTATAAAGAGCTGTTGGTATTTGCAGACAGGGTGATGTTGGTAGTAGGTAAAGCTGCTAAGCCATCGCCATGTTTTCAATGTAAATGTTGTTTGTTTGTGTGTTTTTTTTCCCCTCCTCAGATTATCTCTAACCTGCCAGGGTGCCATAAAAATGTATTTCAATATCTAATGGCATTTCTACGAGAACTACTGAAAAATTCAGGGAAAAACCATTTGGATGTGAACATTCTTGGTAAGGCGAGCAAAATAACCATTCTGTTCGGAGGGGCTTTGCAGATTGTGGAACAAAACACATTTCTCCAAAGCAAGTCGTGGTCTTGGCTGTTTTGAAGCATTTAATAATGAGCAAACAGGCCGTAGAACAACAGCCATTGCAGTAGCCTGAAAAGAGTTGTGAAGTGACTGGGAGAGGGGTCACCGGCTTTACCTTACCCAGTTCTGAAGCTGGGCACTCTCTCTCTGACTGGTGGGGGCTGGGGGAATTACCCTTGATATCCTGCTGCTGACAGGCTCTTACTGAGTGGCTGTGTGGCTTTTTTGTTTTGTTTTTTTTTGAATGCAGCTAGTATATTTGGTGGCTTGTTACTTCGACCTCCTCCTGGACATCCTACACCTGACATAGCTGAGAAGAGGAAAGCTCAGCAATTTATCCATCAGTTCCTCTTGAGAGAAGACAATTTACCATGAATTTCAGATGCAGCTAATCTGAGGTTTAGATATCAAGTTACTGTAAAAATGTTTTTTGGTTTTTTTTTGTACAGTATACTGGCTTTTTTTTTTTTTATATCACAGTCTTTTATACAATCTTATTGCTTTTGAAGGCACAGATCAGGCAGGTTGAATCCGATGTCACTGTTTAAGCTGTAAAGTATATCAGGTTTCTAAATAAGCTGTATGTAGACAGGCAAAAACTTAAAAGCTGATATTTACACTGTATTTTATTTAACTTGTATTAAAACTCAGAATTTTTAAGTCCTTGTTATTTAAATAAAAAGATCTCTGTGCCTTTTTCCAGCCTCTCTGCCTGTTTTTGGTGTGGGCTGGCTTAGGCTCTTGGTTTGTTGAGTGATGTAAATCAGTCACGTTGTAGAAGGCCTGTGCAGCCCCCTTCAGTGGTTTAATACTGTGTCTTGGTGTTACACGAATCGCTCTGTGGCCTTCCATCCCCTATCTGTAACTCTTTTGAGGTCGCGTAGCAAGGGGGAGAGGCGATCCGATGGGAGGTAAGGGGCTGCTCTGTGAGAAAATGGGTTATTTTAAAAACACGTGCTGGCTGGTGCTGTCGGTGGTGGGGAGGGAGGGGAGGCTGGTGGCCTGGAGGAGCCCTGGGGTCGAGTGATGTGCAGAAGTGTTTGCCCTCCATTGCCGAGTGGTGATGGCCGGTGCCTGACCTGTCCTGCGGGGAGCCAGACTTCTTGAAAATGCCGAGGTAAAAATGAAGCATGAAGGAAAACTTTGCTTTGTGTGCTCTACTTTGAACCTGTGCTCGTTATGGAAAAAATAGCTATTTTTTCTATGGTGTAACTGTATTTCGGTGCTATAACTCTGCTTTGACACTGGCTGTGATACGTGTGTGTTATTTCCTCCGCTGCCAGGCTGGGCCTCGGCCTTCGCGGCCCCTTCCCGGCCCAGGGCCTGTTGCTCTTCTAGCGTTAGTACCGCGCCTTCCCGTGCGCGGGAGCCGGTTTCGCTTGGGGGGAGCAGAGGAGCCGCCCGGGGTGGGTGTCAGAGGGGGCCCAGCCTGGGGGGAGGGGGAGCAGAAGGGTCCCGGTTCCTGCCCCGGTGCGGGCGGCGGCCCGGGGTGGCAGTGGGCGCCGCTACCTAGTGCGCAGGCGCGCCCCGCTCCCCCCTCCCCGCCCCTTCCCGTGCGGCCCCGCGGCGGGCGCGGCGCTCCCGTCGGGCCGTGCGCAGCCGGAAGCGGAAGTGAGTGTGCTGGTAATCATGGTGCCGCCGGGGCGGGGAAGGAGGTGCCGCCGCTGCCGGGAGCTCGGTGAGCGCGGCGGGGGG
>VWZL01004035.1:4012-57868 GCA_013396915.1 Stercorarius parasiticus
GGGGGGGCGCGGCGCACACCGGCTCGCCCGGGGCTGGGCCAGCACCTCCCAAAAACCGAAACCACAGCCTGCGCCGCGGCGGGACGACGACCGGCCGTATCCTGGCGTTCCTGCTGGAAACGGAGGACACGCGAGCACCGAGTAAGTTAGCTATTCGTGCTGGCTTTGCTTTCCTGCCGACTCTGCTTTAGGCCAATTTACAACGTTCAGTTCTGTGTCGTCGTCGTCGTCGTCCCCCCCCCCTTCCCCTGGGAATTCTGTGGGCTGAAACAACACAAGCTGCTGGCTTCCAGGGCTTCCAACGTGATGGATCATCGTCAGGCTTGAAGTGCTCCAGAGCTATCTGCGTGTAGTGAATTGGCTTTTAAAATCATTCTGACGTGGTGGGAACAGGCTTTTTAGACACTAAAACTGCATGTTTTGCACATTACACAACAAGGGGTTTACATGGCATAAGCAGTCTTGAAGAAGAGAGGGACAAGGAAGAGCAGACTTTTAAAGTGGTGTCTAAGTTGTTCTGTATTTATATTTTTGGGTTTGGTGTGGGTTTTTTTTGGTGTTTTGTTTTTTTTTTTCATTGCTCACAGCCCACACTGTTCTTGCTTCAAAACCCGATGTAATGTTTTTGGCAAAAAACGCAGAGCTTCATAATGCCTGTGACACATAGAGAATATTGTGTAGTCAGGGTATGGGGATATGTAAGAGCAATGTCTTGATTAAAGTGTGCTTAGGTATCAACACCTTACTGACCAGAGTTTATTACACTTGATACCTAAAATACGCTAAAATATCAGATACAACAAACGTACAGGAAAAGAAATACTTTTCAATAAACTGTGTATTATTGCTCTTTCTGTAGTAGTAGAAATTAGGTAGGTGGGTGTTGCGTAGGTTGTGCCACTATTTGGTTATCGTTACTAGTATACTTGCTCCTTCTCTTTCCTTCTTTAAAGTGAGAGTAGTGAGTTAAATAACGCGGAGTTCTTGAACATTGCAGCGACCTCTGCTGAGTTCTGGGTCTGTTATCTTCGTTTGACAACTAGTTTTCTGAACGTTGTATTTTTTTAATTGATACAAAACGTACTGGATAGTACTTTCTGCTGTGTAAGGCATTTTCTTTTGTAGACTAACGTACTTGTTACTGCCAGTCTCTTGTATAAAACAGTGCTTTTTTTGGTTTTTATGGGAGTGATTAGATACATGAGGTACGTAGAGCTTGTAGAAAATTCTGTTCCTAATCCTGGAGTGTCATGGAGTGTCCCTCAGCCGGTATTTCTCACAGCTCTAGTTCTGGAGCTTTGCGCCTTAAGCGGACACTCCCAGTTTGAAACCTAGGCAAAGTTGTACTGTCCGGAAGTTGGTGGCTCTTGGAGGGCTGCGAATGGGGCTAGAGGAGAAATCTCTGCCTCCAGAATTCTTTCAGTGAGTTCGTCTTCAGTGTATTCGTTCTCATCGTTTCTACTCTTGTTTTCTTGAGAGGTAAAAAAACCCTGCGCTCTCAAAAGCTTGGGACTTTGTCCAGAGTGTCTTCTGCCAAAGTAAGAACCTGGCAGGGAGGCAGTGGCCCCGGCAGCTTCTCTGGGGCTCTTTAAGGCTCAGCAACCTTCCCTCTTCTCGGAGAAGTCAGCTCTGTGCCTGCCTTCATGCCTTGCTCAGTAGAAGTGCTTGAACTGACTGGAATACTCACGTTTTTGATCCCCAGGAAGGAAGCCTGTGTGAGGCAGGACGAGGCCTCATGCAGCTGGAGATTTGGTGTTTTTTAATTGAACGATGATGTGCTTATTCCTCCAGAACACGCAGAGGGCCCTTATGAAGCAATTTTGAGAGATCCTGAGTTAAGAGCCAATGCTGAAGGAAGAAATGTCCCGATCTGGCTCTTTTTAAGTGGGAATAGTAAAACAGTGTTGAGTTTTTGTAAAATTATCTTAAGAAAAAACATCCCAACACTCCCTCCCCCCCAAGTTGTGCAGTGTTATGCTTAGATGATATTTTAACAGCAAAGTTCTATTAAGATTCCTTGACTTGGTGATTTTTGTTTATCCTCCTATCTTGTTTTCTGGTGACCGACACCGCTGTGACGCTGTGTGTATCGGGTCATGTGGCTTTGTGAATAAGACTGTTCCTGCATCCTGGGGGTGAAAAATCCAGTTTCTAATTCAGAGTATTGCTCACTAGCGCTTGTCACCGCCAGCCACCCATTTTCAGTATTGCCTAGTTTGATTGTTGTAATAAAAATACCCAGGCTCATCACTTCAGAGATCTTCCGTCTTAAGGTGAAGTCCTCTCTTACAGAACATTTCTGTCTTTTTAAACGCCGCTTTAAAGAGGACTGGTTCTGCCTGTAATTCGCCGTTCCGGCTGTGCAGGGGAGGGCTCTGCGTGCTGACCCTGGCGACACCGCAGAGCAAGCGACACAAATCCTAGCTGAGCTCAGCGGCTTGCTGCGGCATGTGGCTGGCACCTAATCCCCTGTTTTCCTGGTGTTTTCTTATCAGCTTGACGTTTGCTGCTGCAGATCGCTTTGGAACCTTCTGGTGTTTAAAACAACACGCAGGAATGGAAACAGCCGTAGTAATTACAGCTGAATACTAACCTTCTGCAGGGTGTAGAACTGAAAAGAGGATTTTTGAGCTATGTACGAAAAGGAGAGCCCTGCTACGGTGACCAGCTGGTACATCACGGTCATACTCTGTTCCCACAGAGCGGGAACTGGAGAAGAGCGGTGACAGTACCGATGCACTGCTTCTAATCTTTGAATATGACTGAATGAAAATGAAATTCCAGTCTGTGCCAACTCGTAGAATTTATTGTTGATGAAGGCAGAGCAGACTAAGGAAGACGAGACCTCGGGCAGTGAAAGGGAACAGATGTATTGTGTCAGGCTGCAGACAGCAAAAAGACACGGGGAACCTCACTCGGGAAAACTGGGGCATTCCCTTAAAACCGCAAGGTTGCTGGTTGTACAGAGTGGTGAAAATGAACAGTAGGTGTCCTTCAGGTGAACTGAGCTCATGACAACGCGCCCACCGCACCTCCACATCTGAAGCCCCACGCCTCCTGGATGAGACCCCCACCCTCCCAGCCTGCGCAGAGATTCAGGAAGGTTCTATATCTTTAATTCGAAGGGAGAATACCGGTAGCCAACAGGCGCTTCCTGTGAAATCATGAGCCGCCAGTGACAAGGGTGGCATGGCGACGGGTGGATTTTTGTACAATAGCAAAGCTCACAATGCATAAGCCAAGGTGTGCTGGCTTTGTGGAGCTTCCACCAGCGCCCAGCTCTGCGCAGACATCAGGAAACACGGATCTGGGCTCTGGGGGTGGATCGGCTCGTTGCACCCCGGGTGAAGAGCCCAGGGTTGGGACAACGTTGTGAGGGAAACAGAGAGTTTCCAAAAGCAGGTAATCAAAGAGTACATTTTAAGAAGAAATAAGAATTGGGGGTTTAAAACGAACTGTTGGTGTCAGAACTCTTTTCATGGCACTACCATATGCCCGGTGAGGGGGTTTTACCCAGTGCTCACAAGTACGGCTTTTCTGAGTATTTCTCAACGCGTAGCTGAGGGCGCTTTCAAGTTAGGTAACCCGTTCTGTGATCAAGTGGAAATACTGAGATAACTCCTCCTCTGAATGGTAATAAAACGAACGTCTTTGACAATGAAAAGTAATTTTGAAAATAAAATGATTTTACTTGCCTGATGCTGTGAGTTGAAAAACTTTTCCAGTGAAACAAAGTCTCCGTTTGGTGCCGTAGAGGTATAATCTGGATACAAAACCAAAGCTTTCCTGCAGTCTTTGCTTTTAACTCCGTTTAAAAGAAACAAGGAGTGTTCAGCCTGTGATGTTAAGGTGGTGGTCTGTTTGCATACGCGCAGAATCTGAAGGCAGCAGATGAACTCCGTTACCCTGCTTGGCTTCCAGATCACTTGCAATAATCATGAAAGGACATCAAACAGGAGTCGCAAAGGTTACAGAGCAGTAGCCATGCCCTAAGCCATTACTTAAGTCTAATTTCTTTGGCCCACAGACTGAACTGCGTGTATGTACGGGTTCCTTGCGTTCAGGTGCTGTGCGTGCTGTGTGACCGCCTAGCAAACTCTCTTCCCCTGCTCCCAAACAAAGTCAACAACCCTGTGAAAGCATTAGACTCAGTAGGAGATACTGACAAATGAATGCGCGGAGCTGCTTACCAGCAACCGTGGGATAGTTACAAATTTTTGTGCGTGTCCCTGACTTCCTGCGTGTAAGTAAGCATAAAGTGAGGTGTCGAAAGGTTAAGAAAAGAGTCAAATGGTACAAAAATTGTTCAAAGTCAGTTGTCATTCACTGCCCTTGGTTGCCTCTTGTTCAAACATAAAGGTGTTTCGGAGTCTTAACAGTGACTTAATAGTTATTAAAATAAAAAAGGACAAACATACCCGTATTAAGCTTTGGACTTGACATAGGTTACCGATACCCAGAAATCCTAAAACAGACATCTAACCTAACGGTGGGTTGACACATCAGTGAGTTCCTGGGTGTATGAAGCCTTTTTGACACCGTGCTAAATATAATACTGATCTTATTCGCGGGTTGTGCTTGATAACACTTGATTCAGTGTGACACAATTCAAATGCAAACAGGTTATCTCAAAAAACACTGCTTAAAAACCTGTTCCTTTAAATTTGAGGAGTATGGTTGATCAGCTTTGGCAGATAGATAAAAAAGTACTGGTAAGGTTTTTTTTCTGTGCCAAAGTGGCAGAAATTTTATTTTAGTAGTCAAAACGGCAGAAAACAGTAAGTGTGAGTCTGTCTTATGAAAGTTGTCTGGCTCAGTGTGCTGCAATCCCTGATAAATTTAGCAGCACTCGAGGCTGTAAGAATGCTTCATGAGCTAATAAGCTTTTCAATTTCTTGAAAAATTTCTCTTTGAAAAAATTGTCATGTTTTTGTTTCATGAGAAAATGGATTTGTTTATTTCCTGTGTGCTCTTTTAGCATCTCTAAATGATGGTTGATCTTCCTCCTGCATCTAGATTAATCTTTGTTGCAAATACTTACGGTGTGTGATGAGAAAATTGCAGAAGAATAAAATTTGAGGATTAACCTTTTCCAAAGTAGCGATCCGGCTCATCTTTTGAATTGGGTTTTGCAGAGAGGCAGGGTCCCGTTTTACCAGCGGTCTTCGGGTTTTGTCTCTCTGACTTATTACCGTCAACTTTCTGATCTGGAAAAGAAGCACCAGCGCAGTCCTACTGTTTGTCTTTAGTCTTACGGTTATTCGGGAGGAGAGTGTGTGTGGCGCTGAGAGGCTGTCAGGTGGCAAATGCACTTCTGGGGCACTCCTAAGATGAGGGATGTCCCGATGAGGCTCCTGATGGTTGAGTTGCCTGCGTAGTCTTCCTCCCACTCGTCTCCTGGCGTGCTGGCCCTTCCCCAGGCAGCAGTTTCATTTTGACACCCCGCAGACTTACCCGCTGGGGTCTGTCTGTCCTCTGCAGAGGAAATACTTCAGCTCTACTTCAGTTTATTCTTCACGTTCGCTCTGAACTGCGGGTGCGTATTTGAACAGGCAAAATCCGGTTCCAAGTTTCTGAGCTCTGAGGAGGAGTGAGTTTATCTCTAAGATTATTTTTCTTGTTACCTTTGTCAGGTTGTGGAAATGTAAACTAGCAATAGTTTTTACATTTTTTTACGTTATATTCATACCATGTTAAAAGCACAGAAAGCATCCCTGCAGATAGATGGTTTTCTTCTTGGTTTTGGTTGGGTTTTTTTTTTTAAAATGGATATTTTAGACCATGTGTACTGAAGAATTGAACCACAAAAGCATTAATTCAACAAACTGCCTATTCAAATGAACTTTTAATACTTACATATTAAATCCTGGTTTGGTTTTGTTTGCTTTATGGCAACCGGTGCAAAGCTGGGGGGCTTTGCTGAGTCAGGGCTGTGAAGAGCTCTGTGCTGTCACAGTAACGACACCAACAAAGAATTTTACGTTGAATTAGAATTTAGGTACAGAAAAAGTAGCTGTCCCCCAAGGATGTTTTCCCCACCCGCCTCCGTTACTGGCACGGGCAGTAGGCTTTGTTTATAACATGCAATGTTTGTGAATTTCAACACGGATAATGGGCTTTAGAAATGAGAGAGGCATGCCAGCAGTCACATGCGGCAAAGTCAGTCATTAGAACTTGCAATGTGAATTGTTCAGAAACGAAATCATGCTGATTACTTTCACAAAGAAACTTACCACAACAGGACAACATAGCAGCATACATGGCAGGAATGTTTCGTGTAAATACACCAGGGTCTGGATAATATACAAGTTCTAAGAGGAAACCTATATCCTGCTGTTACACTTCATTAAGTTTTTAATATTAAGCCTCCACAAAATTAACGGAGAGTCTGAAATCTCGGAAAAAAATATTGTTCTGTTGGTTGTTTGTGTGGTTTTTTGTTATCTTTCTCTTAAAAACACGTTAAAACAACTTAATAGAGGAACTATGTATAAGAACAGTAATTGCAAAGTGATAGGATATTTCCAGAATTACTTGGGATGGAAAATGGCACAGAAGCACTCAAATTTGTAATTTTTAACTCGGCTATTATAGATACTGTCATAATAAAATCTATATAAAGAGGCAATTTCAGTGGTACACTTTTTCCAGTTTTAAATCGCTGCGTATCTTAGCTGCTGTGTAGCTTTAGATATATATGTCTATGTATTTTTATATATAAATTTGTACATATGGATGCGCACATGGATATTGACTGAGATTGTGCCTCGCACCTCCAGTTGGCTTGACGGAACATTAGTGGAAATGTGTTCATGCCGCAGATGACAATATTGACTCTTCATGGCCAGCGTGTGTGGGACGTGCCTTGCTTTGTGGGCGGTGTGACGCGCGCGCGGCGGGTGCTGGGGTGCCCTTGGTGCCGTCCTTGCCTTGCCTCCTGCCTGAGAACACCCACTGTCTCTCTGGGGGGGCGAGGGCTGCGCTGCCCTTACCCTTACCACACGCCATCAAAGCAAGCGAGACATTTAACCTACAGCAGCTCAAGTGGTATTTTACGCTGAAGTGAAATAGCCCATTATTTTCCACAATAGTTCCCTAAAGAGCATTTGTTGCCCGCATCTTACAAACGTTATTAATTAAAGTTTAGTAGCGCAACCATTCCTGTAAAGAAGCCACCATTTGTAGTCAGGTAGGTGAGGTTTTGCCTTGCGTTACACAGCTGTGTTGATGTGACCCTGTAAGTTAGTAAGACGGAAATAATAAAATTGCTGTTCACTTTCAGCCTGAGGAGCAGTCCCGACTCATTCATGTGTAAGGTCTATAAGCCCAAAAGAGGACTCAGGTGGCTCTTCAGTCCTCTATCCTCGATCAGCACAGCTAGGTCAGTCAGAAAATACTTGGGTAAGCTGGCCCAAGGCTGCTGGGCCTGGAAGTGCCAGGTCCATCTAGGCACCCTCTGCCACGGAGCAGCTCTTCTCCCAGGAAGGGAGATCTGTGAACTCTGACTCGAGGGATTCTTTGCTATAGAAAAAGTCAGTTTCTTCTTCTTTTACCGTTGTCTTGGCTCCCTGACCAGAGGACAAAACATCAAGTGCCATCTTGCTTTTCTTGCCACTAAGTCCCTCTTACCCACTTTTTCTTCCTTTTTTTTTTTCCCCACCTAACGCTGTCCTCAGATCTGTCTTTATTCATCTGTACTGCAGATTCGTCTGTACTGTACTGTGACGGCCAGAACTGTCTTGCACTTGACCTAGAGAGGCTCAAGCCAAAAAGATGAAGTTATTCCCATATTTTACATTTATATTTATGTTCTCATGGTAACAATTTTTTATCTTGAATTCCTCTTTCCTGGTTTGTTTTTGGCAAGGGTATCTCAGCCTGTGGCATTGTAACCTTACACACTTTTCACAGTATTGCTGCCTGCCTGGCTTTTGGGTTCTTGCGTTGTTGCATCTGGTATCTTTCAACCTACCACCAGCCTGTTGGAGATCCCTTCAGGAACTCCCTGAAACGTTTAGGCTGGAAGCTGGCCGAAAGGAAGCTTCTAACCCAGTGTTAAACTCTAACCTCCCCATTTCATTCGAGAAAATGTCACCTCAAGTACTGTGAGAAGTTGCAGTGGCAGCATGTCCTCCTCTGGGGGTTTGTTCATTCTTATCCACCAGGCTTATTTCCGTGTTTGAGTGTATTGAGTGTTGCGTTGTCTTTTTACGTGCTTTATTCTTGACCAATCTGTTGATTCTTACTTATTCTCGATACTATCTAAGTGTTTCTGTATTGGTTGCTTGGTAAACGTTTTCAGCATCTCGTCTGGTTTTGAAGGAATACAACTGGTGCGTTGTCCTTTCTGAGGGTGGGCAGTGACCTTTCGTAGTCTGATGAATTTTCTCCATGAATTTCCAACATTTATAGTATTAGTTGACGATAGCCTTTGTTAGATTGCCTATAGGGTAGTTTCAATGATTTCCCGCTTTCCATAACTCATGGATTTCATCACCTGCTGTTTTACTTTTCCAAATATGCATTTGCAGCCAGTTCCCTGAATAGTTAGAATTACTTTCTTTCTGTGTTTGTCACCTTTACTTTCATTTTCTTCTCCTCTTGCGCTTTCCCTTTTACTTCTGCATTTGTGGGGTATACGCACTGACCAATTTTTGATAGGCTGTTTTGTTTTGTTTTGTTTTACTAACCCACTTTTGGCTTTTGTGATTGTTCTGTTCCAACAGTAGCCTGAACGTTGTCCCCCTAATTTGACAAATGAGTTCCTAAGGGTATTCCTTCTCTTATCAAGTTAGATCCTGTGGTGGTGCACCCCCACCACCACCACCTTGGTCCTTGGCACGATTTCCTTGCCACATAATAATACAGTGGACCAGAACGATACATAATGGTCTGACACGAAAGAAAGGAAAGGTGGAGAGCAATAGACCAGAACACTACGGCAACCCTTTAGTGTACCTATGGCTCCTACCGTTGGAAAATAATAACTATAATTGATCACTCCTGACAACATATGGATCGTGGCCACAGAGGGCGGGATACCAGGACCCCAAGACCTAGCAAGTTCTGGGCTTGTGTAACCGGTGGAAAATGCTGGAATATTCCATTGTCTGAGCTGGCCACAGTGTACCTGATGAAAGTCAATTATCTCGGATCCTGTAAGTAGTGATTCCAGTGGGACCCTTTGAGCTCTCCGGGATCGCAGGGTTAGTATCTCTCCTGGGCTGGGACGCTGCTGAGGCAAACACCTCGAGAATTAGAAGGCCGGGGCGAGTCAACCCCTCTTGAGTCTCAGTTACTGCCCATTGAGGAATGCCGATGCAGTGTGAATATGCACTCTCAACTCACGAAAAGGGAAATTTGACTGTAGGCTCGCCTCTCTTTCATCCACCTCTCCACCTACATGTTTGTGATACACACATTATGGATGTGGATGTTCTTCTTCATGTGGATGTGCACCCGTAGGAGTTAAAAGGGGTACCGGCCAGCTCGTTAGAGTCGTGCGGTACTAAGGAATCTTTGATCTCAGTGGTTATAGACCACAGGGAGTGTGTGTGTGTATGTGTGTGTGTGCGTGCTCACTCCTGTGCTTTGCTCATGTGTGTATGCGTTAGTCTGAGATCTGTGCTTCTGCTCACAAGTATGTGTATTGATTTGGGATGCTTTATAGTAAGTCAGTGTCAATCTTGTCATCTTCGGAGTTAAGTTGTTGTTCAATTATTTTGTTAAATCACTGTGTAAACCTTTAAATTGGTTAAGGATTAAGCGTGGCTAAAATTCAACCTCTTGATCTATCTCAAATCAGATAAATTTTGAATCACTGCTAAATCATAACTGTGTCAAAGACCTCCATCTGTGACAGATCCCCGGTCTCTTCATCAGCCCTTCCTTGAAAGCCATTGTCTAACTGGCGGCCAGGAGCCTCTGAGGTCCGTGGGTGGGTTCCTGTGTCTGTCTGTCTGTCCATGCCTGTCCTGCCTGCCGGCCGGGCTGGTGAGACCTCAGCCTGGTATACTGCCTGTCACCCGGCAGCTCTGTTAGCAGGGTGGGGTAATTATCAGGTACCAGTCTGTGCCTAATCAGTGTCAACCTGTAGCCTCTCCTCTGTCTTTCCAGCCCCTTTTGTGGTGGTCGTGGGGGTCCCGTGCTGCCCGTGGGTTCCCCTGCGGGGACCATCTCTGCGTGCTCCCTGCTGGTGGCCGCCCTGTGGTCCTGGACGCTCTGCCCTGGAGCTCGCCTCCTCTCCCAGCTCGCAGAGCCGTGCAGCAGCCACCCTCCGACCAGGACCCCTGGCTGCACCTCGCTCCCTGGGGACCTTCCCCGTGGGTTGGGTCGGGACCGGGGCCGGCTCGGCACCCCCCAGCCCCATGCTCTGTCTGGGCAGGACCCCCAGGTGCAGCCTCAGGAGGAACAGGCATCAGCGCCCGTGATGCTTGTTTTTCCATCCGCTCCTGTCTCTGCCCTTCGGGGCGTCCCTGACAACACAACAAAAACTTTGCTCTCTGCGGGAACACCTGCCTGGCTTTCTCTGCTGAGCCCCAAGCTCCGGGGCAGGCCGGACTCTGCCCGTTCTCGCAGTTCCCTTTGTGAGGGGGTGTTTCACCAGCCGGGGTGTGAGCAGGGTGTGCCTGCCCGGGCTGCGGCAGTGCGTCAGGCGGTTGTTATGCCGGTTGCTAGGCAGCGTTTTAATATTTACCTCCGCGCCTGACACGCGTACGACTGTTGCTTCGCCCCTTCTGCAGTCCGACGGTCGGGCTGCAGCAGATGCGGATGGTGAGCAGCCGGGCACGGCCAGATGCTGGTCCTTGGGAAGAGGGAAAGTGGAACAACCCGCAGTAAAAAGGAGCCCCCCAGAGCCAGGCTGGTGGTGACCGGCTGCCTGGTGGCCACCAGGCGAGGGGTTGGACCCTGGCAGCTTCGTGCGCTGCCAGTCTGCAAAGCTCAGCGTGGTTGCAGACCCTGGGCACTAAAGGGCTAGGAAGGACAAGGACCCCCTTCCTGCTCGTAGTGCCTCTTTTTGGGGAGAGAGTGGAAAATTGGAGGCCCTGAATAGTGCGGAATTCAGGCAAAAAGTGCTGTAAGTGAGGCGAGGCACACCGTGCCACCGAGAAAGCCAGAAGGTCACTGGGGTGGTCTGCGGGAGGGTGCCCTCTGCTCTCCGCCATCCTTCCCAGTCCCCTCTCCATCACAGCATTTTGTTTCTCCAGATCAACCCTGAGCGTTTTCGGGGAGGATGGCTTGGCATCCTCTGTAGCTGCTCATCAGCAGCCATGCATTAAACTGCGTTTTATCCACAGACTACTCTTCTTCCTCCATGAGTATTGAAACTCCTCATCTCTCAGTTGCTGCTGTTACCGCCATCCAGCTGGACGGGGCAGTAGGAAGCAGCAGTTGGTTTCTTCGGGAGATTTTCGCTCGTCTCTGCAGGTTGTAGTGGAGCTGTTGTGCTGAAACTTGGGAAAGAATTTTTCCAAGTACTGTAAGAGAAAGGCTTGGTAGGAGTTTTCAGGAGGGAGGAAGGGAGAAGGGCTCAGATAAACGTGTTTCTATTAAATGGACAGGGATGAGGGTGACTAATACAAAGGTGTAGAACAGACACCTGTTAGTCACGTGAAGGAATTCAGATTAATTTCATGGAAAAGAAAAGGAACGGAAAAAACTTTTAAAGGACAAATTAAGAAGAATATGGTGTTACCTACAGATTACCTGATGGTGGTAGTGGAAATGTATAAAAAGATCATTTAAAAACTTTTGTTCCCTGTCGTGATGTAGGAGGCTCTATCCGTTCCCATGTTGGTCTCCACCCATACAAAAGTTCCCATCTAGTATGTAGTCAGTCTATAGGTATATACATATATGGAAGCAGATATTACCTGCTTACATTTCTGTAGTGTGACAGTTGCAAATTCCCTCTAGTATGTATTCAGAGTAGTCAGACCTCTTACTGAGGTGTGGAAGGTACCAGGTACGCTGGCAGGGGGGCCGCAGTGCACCTTCTGATTCCGTACGACTCTTGTCTTAGCGTTGAGAAATGCTCGTGCTATGAAAAGTTCTGGAATGGAGAAAGTTTTCCATGCGGAAGTAAGAAGTCACCCCAGGTACGGAATAGTAACGTGTCTTCTGAGTTCATTCAGACAAGGCATGTTTTAATACAGCGAGTGGCATGGAAAACATGAAGGAATCTAGAAAAATTGATAGCTTGTGCTGTTCGTTTAAATGTAAACTGTAAGTTTGTTGCTGTGACCAAGGTGGCAAATACAGCCTTCAGCAGAGGAACATGAAGCAGGAAGGAAAGGTAGTATTACATCTGTATAAAGTGTTGGAGAGACAATTAGAATATTAATTTCTGGGCTGTGAAGTTTGACACAGTCCCAGCAGAATTAAAACATGGTGTTCTCAGATTAACATCGCTGAAGGTAGGAAAACAGACCGTGTCATTTGCAGCTTTTCCGCAAGTGTTGCATGATATGCAGGAACGCTTGCCTGTGTGTTACATACAGATTAAGTATTCCCTTTTGTGTCAACGTATTTTGAGTTTTCTAATTTAGTATTAACTATTTTGTGTGGAAAACTAGTAAATCCAAAAGCACAACTTCTGTTAAAAAAAAACATGTAGAAGAATAATGCACAATAGGTATATATGCTTCGGTATCAGAGCAGGGTTTGAGTTATTCTGATACTTGATACGAAATTTGCTGTCAGTACATGTCAGAGGAAAAAAAAAAGTGAGAAGATCTATGGGCATCACGCTGTCAAAATCCTCCATACTTCTACTGTAGAAATACAGGCAAGACGCAAGATCTAAACTGATAACTCTGATTTTCACTAATAATTTATTCTTAATTTTTAGCTGGATATCTAATGAATTCAGGTTGCTTATGCTAGCTCAATAGTAGCATGTGTAACAAAGGTGAAATTATTCAGTTTCCTTTTTTTTTTCTCTCAGAAGCAGTCCCCCTCTGCAGCTGCATCAAAACCAGAAATTATGAAGCCATCTGAGACAAAGGTACGAGTTCTTGAGAAATTCAAGCTTGCAGTTAAGCACGAGCATATGAAGCAATGGAATTTCTTTTTTAATACTGATACTGAGTGACTTTAGTTTGCGTATTTCTTCCCTGCAGCTTAGTTGCCTCTTCAAAAAGCATCTAAAAAATGCCATACAAAGTACTCAGAGGACTTCATGATAGCAATACTAATTTTAATTTTAGCTTAGTCACATTTTGTGACATGTATATAGCTCCCCCCAGTGTAATTACAGAGTTATTTCTGTAGTGATAACTTTTCACATATTCAAAGAATTCAGGACAAGTTTCAGCTTTGAGTGTGCGTACAGTTGCATCGTCTCATCAATCTCATATCTTTGTCCATCGGACAGCTTGCCTTTGTCCTTTGGGCTTGTTCTGTCTTGTCTCATGACTAGCACGTCTGTAGTGTCGAAGCTGTGTCATCAATCACGTACTTTACTTGTTAGAATGGAGTCATAATCCTCATGTACGCCTCTGTTGCCTAACAGAATTTATGTATATTATTTAAACAAATGATTAATGATTTTCTCCCTGCTTCGTTTTCCGTAATCGTAACGGTGAAACCAACAAAAATACTGAACACCAAACTAGACCGGCAGGGACTTGTGCAGCGGCAAAACCTAGGTCTGCCTGCACCTTTTGTAGGTACAAATAAAGGAACACTTAGAGCGTGAGGTCAGGAGAGAACATTGAGAGTCCCGAGGCTCTGGAGGTCGTCTGGTCCAGCCCTCGCCCCAGGCAGGTAGGTCAGGCTGCTGGAGGCCTTGCCAGGCCAACGCGGGATGTCTGCAAGTGTGCAGATGACACAGCGTCCCCGGGTAGGCAGTTCCGATGTTTGAGCACCGTCATTGTGATGATTTTTTCCCTTGTGTCAAATGGGAAGTTCCTTCGCTGCAACTTGTATCTGTTGCCTGTTGTCATTTTAGTGTGCATCTGTGAGAAGAGTCTAGGTCCATCTCCTCTGCATCTGCAGTTAGCCCTTACATTCCCCTTAACCTTTTAAAACCCTTTTTCTCCACGCACACATGTAATACTTAGACTGGTAGCAGTGAGCTGGGCAACAATTAAACCATTTCCATTTGTACACGGTCGTCGTCACTCATATATGAAGGTGTCAGCAAGTCTCCAGTTTCATCTTCCAGTTACGTTTGTGAGCAAACTCATCTGTGTCACGTTCGTTACTGGTGCTGTTCTCCATATGGCTGAACCCAGCCAGCTATCTAAAAATAGTTACGGTCTTTCCCTGCTTGAAATTTGAAATAACTCTAGAGGAATGTGGTAAATTTCTGATCAGATCGTTAAAACTGGTGTTGCAAGATGAGGCAAAAATAGAGTAGGAGAGGCATACGTCAGTGCTGTGGGACTGGTAAACAACAGCCCTTTTGAACCAGTGTCCTGCCTTCGCATGGACCCGTGTCGTGGTTCAACCCCAGCCAGCAGCCGAGCACCAGGCAGCTCGCCGCCCCTCTCCCTGGGAGAATCAGAAAAGTGAAAGTGGGAAAACCCACGGGCCGAGGCAAGAACAGTTTAATAATTAAAGTAAAATAAGAACAATAATAAAAAAATGTAATGGAAAGGAAAATAACCGGAAGAGAGAGACGTAAAACCCAAGGAAGAGGAGTGATGCAAATGAAGAACAGCTGCCCGGCACCCACGGACCGATGCCCGACAGCCACCCCAGCCCCCGCGTGGATGTGCTGAGCATGACGCCATCTGGTGCGGGATATGCCTGCGGCCAGTTTGGGTAGCCGGTAGCCATCCTGGCTGTGCCCCCTCCCAGCTCCTGGTGCACCCCCAGCCTCCTCGCTGGCAGCGCATGAGGAGCCAAAAAGGAGCCAAAAAGGAGCCAACAACTAAAACATGAATGCGTTATCAATATTATTCTCCTACTAAACGCAAACCACAGCACTGTTACCAGCTGCTGAGAAGAAAATTAACTCTATCCCAGCTGAAACCAGGACAATGTGTAAGACAATCCATGTTTTATGTTAGTGTCTGATGCATTATTAATGCCTTCCTCCTGCTGGATGAAGCAAAGCCGTCCGCATTTCAACAGGAGGCTCCTTTGAAAAGAAACAAGGTTGATGAGTCACTTTCGTTTCTAGTCCTAGGTTTCCTGCAAATTAACAACTCTTTCCCGTTTGCCTGCTATAACCACACCTCATTTGTCTTTCTTAGAATCGCCCTAGCGTGCAACTGCTTTTAAACGCGCTCTGAACCCCTTTCAGCTTTCGCGTCTGTGTATGTGAATCCTCTGTCTCAGATTAACCCTCGGTGTTGCGCCCGTCTGAGAGAGCTGTGAGTTACTGCCGGAGGGAAGGTGGAACTTCTCGCTGGGCGGGAGGCGGGGGGTGGTGGGGAGGCTGGAGAGCAGGAGCCCCGTGCCTGTTGCTGGAGGAATCGGGGTGCTGCCACTGCCACCGCCCCTGCAGAAACACACCCCGTTCTGCTCTCTGCCTCTTGCACGCGTTTGTGCAACTCCACTGTAAACTGCGGAAGGAGTTAAAAAATACTGGTTTTCTTTTCTAGGCTATTTTTCAGTTTCCTGAGTCAGTTTCAGAGGCAGCCTCTGAGGCGGTGGCACAGAGCAGGTGGAAGCGGGCAGCAGAAGGGGAGGTGGAACATCTTTTTCTCTGTAGGAGTTCGGTGTTCGCTTTAAACATGCCATGGCTTCAGGCTGTGACTGCTCACAGCTGACACAGTTTAAAGGATGAGTAAATAGTTGCCTTTGAAAGTATGGTCTTATACTAAAGGGGTTGGTTTGACTTGCCTGCTAATATTTTTTTTTTAAATTGCATTTGAACTTCGTTATTGCTAAAGCCTATCCAAATAGATATGTCTCTGTGTGTATGAGAGCACGTACGTGCTCGTGATCATGTGTTTTAACGTGGCTTTATCATCCTCATCTGTGTTTTAAGTCTTGAATGAAAGCGTTGCTCGTATGGGTCCAGCATTGGGCATACTCTTCAGCACTGTCATAGGTAAATCTACGGTATGAGCAGTGCTGCACATTTGAAAAGATGTACAAGGATAATGAATAATGCATACACAAAAAAGACATCAATTATTCAGTAAAACAATATTTACAATACTAAAAGAGGCATGCAGTGGCTAGTAACTGGTTTGGCAGGCTGACAATCTGAATTCATGTTTTGTACAGCTGTTGTCGAGTGTTGACAGAAATGCAAGTAAACGTATTTTATTGTTCTGCAAAAAAGGTGTGTTTACTTTTCTTCCGAAAAGCACATAAGGAAAACCTGAATTTGTGTCTTAACAGCAGGGTACTTAAAGTCCTGAGCAGGCAGCAGTCCCACGGCAGGAAAAGTCAAACTTTATGTTCCTCGAACCTCACGCTTGCGCTTCTTTTACGCTTCTTTGCAGCCTTGCTGCCGAAGGACATCCCCTGTCTGATTGACTCTTTGCTTTAGATGTTACCTAAACACGTCCAACCTTTTTTAGCTTAAAAACTGTGAAAATTCAGGATTACCGTTTCAATATAGGATTATTTAGTGTACAGGTACACAAATGGATGTGTGTGTCTTTGAGTTTACCGTATGGTAGTCATGTAACCACAACGTGCAAGTGCAAGCATGTAAGGTATGACTGAACCTGAGAAGTACTGTGTTTTAATAGTGTTAGACATCACGAGAAAATCCAACAGGGGGAATCTGAGAGGCGAAGTGATGATTTTCATTTTTTGAAATGTTTTTATTTTAAATTTTGTCCCTACTTCGGAGTTTGGGAAATTTTTGTCTTCCTTCTCTATCAATATTTTGCCTTTGGTGACTGACTTGCTTGTGGTGGTGTGTTCTTCGCTGTGGTCTACAGCTTCGAGACCTTAGCCAAGCTTATGCCCGGACACCTACGTTTTTATGCATGTGTGGGATTTCCCAACCACGTGTCTGTGGTTTAGTGTGGGGGTGTGAATACTTGCATAACGAATGGTAAAAAAAGGTAGCAAATTTCTCTGTGTGGTCAGCTAGCAAACAGAAGCTGGATATATCGAAATGGTAATTAATGTTTGGCAGCTAAAACGAATAAAAATATGGTGAGGAGGCTGGCATTTTCATTTTTATTTCTTCTTATGAGATATAACTATTCCTTAATTTTTCAGTGTTTGTTCTTACGTGTTTCTGCTCGTATTCATTTATTGCTTATTGTACTTTGACTTGAGTTGAATCACAGGAATCAATTTCATGGCATGGCTGCAGAAAGTTTTCAGGTGTAAATCAAGCTGTTCGTTGTGTTAGTTTAATATCTTCCTTCCTTCTCTTTTCAGTCCTTCGTATGGGGAGCGTGTGTGTGCGTGTCAGTGTGTGTGTTTGCACACATTTGAGTGCTCTTCAGTTGTACGCCGCAAGATCAAAGCACTGCGTGTTAGTTACACAGCATGTGTGCTCACAAGTGTGAACCCGTCCGATCTTCTTCTTTGAATAAGCTGACTCTGTAGAAATAACCAGGCATGTTCATCTCTGTCTGAATGTATATTGCTTCTATTTCAGCCCGCACCAACAACCAAAACAGAACCTGGAAAAACTGCACAGTCAACCAAGGTAAGTACGTATCTTTCACCTCTGGTGAGTCGTCGTGCTTTGGTCTTTGACTAACTTTGAAAAAAGAGGCTAAAGTCTTGTCTGCAACTGCGCCACATGAAACTGCCGTGAGATTAGTAACATACCTGTGTGCAAAAGAGCGAGGGGCTGGCAGGTGTGGAAATGCAGTGTTTTGGGGGAACACTCTGGGTACTTCATTGCTTCAAAACAGCTTCAGAAGTGTTCTGGGAACCATCTTTAAATGTATCCTGTGCTTATTTGAACTGCTGTAAATCGTGTTCCATAGCACTGAATGGTGGTAACGCTAAATGATCTCAATTTTTTATTTCCTGACAGCCAGCGGACTCTCAAAACAAACAGGCATCTGAAGAGAGGCAAAAGGAACCCAGTGATGTAAGTTGTATGATTTCTCTCTCTCTCCCTCCCCCTCCTTCTCTCCTCCCTTTCCTCCACCCCGGGCTTCTTGTGGTATTTCTCTTCTTTCTTTCTTTTGTTCAAAAAAAATAATTAAAAAAACCAAACCAAACAAAACCAGCCCATATGTATTTCCTTATCTAATGATAATAGTTTATCTCTACACAGGCAAAAAGCCAAACCTCACCTTCTGTGACAACAGCTTCTAAACCAAATAATACCGGAAAAGTAACTACAGCTCAAGCTGATCAGCCTCCACCAGCAACCTCCACAGAGACAGCAAAGGTATAGTAGAAGTAGCAACGTTATTTATGTTATTGTAGGGGTTAGAAATTCGCATCAAGATGGATTCTCATAATGAATATTGTAAAGCAAGACTGGGGCTCCAAAAAACACTCTGTAGAAAAGCTCAAAAGCTGTCTTGTGTCTAAAGGTTTGTATGAAAACCTCCTTGTCCTGCTTTAAAATCTAGGACTCAGAAACTGTACGCTTTACCCACTAATTAACTTAAACAACATCCTGAATATACCACTTCCAGCTAACCCATGACAGCATTAATGGATAAGCATCAGCTGCAGATAGAGCAGCCCAGCCCGACGGTATTGGTAGTTTGTGCTGCTCCTTTGGTGATCCCAGTGTGCATCCACCTTGTGTTGTCCTCTTCATACATCTGTTTGCGTTGTCCCACACAGTCTAGCTGTTACCCAAGCAAGCGACATTAAGATTATCACAGTTGTAGGCCTGTCCCCGGGTGTTAGGTGTCTGGGGCTCCTCTGTCATTTGTCCAAGTTTTTGGCAAGTTCCTTGCAGCTACGTGGGTGTAATTAGTTCTTTGTCAGTCTCTTCCCTTGCCCCACGAACAGAAGGGGCCGCCTGGTCAGTCACGCAAATGCTTTCTTCATATGAGCAGTGCCATCATGGAGCTCCTTCACCTGTGGACTTTCAGCCGTGTTTGTAGTTGCAGTGTTGGCTCCAAATGCAGCAGGTCAGCAGGTGATGCATTTTCAGTAGGGCAGCCTGTACACCCTGACTGCAAGACTCAAAAAAAACCTAGGAAGAGAAACGTTGGGGAAAAAGCTGGGGAGAGGTCATTTCAGAGGGGCAAGTGGAGAAAAAGCTGGAGCAAAAGCGTGTAGTAAAGTCAGGATCTAGATCTTTTTGGTCTTCTGGTCTACATGCACCTGGGTGACAAGGCCAGAGTAACGTGAACAGCAACAGAGTTGGTGTTGCTCCTGCACCTAATTCCATGAAGCAGTTTTCATCCTACCTGTCTGAGCACTATTTGCTGCTGGTGCTAATGGTGTATTGAGAACTATCAGTGTAGGTGAAAGCCTCCAAAATGGAAAGTAAAAGAAAGAAGTAAAGTACTTCAAGTTGCATGCTAGCTTTCTCACAGCAAAGTCACAGTGGAAAGAGAGTATGTCTGCGTAGCATTGCAGGCAGATGCTATGTCCAAGCATTTGGATGCCCTGCAGGTGTGTTAGCCAGTTGCTGAGTCCAAAAAAATACGTGCGACCTCAGAAGGCTGGGCTTAGTATCATGCAAGCTGCAGCTACTCGACTTCCATACCACTCAGCCAGTAGGTAGAACCAGCTTATCTTTTTTATTGCAAGTGTAGATGAAGAGGGACAATAGATATGCATGCCTGAGTAGAACGTCTCTGTTTTAGTTCATTCTCTCTAGAATTTGTAACACAGAGCCATATAATAAAGCCGTCTCTTAATTTGTCTCTTATTTCTCCAGCCTGAGAAGATGTCCGTAGCGGCTAGTCCACCTGCTGCAGGCGCAGCCGGTGCAAGTGTGGTTACTGCAGCTGATGAGTCAAGTACTGAGGTTGGTAAACACAGTCCCAGACAAATTCTTCCCTTGTAAAAATGTCTGAGGGAGTATTTCTCTCTCAGAAACACTTCAGTTTCAGAAAAAATAAATGGGTAACTGCTGAAGTATTGCTATGTAGTAGTTATGCGTAGTGGTGAGGGACTATCTGACAGAACAGGTCACAACCTAGTGGTGTCTCATTTATGCTTTGTCAAATAGGACCTATTTAGAATCACTTTTACCACAACTAGCATAAAATTAATTACTCTTTACCTTCAGTTATGTTTGTATATGTATGCATGTGTATCAGCTGGTATATAAATACAAACGATCTTGTTACTGATTTTGGGGGATGAGTTTAAGAACCGTTCTCACTGAAAAGTTTGGCAAGCGCAGGACCTACTGAACAAAAGCTTTTGGTTTGGTTTCCAGGCGTTTTCTACAGATTCACTAGATGATTTAGATGTTGGGTTTTTTTTCCTTTGTACCTCTTGATAACTTCTATAATTGTCTGCTTATTTTTTAGCCTGGCATGGATGAGTCGGCACTAGATAGCCTTATAGATACCCTAGGGGGACCTGAAGAAGATGTGCCTCCGAGTCCCGTTTACACTGGTCCAGAAGTTACGGTATTTAAAATTTTTAATTTTTATTTTTTAGAGGAGTCGTCTCTAAAGTATGTCTGTAGTTGCACATTACTACGTTGATCCAGTAATTGTCACTTTGATCTGCTAACAGGTAAAATAAAGTTGGCGCAGTTGCATTTTAGTGTTGTTTTCAGTAATACGGAAGTTATACAGTTACGTATGTATTCCAGTAGAAAACAAAAAATTGTCAACAAGGAAAGTTTGTTGCTTTTGGAACTTATTTCCAAGCATAGTCTCCACTGGATTTACAAAAGGCAGTGATGGAGGTGTAAGAGCGTGTAAACAACCTAGGAGATCTCATTTCTACTTGAGAAAAGCGTTGAGGATTTGGGGAACAATGCATGCTTTTCTGAGCTAGAATGGGAGAGTAACGTAAGAGGGATTAAGATTACAAAGTGAACGGCTTAGTGCAGTGCTCAGCTGTGATAAAAATTTTGGAAAATAAATAATTATAATTCAGTCTAGGCACAGCAATGCATTCTATGGTCTGAGACACTGAAGTGGCCAACGTTAATGCAGAAGGAATCTGGCAGTGGAGATGCAGAGTTTTGCCAGATGACGTGCACTGTTGAAGCTACGCGAGATGCAGGTGCATGACACTAGGTTCTGAAAGACGCTGGGTAGCCAATGTCCAGGACTGGCCCTCTCACCTAGCCAACCCTCGCGTTTTCTTCCCACAAGTATCACTGTAGATAGCTCTACATTAGAAATCTGTTTCAATAAACAACAGTACAAAAACACTAATGTGTGCATTCTTTCCGTAGGAAGATATATCTTCAAGATACTTGGAAGAAATGGGTAAACGGGAAGGTAGTCTCCCTCCAGAGTATGTTAAATTGTTGAAGGTCAGTGAGTTAAAAGAAAGATACTCTTCAAGCGTGTTTTCTTTCATATTGTATGGTTTTGCTTCCCATTTGCTACAAAATTAATTCTCGTTTTAGAGTAAAGGGGATGGCAAAGATGGAGTCCCACCAAAAGTAGATGAACGAGATGAAGTAAGAACTTTTTTTTTTTTTTTTCATATTGGAAGGTGAAAATAACCCAATTATCATTGGGTTCTTAGGAAAATTTAAATGTTGCCTGTTTTCCAAAAATCCCGGGAAGTGAGAGAGGGCTGCGGGGTGACAGATAACCTAGATAGTGGTAAGACTAAATAGAATTTGACACAGATGTTTTTAATAAAGAAACAGAAATTTTCAGGATGCTGACTGAAGCTGAAACAAGTGAAATAAATGCTCATAGCGATATTGGTCATAATAATACCAAAGGGAGGGAAGAGTGGCTGTGCATGCAGGAGTCTCTTTGTAATGTCATTATCAAAGATTACTTGAATATCTATACTCAGCAAGAGAATTCTGTAAGCCAGCTTATATAAGTTAAACATATAAAAATAAAAGCTTATCAAAAATGAATCAACCAGTGAGGGGAAATATCTTTTTTTCTGTGACAGTAACGTGTGCTTATGAGGTCATCGTGTGAGTAAGCATGGAGCACACTCAGATTTCAAACTGAGTTTGACAGCATTGATATTTGAACTTTAATAATCATAACCTAGTTCGCAATTTCTTGCTCAGAAACCAATGACAGATGATGAGCTTGCAGAGGCCCTGTCATCTGACTTCACCTGTACTACTGCTTCGGGTGAAGAAAAGACGACAAGTCTGACAGAGGTATTGCATGCCTTTATTGAAATGAAATATTGCCATTATTATCTTAATATTTCAATTTAAAATGATCTTGACATTTTCCCCCTTCTTTTTATTTTTGCAAATTTGGCTGTAATTTTGTATCTCTCATAGAAACCGAGTAAGGAAGGGGAAATTGTGCAAGCACAAGCAGCAAGTTCAGTCAAGACCTCGGTTCCTCCAAAGGAGAAGAAAACAAAATCAAAAGAGGTATACATAGTCATTCTTCGACTAGTTAACCTCTAATTAAAATTTACTAGCACATCTCGTATTTTATGTGTGCCTGATCTTGTAAAGATGCTCATCACCCTCGTTTTCAGTTGTAGATCCTGTTTATCATAGAAAGTTTAGGAATAATATGAATTGCCATTGCTCAGACTTTACTGTACCTTGAAGATCTGGCATAAGTAGGTCGGATGATTTTCCTTTTGGATTCTTCGAGAAGATAGCTGTGGTTCTTCTGACTAGAGGCAATAGGTCAGAAAAGTGTGTGTTTTTTCTTAGCTATGTGAGGTGCGTTTAAAACTTGAATATGATGTAATTTCCTCACGTTTCACAATTTTTTTTTTTTCTTCTGTAGAGAGCAAGTGTGACCTTACACTTTCTGGGTTTGCCATGTCAAAGCATATGGCAGTTGTGTTACGTGATACTGGCTTTGTTTTGCTTTCTTTTTTTTTTTTAATTTTCCCCTCTCCTGAAGAGGAGATACGTGTTGATTAGGCTGTGCTAATCAACCAGGTAAAGAAAGCCAAACAGAAACGAGTGGTCCGGTGCTGGCTGTTTGCTTTATACACAGCATAAAAGATAAGCAAGATAAAACCCGTGTCAATTTAAAGAAATAATGAAATGATTTGCGTATTTTCTTAAATACAGGAAGTTAAAGATGATGCAGTGGAAGCTCTTCTTGATACTCTTGGTGGACCTGAACCCGAGCCTGAAAAAGATCTTACCCCTGTTGTAGAGGTGTCAGAGGTATGACCTTACTCCTTTTTACAACAGCTTTCAGAGTCTGCTGTGGAATCCCAAGTCCTCTTTGTTAGGTACTGTACAAACGTGTAAAACAGTAGCAGAGTGAGTTTCATATCAAAGGCCTAAGCAGTGTCTGATGAAGAAAAGTAAGAAATGACGAAATCCTGAGTGGATTCAGGTAGAATAGAATATAGTAAGATGGTCTGCAGAATGATGTCATTTGGCTGTAGAAGCCTACATACATACACTTTTCCCTGTATTAGCCATAGTTGTTTTTCCCCCAAGCACTGGGTACAATTTCTAGCAAGCTTTTGTTCTGCATGTGTTTGCTGTTCGATTTTTAATTAACTTTTTGGGGGTTTGGTGCACGTACTTCTTTTTCCATCAGACTCCATTATCTTTCTAATTTGGGTCTTGCCTTTCACTGTGTCTCCTAATCTTGTTTTTCTTCAAGTTAGATTTTAACAGTAGCCCTGTGTTTGCACATTAAACGTTGACTTTTTAGTTTAGTTTTGCAAACTCTGCCTATAACCCTACTAATATCAGTTATTTTCCCCTGTCTTCGCTTACAGCTCAGAGCAAACAAATGACAGGGAAAGAGCAGAAAATCATTTGTTGCTGACAGAAGATGTTGGAACTCAATTTTGGCAAAAAAGAGCATGCTGTATTGCAGATTCACTCAAATAACTTAGAGGATGCATTGCTTCATGAAGGAGGTCCAGAGAATTAAAAGCTGTGGTTCAGTAGCAGTGATGAAAAAAAGATACAGAATATGGCTTGTACAATCAGAGTGATGAAATCCGAGGAAATATGAGGATTTTGTACACCCCAAAAATTCTAAAATTCACAAAGTGATGGCTCTGAATAGTGTCTGAAGTTTTTTAGGATTTAAAATAATATAGCCATATGACATTCACATATGACATTGATTCTTAAGCCGTGAGAATTTTACCACAGAAATTTGATAGGAATAAATTGAGGAATTTTAGTATCTTGATATATGGAATAACTTTATCTGATGCTAGTACTTCTTCAAACAGTACACTGAAGAATCGTGATAGTGAAGTTTAGTGTACTTTGGGTTTTTACATTAATTTTTATTAGTGATACTTTTGTTCTTTCTTTTTAAGGTAAAAGCTAAAGAGAAAAAAGAAAAAAAGGCTGGAGAAGGTGATGGTACGATACCTCCAGAATACAGGTTGACACCGGAGTTGGTAAGCTTGTCATCTCTTTATTGCTTTGTAAATAGGGCACGGCCTCTGACACTTTCTTTCATCACAGATAGGGAAAGAACGTGGGGAAAACAAGCAATAGTAGTATTCAGTCGATGGCTTTCTCCTGTTGGTGATTTCTGTTACCTCTAGTTTCCTTCCCTTCCTTTGCCAGCGTGACTGGGTTTTTCAGGCATTCTGAGCAAAGATCTGATCTTCCCAGGTCACTCATTCCTTCTCCAAGAGTGGTCTTACTTGTTTCTGACACTAAACTTCAGCGCTGTAAATTCCATCCCTTTACAGAAGTGCTCGTGCGTATCCTTCTGTCGTGTAGCCTTGAAAACACGATTTTAAAGTGGTATGAAAATTAACTCAGTCTTTCCAGTTGTTACTTCAGTTGATGGAGATTTGTTCAAGGTTAAGGAAAACAACACTAAAACTGAGATGTGTTTTCCGTAAGGTTCAGAATTTAAAGTTTTTGTGATGATTATTCGTATAACTGATGTTAATGAGGCTGCTCTATAAACTGGCCTTGCTGGAGCTGAATGATAACATTTCTCTTTTGAAAGGAGCAGTGGAGCAGTTTTACCCTTCTTTTAAGAGACTCAAAGACTCACCGACTGCAGACCTGGGATTGAACCCCCTATTTGTTCAAGTGCAAAAGTTTGTCTTCTGCACTCAATGGTTGTTTTGCTGCTGGATGAATTCCTGATGGTTTATTGTGGAATTAATTCCTGACACATAGTGATACTGACAGGAATGAGCACTTTTCAGTCTCTTGGCCCATTTGTGTTCTGCTGACAATACATTTGCTTTTTTTATCCACTTACCTGGCCATGTAAGAATTCCCCCTGTTTAGGGGATCTCCCGTTACTGTCTCACTGATTTCATCTTGTGTGTATCATTTATTTTATATTCTTTTGATGGCGATTATGGAGGATGGCACTTGTTATAACAACAGAAAGTGTCAATAATACTTACTTTACTTTCAGGATAAAGATGGAAAACCAATATTGCCAAAGCCTGAAGAAAAACCTAAGGTTAGAAAACTGACAATATTGTAGGAGTGTGAATAGATACCCTGTTTTCTCCCCCTCTGTCATCACTTCTCCCTGTGCCATTATGTAAGTCTCTTGGTCTGCTTGCGCGTTTACTTCCTTGCACAAAACCTTGTCAAGTGAATGTTGGTTTTATTGAAATCCACTGGCTCTAAATGTAGAGCTCGTAGCAAGAAAAAGGTTTAGAGATTATGAAGATAGGAGAGAGTTACAGAAATAACTGCCGACACAAAGGAGAACTGTATGGGGAGTTAGCGTAAGGTATTCTGCAGAAGTCTGTTGGAGCTGTTAAACGACAGGGAGGGGCGAGGCAGGAAAATCTTGTGTTTTCTTGACAGTTTCCTCTCGTTGGCCATCAAATATAAAGCAACATGACTGGAAAGAAGGAAAAAGCTGCTGTGGTCATTTTCCTAATCACGAAGAACAATTTGGACTTTGTGAAAAAGTATCCATTGTGGCCTAGAAAGTGCAAGACAGAATGAAAAGACTGAAAGTTACAAAGGTTAATTTAAAACGCACAGGAAGAGAGGAAAAATCAGGAAAAGCAAAGGAACTGAGCACTGAAGAAACTGAGGGCTTCACTTTGGAAATACTGTGAGTTGAGGAGTGCTGCCAAAATTGGGGAAGTACAGGAAACCTCCATTCTTCTGAAACGAGTGTGAAAGTCAGGACCAGTCTAAACAAGAATGACGCTGTGCCTTTTTAGCCGAAATGTGAAGTCATTTGTATTATTCGAGCTTGAATTATGGAGGAACGCAAAGGCAGCGATGAAGAGACTTCACGTCTGTAGAAATTTTCATGTCAGGTCTTAGACATGCAATCGTCTTCAGAGGGAGATGTGCGCGAGCTGCACGGAAGGAACACCTGCTGAGAGGCCATAAGGAAAGGAAGAGAGCAGCTACGCTCTGAGGGGACCAGGCACTGATGTTAGGAGACTAGCCTTCCTCCCTCACAGGGAGCAGAGAAGAGATGGCACGCCAGAAGAGGAAGAGCTCCAGAACAGGAGCGTTGGCATCAGTAAGGGAGGTTGGTTCATAGCTGGTCTAAAGTCCAGTACAAAACCAAAGCAGAAGATGAGCTCAGAATCATGAGGTCTTATGCCGAAAGAATTAAGTGGTTTAGTAGAAGAATAAGAATTCCTATGCTCTTCCACTGCTATCAATCAGAGACACAAATAGGATCGACTAGTTGTTTTGTCAGTGAATCACACGGGTATCGAAGTTGTATGTTGCAGTATTTTTCTCGGCACTATTTCACTCTTTATAATTTAAAGAAGGCGATTTTGAGCAACATGTGCTCACCAGTATTCCTGTGGTATTATCAGTAATTTAGATCCGTGAAACCAAACCCATCAAATCAAAAAAGTTATGTCAATAGCTGAAAAACCTTCAGTCACTTGCAGTTCTTCCTTGATTCCTGGTGAATGCAAAGTTCTTCTTCCTTCATGATTTCAGCTAGACCTTCTATTACTTTGTGCTTCCGTTCTGCATGCCCGTAGGCATATGTAGTGGCATTACTTTTGTGAAAAAAGTTGTTATTGCCTAGACGTTTTTTTGATTTAGTGATGGAAAGAGGAATTCAGTTGTTGCGAAAAGTGGGGCCTTATGCAATTACGCAAATTTTATAGGGTCACTGATCCACAAAGGAAGGAAAGTGGGAGGGAAAATAAGAGACTCTTCTTGAGAAATGTCATTTTACATATTATGGATTTGACCAAATAAGCCCTAACCAATTAAGTTTGGCATAGCGAGTGATCACTGCTAGCAAAGATTTAAACATTTAGGTGTAAGCAGTAGTTTGAAGGATCGCAGGAGCATTAGTAATAGGTGACAGAGGTATATAGGTCACATAGTACTAGATCACATAGTATCAGCAGATTGTAACAGATCACATGGTAGGGAACTAAAACTGCAGATTATTCACTTCTCCCTAAAACGTGAGCAGTGAACAGCACTGGGTGTCAGCAGCCAGCGCCCAAGCTAAGAGAACCTCCAGGTGACACTGCTGCTGAGGGAAAAAGAATCATAATCCGATAGTGCTGCTTTCCACTGCCTATACGTAATTTATACTTGAAGTGTTATAACAACATGATGCTGTTATATTAAACGCGATCTAGTAAATGTTGGCATTCCTTTTTTTTTCTAATTAGGAAGTTGCACTTTCCTTTTCAGTAGCCCTGTAAGCAGTACTGAACATAACGTTCTCTACATTATGTTGGCTTTTGATAACAAAGCCAACAAAGCAACTGACTCATTCTGAGGAGTGTTTTTCTGCATTTTATGTACTGTGAAATTCATGCTGTTTTGTTGCACGTGAATGTGAAGGGTTATTTCGATGTAGGCTACAAAAGTGTCTCTGCTTTCTAAGTAGCTGAAATACAATTCTTGAAAAAATAAATGAAAAACAGGCGGTGACTCACCTGTAGCACTTGTCTTTTTTGCAGCCTTTGAGTGAATCTGATCTTGTTGACGAATTTTCAAAGGACTTTGCCTGCCCTGTGCAGCCTGCAGTACAGTCCAAACCATCGAAGCCCAGCACTACATCCAAAGTATGTCTTCCCAGTTCACTGAAGATGCTGACACTGATAGTTTTGCTAAGACTGGACAAAGCTGTTGTTCTTTCAAGAAAAATACTGTTCTGTTTCTGTTCCTCCCCCCACTTCTCCCCCTCCCCCTGTTGCCTTCAGTGGGACACGCAGTATTGGCACTTAGACCTTAACTGAGGGACTTCTGACTTCTACCTTGAAATTTAGAATTTTCTTTCTTGTTTTGCACTGTATTTAAAAAAAAAAAAAAGACCACTTAACAGGTACATTTTGGGTTTCTGAGCATCTTGGGTAAAATGCAGTGTAACGGTTCTGTTTCAGAAGCCTCCAGCTCCTGTGTCTGCAAAAACTACTGAGGATGAAGCAGTCCCTCGTGCAACAGCTTGCACTGTGCAGTCTTCAGCTCCATCAGCTGTGTCTTCAGTGAGTAGTCTCGGCTGAAGCTGAAGTGCTTCATTTAAGCGGTGGTAGAGCATATTGCCCAGATGCATACTTCACTATTGCATATTCTTTCTCTGTAGAGGTAAGCCACAAAGGCTAAGTGCTTTCCGAAAAAAAAAAAAAAAAATCAAGTGAAGCACAAACCTTCTTCTCAGCACAGTGACCTTCTTCATAGAGGAAATCAAACCGACAGTGCTTGTGTTCTACTCTGGCACTTCATGCTCTAAAAGGGGTGCTGTTTGTGAACTTAATAGATGCTGCAGGAAAAGGCAAATTCTACAAAAAGTCATAATCATCCTGCTGAATAGTTCAGAAGATATGCGTTAATGGCTGACAGTCTTGCATCTCTTATCAGAATACATATGCTTCTATTAAAAACCAAAACAAAGAACCCTCCCTGTGGAACATTTTATCTGTGAGTAAGTCTTTGGAAAGGAGAAGCCTGCTTACAGAGCAACCTCCGTCAAAGTTTCCTGACGCCTTGAACGCGGCAGATCCCAAGTATGGGAAGACCATCAGGGAGACATGCATTACGTTTTTTTTTAGTTTACTTCTCAGTTTTTACTTTAAGCAATGTGTGGCTGGTGGTGGTAGTATATGAAGAGGTTTCTTCAGTTGCAGCTGACCTCCAAACTACGAATAGTGCTTTACTGTATTGATACCCTTACAGGTTGGTCATGTGGCAGATGAAGCACTGGAAGCCTTGTCCAGTAGCCTAGGAAAGAGGGAGCCTGATCCAGATGAAAAGAAACCTGTGGTGGACAAAGTTAAGGTAGAGAAACAATCAGACCGCAAAAAATAGACTGTTGATATAATTATCTTCAGCATTGCTGTATTTCCTCAGGCTAGAAACAGTTTTGAGATAATATTTTCACTTTTTTTAAAAACAAAATTTACTTGTGAAACCCGTTGTGTTCTGCTTAGGAAGGACTAGTAGGATTTCAACACAGTTAAGTACGCTTTCTTAATCATTTTGCATATTACAGTACAGGAGTTCCCTCAACGTCTGAAAACCACGTTACCTTGGTGTGTTACTGCTGAGCCAAAGCTGAATTAATGTGCACATCAGAGGTGGCATCCAGTGTGATCCTTTTTCAAAAGGAACCACATTTAGGATGAGTTGTTTAAATAAATGATGCATAAAACTTCGGGGTTTGTCACTGATCTTATTTTAACAGGGAGCCTTAAGTAAGTCACTGAAACGTGTGTTCTGCCTAAGGGAATGCTGTTCATAGTCACAGTCTGAATGCCCCCATTTGCCACCCCAAACCATGGCCCAGATGGTACTGACCGTTGACTGGAGCCAAAATTAGAGAGGACAGCTCTTCTGGTGTGCTGGAACTCTTACCAAACAAAACTTCCCAAGGCTGGCTTTACTACCGTTTCTTAGTTGTCATCTTCCAACATAACTTGTATGGGGGGAAGTCCTTTTTGAAGTCGGCTGCCGATTTCTGTGTTCGGCCTTCCTTTGCATGCAGCCCAGATCGCTGTTGAGTGGATTTCAAGAAAAAGTCAAGAACTAAGACCCAGAGGTGTAATGCGATTTTCTTGTTGGCCCATGCTTGTCTCTTTACTTAAGTCTGTTGATCTTCATCGAAACAGTTAGAGCTACTTCTGATTTACACAGGAAGAAACAGGCAGAGAAATTAAGGCTTTCTCAAGAGGAAAGGCTTTCTTTTAGTTTGCATGAGATTTTTATCTGGTAGTTAGATTGAAAGACTAATTTGAATCAGTAGACTGAAGACCTGAAAGCTTGCTCATACACATTTCTGTTGGGATGTAGTTACTTGGTTTTATTAATATTATTTTTATTTTGCCTTTGTAGGAGAAAACCAAACAGGAAGAATGCAAAAAACTGGGTGAAGACAAAGAAATGATTCCTCCAGAGTACGAGTTAACAAAAGCAAAAGTAATTTATTCAATGTGCTGTTTCAGACCTGCTGTCCTTTCATTCCTCAGAGTATATGGATGAAACTGAAGCTCCATTTCATTTTGAAATGTTGATGTTTAGTTCAGCCATTTTTATAGTGTATAAAAATTCCAGTTTGTAGTTCCTGAATATCAGACATCTATCGTTAGATGCCTGCATAGGCACAGAAGTGGTTTAGACACAGCTGCCTACACATGAATATTGGCTGAGGTCAGCGCGCTGCAGTCTTTCATTAGTTTTTTGTATTTTAGAACTTCAATAAATTGTTACTGGTCAGACCCGTTAAAAAACTCCAGCGCTGCAAGATGGTATTTTTACAGCCATCACCAGACAACTCCTGTGAGATAAACAGGTTGCTTAGGTATAGCCAACATTTGCACAACACCTGCCACAGCTGCCAGTGTGAAAAGGTACAGCCTCTGTAGACTCCGCATCCAGGAGCATTGTTGCCCGTCTGGAACTTGGGATTTTATTTGTTAATTGTGCTGTTTCCATGGAAACTGAAACAGGAAATAGGCAACCTCAGAATCCCACACACTGAATCACTTCTCAGCACTCGGATGTTTCTGAGTTACATGACCTGGATTTTTAAATGACACCTTGAGTAGCAGCAGTAGAGGCTAGAGGTGACTAGTTAGATTATTTTCTTGTGTAATACGGCCTGTTGCTCAGTGAATGCTCTCAGGGTACTTGTGTTGCATGGTCATTTAAGGACAGCTTAGTTTAATGTAAGGGGCTTTTTCTTTTGTAGGCTAAAGATGGAAAACCACTCTTACCAAAACCTGAAGAAAAGTCTCAGGTAAAAAAGTCAATATTCAGATAAATGTTCCATTCATTAATTAATTACTCAAATGTCAGTAAGGTTTCATTCTTCAGTTTAAAAATGGAGATTTACTGTGTTACCTGATCACTTTTTAACAGATGAAAAGCTTATAAAAGCCTCTTTTTTTCTTGTTAATGACAGCCTATGAGTGAAAATGATCTTTTAGAGGGTTTGACAGAAGGATTTTCCTGTTCTCCATCCCCATCTGCACCATTACCTACACCAACTGTAATAAAGGTGATTTGATTTCTGAAAATCTGTTTTATTTTCAAATTGTTTCAATAATCTTGATACGTAATTTGTTTCCCTTAAAGTTTATGTAAACTTTCTTAAATAAAATCCAATAACTAAAATTTTAAAATATTTTTTGCAATAAATTAATAGAAGAACAAGACTTTAATAATAAGAAAAAAAACTAGGTAAGGTAGTTGTCCTATCTTTTTACCGATTACTTGCGTAAGTAATGCTTTGCAGTTGAGAATATTAAGTGTTACTTGGGAATATAGATGGGCTTGGTGAAATCTTAGCTCCTCTGAAGTCACATTGAACCTGCCTCTTGACTTAAGCTACGCCAGGGTTTAACCCAGTAGTTGAGGTGGAAGACTGAACGTGAACAAACTGAGATGCAAAAGCGTTGCCAGTGCTTCTCAGGAAGGGGTTTCAATCTGAAATCAGTGGAGTTTCCAAGAAAAATGAAGTCCTAGAAATAAACTGAATGGGCATTGCCTTTTTGATGCGTGGAATTTGGTGCAAATTTTTCTCCTAATCCTCTGTGTTATAACAATGCTGTGTCTTGTTTCAGAAAACTAAGGAGGGTGAAAAGCCCGCAGATTCCGCAGACGTTATCTCTGCTGCTACAGCTTCTTCAGTGCACTCATCAGCTCCTCCAGCTTCTACCTCAGTAAGCAACCTCTTCTGTACATCCTTATCTCAAACTAAGGGCTGCCCGACGGAGACTGGTGGGAGCACGACCAGTTTTGCTATAATAATATAGTCTAATATAGACTGTTGCAAAGTTAAATGAGCAACCTGATCTAGTGGGAGGTGTCCCTGCCCATGGCAGGGGGGTTGGAACTAGATGGTCTTCAAGGTCCCTTCCAACCCTAACAATTCCATGATTCTATGATTCTAAATAATGTATTGCTAATTCTGGCTACTGGGGGGTAAGAAAGTGTTCCATCTGGCAAAAAAAAAAGTTGAGTTTCTGGGCACTTTGTGTTCAGCTAGCTGTGAAGACTGGTCTGTCCGCTTTGTCCGAGTTCTTCCCACTCGCTGTCGTATTCCAGCTGCCTTTGGAACCTCCTCACCCGCGCTGGGGAGAGGAACTGCCCCGTCCGGTGCCCATTGCTCCAGAGTCACGGAGGGCATCGGAGGATGGGTGCGTTTCCTTCCTGTGGGTCGACGCGGGTAGTTGGCTGTGTGCAGATGGTTTTGTTTTTAGGGTTGGGCCTGTAACTGAACCACACCTTTCTTTTCCTGGTTAGGCAATGAGAACATGTAAAATAATAATACTGTAGTCATTACCATAGTGGCAAAGTCGTCTGTTAAGACTATAAAAGGAGGAGTTCAAGGTTAGTGGAGGAACAGGCGGTGCCGTGACCTCCTTTTAATACCAGGAGAACTTCCCTCCGTGTCACTAGTGGTAGTGTTGTGTCCCTCCTTTCCCCATTTCCATCTGTGCGGTGGGAGCTCCCTCTGGTGTTTCCAGCCTGATGGAAAGGGGAATGTACAGCTCCTCCCACCTGGGTTTTAGTTGGGTTTAAGGGCTTTTTTTCTAACCAGTGTTTGAATATAACTGGTGTGAATTAGCAAAAAGACCGTACCTATTGTGGAGATAAAATGTTAATAAGTTGTAATTGAGGTTGACACTTCCTTAGCAGCTAATCTGCAGTGATAATGATGTTTGCGAAATGAATGGCAATTACCAAAAAACAATCTTTTCATAGAGCTGTTCTCATTAGATCAAGTAGGCTTATGTGTAACAAAAAAGAGCTATTAAAAAAAATTTCATAACCCCTTCTTGAAATGATCTTTCCCCACCTATTGCACTACATTGTAATTACAGAGAGAGAGCTGATTGTTCATCGTTCACTGAGGTTGACAGTTCATTAGTCAGTACTTACATTAGCTTGATGAATTAAATAATTCCTACAGCTGATTCCATTCACGAATGTGTTTATACTTTGTTAGGGAGGAAAAGAGATGGATGAAGCCTTGGATCTCCTGTCTGATTCCCTGGGACAGAGGGAACCTGACCCTGATGAGAACAAACCACTTGTGGATAAAGTAAAGGTAACAAAAGACATTCTGAAAGTTGTGCAGTCTCGGGGGGCGGGGGGGAACACAACAAAAAACAGACAAAAACTGAGATACTTGCCTTACTTCTTGTAGATTTCTTTTAAATGGTACGCTGCCATACTTCTTACGTACTCACAGAAGTACGCAGCATGTGATTTTCAGCTGTAGGTGTGAGGTTACGAGAAAAAAACAACAGACTTGTTGCACTGCGTGTAGGCCTATCAGCCAGGTCACTTAAATGTTTTTTGCTTCTAAGCGTGTACTCTTCAGTCAACTGGATTACTTGTGGTTTTGGAGAAAAATGTTGAATTATTTAATATAGTTTAGCTGTTTGGAGGTGTTGAAATACTACAGGTAATTTGCAATTCTTTGATTTCAGTACCTTTTATTGTCATTATTCTAATTATTTTTCAGGCGTCTTCTCTGGCCTCTTTCTAAAATTAATTTTGTGGCCTTCTTTTTTGTTAAACTTTGACTTTTATAACCCCAGAGGTACCAAGTTCATCAACAGACATGTTCATTTAATCAGTCCCATTTTTTACTTGCTTGTTTCCGCTTGTTTTTCCTTCATTCAGTCTTTCTTCATATAATTGTATAAAGACCTTTCTACTAATCAGAAAATCAGATGCATTTTTGCATAATAGTAGTAGTAATAGCAAGTTGTAAACTGAAATACTTAAGGTAAAGGACGTTACTGGGGAAAAAAAACACAATAAGCTGCCCATTAATAGATTCGGGCTGGAATCTAGAAGGAGATTTCTACTCTCAGACCAAGCTCGGGTGCGGAGGTTGTTGGCTGCCGTAGAACGTGTTCCTGCAGCCCGCGTAGTCGTCCCTTGCCGTAGCAAGGGAGCGAATGCTTCAACTGCAAGATCTCTGGAGCTCCCGTGCTCCAGTGGAGCTGTAGGAGCCCTGCCTTTGTCGCCCGTTGGTCTTTACAAAGGCATTGAAAATGCTTACACCGCATGAAGAAATTTCAAAAAGAAATGAGAGTGCCTCAAAATGTCTGCATTAACAAATACAAAAGCATTCTTCAATAATATGCTTAGAAACCTACTTGGATCTAAACCAGCTCTTGTATTCGGCATGTTTCTGGTATGTTTGCCAGAAATCAAAGCAGCGTAAGTGGAAAAATAAACCTAGTGGAAGGAACGCATCCCTTCTTGATGCAGTTTTGAGGAGCTTGCGGTGCTCTGCCTTCTGGTTGTGTTGGAATTGAAACTGACTCTGGCTCCTAAGTCCGATGAGACGCGTAGGCCGCCCTTGGTCAGCTTGGGTGGATAAGTGCCCTGGGTTTTGCTAGAGGTACTTGGATGCATTCACAGGTGAGACATTGCAAAAACATCAGTTTCGTGTCAAAGATACAGTGCATGGATGAGATTTGAAGCACTGTATCAAAGCAAATCACTGTAGCGCAAATCAAAAAAAAAGTATGGAGCGACTCCTTTTAGTTGTGTTGTTGAAAAGCAGAACTGAAAGTTGACATAACTGTTTTTTTCTGCTGCTGTGTATATATATATACGTATATATTTAACTTAGTAACTGTGTGCTTATGGAGAGCTAGTAAATGTAGAACTTTCAGGCATGAAACACACTTCATAATGGAATAAATATATGGGTCTTTTCCTGGTAGTTTTGAAATTTTAAATTCTAAAAAGGCAGCTGTCCTAAGTTTAATGAGCACTCTGACTTGCTGTTTGCTAATGTTTCTAACATAAGTATTAAAGTTGTTAAATGCTTTCAGGAAAAAGCTAAATCTGAACACAGAGACAAACTTGGGGAAAGAGATGATACTATCCCACCTGACTATCAAAAACTTCTGGAGTCGGGTGGGCAGGTAAGGAAAAGCTTTGTTATTTTTTATTTAGCTGTCTTGTGGCAACACCAGAAATTTGTGCATATGAGCCAGTCTGTCCAATTCGGAATTATGGGGAGAACAGGGAAGCTGAATAAGTGAGTAAATGTGTGTGCTATATTTATGTGTTAGGGTTAAACATGTGAATTTCGTATACTTAGAGTAGCTCTGTGTATCCTCACGTGCATTTAATTCAAAAAAGAAACAAACAAACAAACAGTTTGTTTTTCTTTTTTTAAATTGCGCAACCTGCGTAAATAAATCCCATTGAACCACGCAGTAGCAGTCAACGTCCTGTAAATTTAGCAGTGTAGATTCCAGTTACACTGGCATAGTATTGTAGGTGCTCCAGAAAACCAGGTGGGAAAACAGGGAGTCTCCCTTGAAAAAGCTTGGCTTTATAGTCTCCTTTTAAGCGAGAGATACTTGCAAACTGTGAATAATAATGCTTGTTCATTGCGAGCGGTTTAGTTCCAAGTTTGGGGACAAAGTGTATATACAAGTCTTACCTTGGTGGTATACCTAAAGCCCTGTGGAACTGCCATGCACTGAAGCAAGTGACTGCTCTGACAGTGATTTGATCTTTTCTGAGTCAGGAAACTGTTTTTCCAATAGACTACAAGGATCGAAAGATGGTATCGCAGATGTAGTGAAAGTAACAGAGCTTGAAAGTACATCGTGAACTGACTTTGCATACACAGCATGAGAAATAAAGAAATCGGTTCAGAATGGTTCAGGTTTCTTGGTAGTCTGTAGACTCCCAGTGAGGTGTTTGTATCTTACAACTAATCTAACCCGTTCAAAACGCGGATGCAATCTTTCTTCTTCCCAAGGGTGAACCAGTGAAGCCAGCAGCAAAGGATGATGTGAAACGCGAAGAACAGAAGGTAACATTTATGATATTTTTGTTCTGTGTTGGTTTCATGCTGGGTGCTCTGGTCTTTTTTTCTAAGTAGTATCAAGTCACGATTCATTCTCATATTCATTTGCAAATTCTCGTAAATGCTAATGAACGCAGTAGGCATGGTAACGGTGTGGACAGTAAAACTTTTGTGAAGAGTAACTCTTCATAATCAATCCAGTTCTTATGCACAGCTACACTGTGAATGTTCAGGTCCAGTATTCAAAGAAATTGTCTGTCTTGGAAACTTCAAACAGACGTCTCTGTTCTAACATATGTGTAGAACTCAGTTATGGTGGGTTTTTTTTAAGAAAGGGATAACTAAACCAGACATAAATTCTGAAACATTAATTTGGCAGTGGGAGTTGTTGCATATTGTGTGACTTCAGAATTAAAATTATTGCAGAAGCCTACTGATGACTCTGCAGCTATCGATGCCCTATCAGGTGACTTCGATACTTGTGCAAAGCCTCCTGCCACACCACAGCGCTCAAAGGTAGGACATTTTCCGCTAATAACTTGCAAAATAAACAGTTTCTCAGTGCTCTGTGAAAGTTCCTCACTTTCGTTTGCAGTAGCTCAGTTTAGGTTTAGAGGTAGCCTCTTTGGAAGATGCTGTCCAGCTGTAGTGGTTGGCTTATGACTATAATGGAAGCTTGATGCGTCTTGCTTTGTACTAAATATTTGGAAGAAGGAAGGTTTGTGGGATTTAGGGTCTTTTACACAGGTAAGACAGGCTTGGATAAGTAAGTTGAGCAGAGAATTGTGGTGACAGTTTTTGTGCAGATTGGAGTGTCCAAAAAATGTAGAGAGGCAGAGAAGAATTTCTTCAACGACTGCGTGCGCTACCTAGCAATGGTTGTAGGCTGGAACTGAGAAACAGTCCAGGAGGGTTTTGCAGAGAGAAATGCTAGGAGTAGAAAAGATTTCTAGGTGTGCTAGGGAAAGTAGTAGAGCTGGCAAGAAAGATGAAGGAGGAACGGACTGGAGAGGTCCTGTAATGAGAAATGGAGCATTTATTTGTCATGTAATCATCTTGACCACAGCTGGCAAACAGCTGTCGGACTTTTCCCGGCAAAGCAAAGTGCTGCACATGCAAGAATGTGTGAAATGAACTAGCAGCGGAAGCAGCATAAATCTGGAGGTCACCAGCATGAGGAGAGTGTTTGAGAAAGGATGGTTGTGCTGGAAAAGCGTGTGAAGAAGGGGGCTGAGGTTTGGTCCACGTGTGAGAAGCATCACTGTCAGACGAGCTTTCTGCTTGCTCTGAGCCCGGCGTTTGTTACCTTGAGCTTGGGCAGAGGGAGAGGTCTTGGATGGCTTTGAGACATCCACCGTGACACTGCAGTCACATTACCTGCTTCCTTGGCAGAGGAGCCATCTGAGGCAGCTGGTGGGATATTGGTGCGAAAATCCTGGACTCCTTTTGTTCTCTACAAGAGCTCAAGCTGGTTAAGAACCAGGAACTCCCTCCTGTTACCTGTTTGCTCTCGTAGCCTGTATCCGACATGCTCTATCCTGTGCCCTGGTCCCTCACCTGCAGACAGAGGGAAGGGTAAACATTTTTTTGAATGGTGAATAGCTTTTGTACTCAGCTGGGTAAAGCAGAAACCCTTGTCTCTCATCTGCCACAGACTCCTGACCGCCCGTCCCTGCCTTTCTCCTGCAGTAGTGGCCTGCCTGCTTCCTGCAAGAAGGAAAAAACAAAAGCTTGAATTTACTAGATCTTTGATCTTTGACCAAACCAGATATTGGCAGTGGAAGATTAAATCCCTTGGACAGGCACAGCTGTGGAAGCATAACCAGTTCCCAAGCGGAATTCTGCATTAGCTTCCCTGAGTTTATACTGCAAGGCACCTGGTTAGCAAGAGCGAATTACGAGTTTGTCCGTACTTAGAGTGTTGATTATGATTGTGCTTTTATGCTGCGTTTGTTCTTCTGCTGGGGGGAAGAGAAGCAGCAGCTTTGAAACTCAAGTGCAAATCAGATGTAATTCCTGGGAGGAAAGAGCTGTGTTTACAGGTGGCTCTTCTGAACCGTTGCGGTGGTGCCCAAGTGCTTACCTTGACACCAGATCCTCAAACGGCTTAGGCAAACTACTGGTGGTTTAGGTGCTGTTTTATTTGGTTATGAACTTCAGAGCTAAATCTGCTGCTGCAACATTATTACTTTGTAGTAGATAGGAGATGCGCCCCGTTGTACCAGTTTATTTATCTGTGTACGCTCTTCGGTATCCTGGTCTCCCCAGTATTAAGCAAGGCTCCAGCTTCCAGCTTGCCGTGGATTGAGGGCAGTAATTACACACACGTGTCCTGCGTTGACTTCTCTCCCACCTTACCAGCCACGTTTAAAATAGCGTTATGGCAGATGTCAAAGGAGGAGCCACCAATTCTCTGTTCTTTTTGTAACTGTAATTATTTTTTTTTCTTTGGAGTGTAGGACAAAAGCGGAAAGGAAGCCATCACCACTAAACCAACCCCAAAAGATAAAGGAAAACCCAAAGACCCTAAAAAGGTAGAAACATACATATTATAAGACGGATAGTTACCACTATAAACACGAAAGTTGTGCAACTGGATTTTGTATTCGTGTTACGTGGATGTGTCTTTGGGGAGGGTCTTACATCAATATGTTGAACTTGGTCCATTTTCATAAGCATGTACATAGGAGAAAAGCACCTTTCCGTTCAAGGGAAATTTTCAATATTGGGGGCTAAAATATGTTTCTTTCAGAGAGAGTGTGGTCTTCTACAGGGGGCTCAGTGCATGCTCCGCAGGCTTCTCATTCCCGTATTTGCTGGTCTGAGTCACGCTTCACATCCTGTAGCTGCCTCGGGATCCCCATCACGCCTCTTTTTCCTTGACAATTTTAAGCAACAGCGTTCTAAAAGTGATGAGAATGTATTCCTTCAACCACACATCCATTTCTCCAGTTACTATTATAACTCATTTTAAAAAAATGAATGAAGACCTACGTATAATTCTACATAAATAAGTATGTGGAATTAATCTGGTGAGAAAAGGAAGGCAGTTGGTTCCATATTAAAAAAAAAAAAATTAAAAGAGGTTGCGTCGCTTTTGTCATTGAGAAATACAGACAATGGATGTAGGTAAGGGTGAAGCCTTTCCCAGCACATTCTTCTCCCACAGGGTACATGCAGGTAGAGGCATGAATCAGATGGTAACATCTGCTCTGGAAATTTCATGTCTCACGTTTCAAGTGAAGGGATTTTTCTTTATTATGAAATTGCCCCACATGCCTTTTGTCTGACAGCAGAACTGTCTATTTCTGTTAAGAGAAGCCACTGCCCGAGCATTGACACCCGTCCCGGGAGTGTCACCCCCCCCTCCCCGAGTCTCTCACTGCCGGGACCAGGTCCCTGCACGGCGGGGGACCCCCAAGAGCCGACGGGGCCCCTTCCCACTCCACACACACACAGACGCTCTCAGGCACTCCCTCGTTCTTCAGGCTCCGCATAAGGTTTCCTGCAGCAGAGTCTCAGACGCTGATTTTATAAAAACAAGTAATGGAATTGAAAGGTGCAGCAGCGAGGTCAGCCCGGGCTGGTGGCGCCAGAGAGGGACGTTGAGCAAAGAAATCCCCGGGCATTTATACCCCTGGATCTCCACCCGTCCCTCAGGTGCTCTTCACGCGTCTTTTAGCCCGGTGGTGGGTTTTGGTGTGGGGTCTTCTGACACCTTCTGGGATTCCTTTTCTGTGTCCGGGCCGGCCGGTGGCTGCGCCGATCTTGTTGATTTGCAGCTTCTGCGGAGGGTTGTCGCCTCCTGATCTTCTGCTTTATGCTTTTTGTGCACCTGCGCTCACTGGCAGAACGTGGGGAACTGAAACGTCCCAGACTTGGGGAAAAACACTGCCAACACTGCAGTGTGATACCAACGTTTTTCTTATGCTGACAAACTAAACGCAGCACTGTACCAGCTGCTGGGAAAATTAGTAAGACAAATAGCTCTGTTGCAGCCTAAAGGCTTCAGCAAAGCTAGCCATTCATGCTAAGTAAAGCTAGGCAAACAGAATAATCGCACCCTGTTGTAACCCTGAGTAATTTATTTGAATTAAAACTTACTTATTTAAGGTAAACAACTAATATCGCTCGACACTTAGAATTTTCAAGGTAAAACTGGGGAGGGGGGGGGGGCGGTCTTTAACTCCTCTTCAGAAGGATGTATTTTTTAATGTTCTGGGTTGTGACCGTCAGTAGCATGGGTGAAGGGATGTTGAGAAATAGGATATGAATAGGTCAGCCACAGCCCTCAGCTGAAACTGAGTAAGTGATGGTGGAAAAATGAAAATATACATACACGCAAGTTACGAGTACCATTGCTAAACCGTCTGTATTTCAAGCACAGATCGTATTTATGTCTGAACTGTGACTCCGCATGACTACCTGTCACTGTTTTGTTTCGGATTTTAGCTTTTCACGGTTTCTTACTGTCTCGTGCTCCTCTTGCTCTGCAGGCAAAGGGACAGTCCTCCAGCAGCAAATCTGAGAAGCAGAAAACAAGCTAAGCGTTAGCATCGTTGGGTGAGATATCTTCCTCTCTACTCCCTGAACTACCACAAGGACAACTCATGCTGGTGTTATTAAAGCTGGGTTTTGTTGACAGAATTTTATCTGAAGCAAGACATGGTTAGAGATACTTGGAATGACCTTGAACTTTACTGTTCCTGGGCAGGAAAGACCTTACTTTTTTTTTCCACACCCTTTGTCCATATAGTTCATACAGAATTACTTCATGTAGCTAAATTCCTTTAGGTTTGTGTAACTAAGGGTTCTAAGACGTGACGTACTGCTTCCCTAGTAAGCCCTGTAGCCTTGTTACAGAGTAATGAAGACCAAGCACATCTCAACTGGTTGTTCTTATCCTCAGGACAGTGAGATTACGTTATTATTTCTGCACCAGGCTAATTTTGGAACAGTGTCCAGAACAGATAAATATTCCCACAGCGAAGCTGGCCGCTGCGGCAGGTTTCGGCGCTCTGCTCTGTGCACGTGTTCCGCTGCCACCGTGTGCTTATTTGTGCTCGGCTTGAGCACGGGCTTAACGTGAGAGTAATTGGGGTCTGTCACCGTCATTGTTAGTCCATGGAACGTTGGGTCGCCGCGCTGTGGTGTGTGGCGCAAGTGCTGGGTGCGGAGGGGAGAGGCAGCGGCTCATCCCGCACTGGCTGCTCCAGCCGGGAGGGCCCAAGCTCTGGCGTTCCGAGCAGCGGAGGAGCCTCTCCCCTCTGATGGCAGCGTCAGCCCTGGCTCCGCTGGGGGGGTGAGTGACGGTACCCAGCGAAATCCTGTGCGACGACCTACCTGCCGACCTCACACGGGCCGAAGGCATCACCACTGCGTGTCTGCCGGGGAGCGCTGCGCTCGCGGCAGCGTCGCTTTCAAACAGTGCCTAATCTCTTGGTATTTAGCCTTCCTGGGCTTCTTTCTGTCACTAGAGACTTAATCGTTAACGATAATTCTTCCCAGATTTATTTCGTGAATATTTTTCCCGAGTTAAAGAAGGTAAGCACTGTAACCTTTTTTTTTTTCTTTTTCTTCCCTCCCAGGATCTTGGCGCATCATGTAAAACATCTTCTTTCTGTTGGTGGATAATTATTCCTGAAGAACACAAGCTGATGCAAAACCCATGTGGTTATTCTGGGTGGTTTTTGTACAGTGATACTTGTTGGACTTTTTTCATATTTTCTTTTTTCCCAGTAGTAGACTAAGGTGGTTTGGTTTTCTTTTCCCCCTAGCCATTCATTTTATTATACTCATATACTTTGACTTTTTTTGTAATTTTCTTCAGTTTTCAGAGGGAAAGAATGCTTTATATTTGCAAGAAATGTATTTCATAAATGAATAGCGATGCCAAAAAAAGATATCTGCAGACTTTTGCACATAATCTCCACATAGTGCCTGTAAATCTCGGAAGAATTTGTGTACGCTAGCATTTTCAGCATTGCAGTGAATGCAGTAAGTATTCTGGAATGTCGTGAGCTCTAGTTATCCTCAGCCCACCTCAGCCTGGCTGCGCAGTCTTACCTCAAGCCAGTTCCTGGTAGGAAACCGTAGATAAGCTGTGGGTAGCTAAAGAATGAGAAACTGGGGATTAGCCGCTTCATCAAGCGCATCTAGTCATAAAACAGGTATTTTGGATGCCGCCTTACCTGTAGTTAAAACAGCAAAAACACACCAGATAAGGATTTTAGTTTGGGGTTTTTTTCTTATTTCCAATCGTCTGTACTGTTATCTCGTAATGTCAGGAGTCTCTTTGACTGAACAAATACAAATCCTGGTGTAACAGTGACACCGTTACCATCACAGAAGAGTAAATACAGAAGGTGCATGAGCCTTTAGCAGAGATCAAAGAGAAGTTCAGGTCAACAGGCGGACCTTTTCTTCTTTTTTTAATTTTGCACTGTTTCTAGTCCTTGCTTCTGTTCCTCGCGCCCCAGAAGGGGATGCAGAAATAGGGCAGAAGTTAATGCTGCGAGGAACGACGTCACGTTCAGCTGCTCTGCAAGAGCGGGCGCTGCTCGCAGGTCCGCTGTCGCGACAGAGCTGTGCCAGGTGCCGCCGCGTGTTTTCCTCTGTCTCCGTGACTCGCAGAGCATCTTCCTGCACATCCTTACACTTGCGCTGCTTCAGCATTAGCTCGCGGAGGAAGGTCATTCGGACACTTGTACTGATACCAAAAGCTGACTCTAGTATGTAGCGCCACAGGCAGAGACAGCCGGGAGATTTAAATTGGGGATATTTAGACTTTTGACTGTACTTCGCAGTCTGTACTGAAAACCTGTGTCACACTAATAAAGTTTTTAAGAATGCATTGTGGTGTTTGTTACTTCTCATTTATTCCTGATGCTACCTGAATAGCTATTGAAAGACAAAAGAAACCCTACAACTAATTAAAAAAGCATTGGCATATTAAAACTGAATAGAATGTGTTTAAAAAAACCTGTAAAATACATCCTGGTTGGGTGGTCTATAGCACACTCCCAGCACAAGATCTCCCTTATTTGCCTTCCCCTTCATCCTCGCCCATAAACACTCGACTTCATCCTCCCTGGAATCTAGCTCTATGCAATCAAAACATTCCCTAATGGACAGAGCCACCCCCCCGCCTCTCCTTCCTTGCCTATCCCTTCTGAAGAGCTTAGAGCCATTCATCGCAGCATCCCAGTCATGATAGTCATCCCACCGCGTTTCCGTGATGGCGACTACATCATAGCTGTCCTGCTGCACAATGGCTTCCAGCTCATCCCGTTTGTTGCTCAGGCTACGTGCATTCGTGTAGATGCACTTGAGCCGGGCTACCGATTTCACCCCCATCCTTGGCCCTTTATCCCTAGGCTCCTTACTAGTGGGCCTGGTTTTATCCCCTTCCCNATCAAAAGAGGGTAATCATCTGAGGGCCGTATCAGGCCAGGAAGCTTCCTGGTTCTATCCCTAACACGGGCCCCAGGGAGGCAGCAGACCTCCCCGGGGGAAGGGTCCGGCCTGCATATGGCACCCTCAGTTCCCCTCAGAATGGAACCCCCTACAAACTATTGCCCTCCTCCTGCTCTTCACAGAAGCAGCCTTAAGGCACGGAGCTGGCTGCTTTGACGACTCCCTGGATGGGGCTTTATCAGCATCCTTAGTTCCCTCATCATCTACCTCCAGAGGCCCCTATCTGTTCTGTACGGGCACCTGGGGAGGCATGGGAGCTCTGGAGGGGACTCTCCTGCTGCCCCCAGCAGGTCCCTGCTTCCGTTCCCCCCCACCCTCTCCTACTTCCCCTCCTTCTGCCTGCTGACAAGAGGGCAGGGGATCCATGACCCTACAGGCAAGATACAAAGACCACAATGCCTGTCTGTCCTTTTAAGTGCCAATGGGTACATGCGACAACAGTTGCATTTCGATTAGGTGAAAAAGGGATAATGAAAAGCAAAAATTCCTGCTAAAACAAACCGATGGTTAATCATCTGAAGTATAATTCATCAACTTTTTATTTTTGCCCAGAAAATGTATGCACTTGTTACCTAAAAGCACAAGAATATTTCCAGTGCAGGCAAAGTATCCACATCAGCAGCAGGAGGAGCTGGGCAGGACTCTGGCGAGAGGGTGGCATTACGGTCACCTCGGCAGCACGCACCCACCGCAATGTCCCCAGCCCTGAGACACCGCCAGAGAGCTTGCATAGGTGGGCCCTGTCGTATTTACTTTGATTGATGCCATTTTAATTACAGTGGGTACTTGGGGTTTTTTTAATTACCTGATGGTTGATCCAAGGTACATGTTTGTAAAAATTAGTGCCCTGGAAACATAAACCCTAAGGGTAAAGACACATCCACGACGCTGGGCAGCTGTAGCGCGGCCCATTGTTCCTTTGCAGGAACGACACCAAAGGGCCAGCACCTGCAGGTGGGAAGTTTCTCTGGGTTGTTCATCTCGCAGTATTTTTCGGATTTTTCAGAAGCAATGTATTTCGCATTTCTATCAGTCACCCCCCCTCATCCCCCCACCCCCCCCCGCCTTAGTTCACTCTACAGCATCCCCTTTCTCTCAGAAGTGTCACCTGGTGAGACATCAGTGAAAGGACCGGGTCTGTTCCCAGCAAACCACAACCATGAGACAGACAAATCCTGAGCAGCAGCAGCATTAGCCTGCCTTACAGTGCCTCCCAAACAAATTTATACGATTGAGCTGTCCCTCCAGCCCTCCTTTTTCATGGCTTTTCAGTTATTTCTGACAAAAATAAGCAAGGTGCCTTAATTTAGATGGTTGTTTTGCAACCATGTCTTGACTTTCTCCAAATTTCTATCCATCCATTGTATATTGTCTTCAATGGTTTCAATAGCTTGCTGGACACAGCGAAGCTGTGCACTTTTTTCATCCAAAGAACTGAAGAATTCTTTCACCTGTTGACAAAAATGTGAAAGAACAGTTGATGAAGAGACAGCCATGTCTCAGTTGCACAGGAAAACCAGAAGAAACTCGTGATCCTCGAACCTGGCCTTGGTTCTGCCCCCCGTCCCTTCCTCCCTTCTCCCCCACCCTCCATCCCAAGAACAGTTTTTTGAAAAGGTTTTGTAGTGTCTCGATCTCACAAGCCCAGGAAGATCACATTTCAAATTAGACTATAAAAAACCGCAGTTGCAGGAGCTCTCATCTGGTTCCTGCTCATTCAATAAACCCATGTGGCCGTTTCAGCTGTGGCAGCTGCAGCGTTTCAGCGCAGACGCCACCAGGGAGACTGAGCATCCCCTGCTCTGCCCACTGGCTGCTCTGCTTCCAAACACACCTTCCCCCGAAGCTCAGCCGGGTGCTCCTGCTGGTACGGGTGGGACAACAGGGTGGGACAGACCAGAGACCGTGCAGCTGTTATTAGAGAGACTCAAGGAGAGTCACTGACCTTTGCCTGCAAGCAGCTCCAGGCCATTCGGAGGCACAGCAGAAGTGTAAGTGTCGATGGCAAAACACCTTCAGAAGCCTCCCCTACACAAGAAGTTTACACCTCCTTTCATTTTTCTAAAAAAAACCCCTCCAAACTCCTCCAGTGCTGGGCTCATCCTTGAAGCACTTGGGAACGCAGCCACTGGAAACCTGGAGGCTGCTTCTGCTCTTCGAAATCACTGCATTCCCTGCGGCTGCTGCAAGTATTGGCAGCTGCCTCTTTCACTTTTTTTTCTTTTTTTTTCTTTTCTTTTTTTTTTTTTCCCAAGGTCGCAGTACTGATCACAAGGCTCAGACTTGAGCTGGTGTTAATGGCAGACACTTTTAAAAGATACAGTGACTGTACATACTGTACAAATTAAATACATCATTTTCTGATAATTTACCTTGATGAGTGTGATACAAGATGTAAATACTTGTACAAAGTACCAGAAAGACACAAGGAAGATACAAGGAAGGGAGCTGCTGGATTTTCTCTCTCAACCTTATAGTGACTTTGCCTGCATTCAGAGACGCGTGCCTGAGTCCCACAGACCCCCAGGGGAGACACAGCCACATTTCTGGGTAGGACATGGAAATGTCCCTGCAGCCCCTGCCACTGGCCAAGATGCTGCTACTGAGAGACTGTGACAGTCCGCTCAGATTTAAAATGAAGATTGAAGACTATATTCTATATTCTCTCATTTTATATTTAATATGCTTGCATTACTTATGCCTGTGTTTTGCCTTAAAGCAGAAAATTTTAAACTGGCAACAAAAATATCAGCTTCTGAAAAGATATTGTCAGGAATGCCATTATACCTGCACATCGACCAGTCTGGGTTTTTTACCATCGACAGAGATTGTGGATTAAGTCGACAAAATTATTATCATATATGACATCCGGGAGCACGGAGAATTTTCCCCAGGATAGAAGATACAGAACAGTGGTGTATTTCTCACTGTCCTTCAGCATTTTTCTTCTGTACAATCAGTGAAAAGACCTACCTTTTTTTTCTCACTGTTCTCCAGAGTGAGTAGAAAAAACAGAGGCAGGTAAAGCATGAACAGCAGACAAATGTTGACACTCTGCACCCAGGCCCACTGCTTAAACAAAGAACAGCCGCCTCCTTGCCATTGGCTTAATGCTCTCCCTTCAGTAGCCTAACTCATCACCAACATAACCTTTTTTCAAGGAAAACGCAGGGTCTTACCCTGATGCTTCATAACTGGTCATGCTTTTACCATGTTGAGATTTAATCCAAATTTTAATTTCAGCCGTACTACAACTATTTTTTAAAACCAGAATCTGAATGGCTCACCTGTGCAAGCTGTGACCTTGTAGAGTACCGACTTGTCACTCCAGTGACAATGGTTGCTATGGAACTCGAACCAAGTTCAAATCTGGCAAAAAGAATCACCGATACTCAGAAAATGTCTATTTTTGTAGATTTTTAAAGTATAATTGGATAGAGAGAGCAGTAAAACAACTTCTGTTCCTTACTTTTCTACAAATTTCTCCCAATTTTCTTTTAAAAACGTCCAAGCCAGATGATAGCCAGATGGGTTTTTGGAAACAAATACAATAATATGTGGAAGATCCTGAGTTCTTATGATGTCACCACGCAGACCTTGATCCATTAACCTAAGAATTAATAACAGAAATGGAAGTTGTTCAGACCAGTAGATAAAGCTGGCAAATTACTAATTTGGTACTGAGTTTTTGTTTGAGAGTTCCAATTTCTAAAGGTCCTGACGCATCATTTCTGCTGGCTCACTTCCAACTTCTCACAACGAACTCCTCGGCCACATCCATCTTTACCGTTGCTATTATTTCACAATTACAGCTACTTGGCAGACCTGTATTCTAAATATAAAGCATAAAAACAAGGCTACGTTTTGCTCCTACTCAAAATTTCCAAATTAATATGACATTCTATCCTCCCCCTGAAAGAAAGGTATTTGTTCTACACTAAGTGTCAGTGGAATATTCAGACCTGCAAGTGCTGCTCAGGACTAAGGGGACCAAATAGCAATGCAATGCAAAGAATAAATAATAACATTCCAGAACAGGTAAAGTACGTCTCCAGTGATATCTGGACACAGCTAAATCAGTGTCGCATGCCGTCACCCCCACCAAATGGTGGAAATCACAAAAGGCATGGTTTGAAGTTAACACCTGAAAACCTCAGTGGTGCTCAGTTTGCTCAAAAGCAGGAAACCTCAAATTTTTGTAAGAAATGTACAGCATGTGTACCTGTAATCCAAGTCACTAGTAAGTTAAATAAAGAAGTGTCTATCAAGCAAAGATCAGGTATCTTGCATTTTGTCCTAATTTGCTGCTGCAAATTCTGAGCACATTGACTCCTGGCACCAAAACACAGAAATGAAAAGGTGCGGCCACTTCCTCTGACCATATTAACTCTACGAAGCACTTTATACATCATGAAATGCAAAAGCTCTGAAATGAGACTCTGAACAATTCTATTTCCCGTTTCAACGTTCGTAAAGTTTCTCCAAACACATTTCTGTTCCTGTGTGACTACTTACCACTGAAGCTTGTCCTTACTTCTGCTGAGGCTGAGAGCCCATTCGATGTTGTCTCTCTCTACACTGAAGGAGTGCAGTCTGTATTTACTGAGCAGGAAATCCCAGCCTTCGGATGTTTGTGCTCCGACAGCATACACTGCTGTCTTCACATCTGCTGGCAAGCTACAACAAGTTGAAGACTAAGTTACTCCCCACGTTGTATTTAGGAACACAGGTAGAAACACAACCATGTCACCGTCACATGTCCATTTGCACAGCAGACAACTTATTAAAAAATACTGGTCCCTCAGGGGTATCAGACAGCGATTCCTGCAGTTGGGAAACAGTTAAATGTATCAGGCTGTATCTCAGTATCGCTCCTGCTTTGGAAATGACTTCCAGAAATTCTGGACTCATCATTCCTGGTTTTTTTTTTCCCCTTTATTTTTGTATATTCCTTTCATGGCTATGCCCAGTGAGATACTGATACGGTCCCCTTTGGTCTGCCCAGGACAATCTCTCAGAAATATTTTGGAGGGTGTTTTAGGGAGTTCTTCCATCACGAGGAGGAACAAAAATCAGGTGAAGTTCATGAACAGTAGATAGCTATTTTTACAGCGGGTATAGGTCAATCTTCAGACACGTAAATCACGGAATACATGTTATTTTCACTTTTCAGAACACCTTTAACAACCCAAGTTGTGGAGTTTCACATAATGTATGTGCTAGTTTGGGCACATATTATGCACCAAACTGTGAAGGCACTGGGAAGCTGAAGTATAAGATACAAAACCACGAAGGTTCAACTTCAGAGTACGGAAAGGACTGAAGTTTAACTCTTTTTGTAAATTAACTCTACTGTTATTAAACAGAGTATCAGAAAAAGTAGTAATAGTTACAGAACAGACCTCAAGGTCCCATTGGATTTCTGCCATTCTGTAAAATATCCTTTGGCTTTGTCCACGCACGGCTGGTACCTGTGCACACAGGCAAACAGCAGCAGCAAGTGCCTAAGAAGTCTCTCAGACACTGAGCCTTCATCACTCCAAGACTGCTTGTCAATCAGGTCTTTAAACAGATTGACTATGTACTCCTAAAACAAGGAAACAATAAAGATATATTTTAAAGTGCATTTTATAGGGTACAGGCAGAGTTAGAACATTCTAGATACTTAAAACGTTACCTTTAACTGTTTTTCTGTACCATCCATATCCCTCCTCTCCATGAGCCTGTATATAGGAATCAGCTCGCTCATACCCTGGAGTACAGGCATGATTTCTCTTTCATATTTCAGGTACAAACTTAAATCAAAAGCTTTGGAAATTGACAATTTGTTTATGCTAAAGAAGTAGAAGACAGGGGATAAAACCAGTTATAATTAAAACTTAAAAGCAAAATCTAACTCAAATGTTTTTCAGAAAACTATACAAATAGGAATGCCTTAAGAGTATGTTCACATCTCTTTTTAACTTTGCTTTTTGAAGTGAAATGTTGCTCAGCAGCTACCCAAGCTATGAAACCTAATATTTAATCTTTGAACTAAGAAATGGACTGTAAGAGAATGATTTAGGAAGATCGACTTCTTCCCCTCCTCCCTCACGTGCCAAGGTCATCCCAGCACAGCCTCTCCCTCCTGCTCTCTCCCACTATTGCTTTTGCTCTACAAACCACACACATACAGAAGGAATCCCACCACTGAGATAAATTCCTTGGCAAAACACCATTCCAGCTCAACACATAGATATTTAGCCTGCAGTAAGCCTCAAAGCTACAACGCCAACTGCTCCTTCACTGTCTTTACCTGATTTGGTAAAGGTCTTCTACCCCTGCCAGACCCATCTCAACGGTTTCTTCCAAGAGCAAATAGAGAACACACAAGAGGTCTTTTCTCACTCTCCTTGCTCATTTGTTCATCCTTCTGTGAATCCTTTTTTTCAGACTCCTTTCTGTGTCAGCTCCCTGCACACATTCTGATTTTGTCCTTATTCACCTGTCTCCTCTGCCTCGAAATACAAGTATGTTCTAGTCACCCATCATAAAATGAACTCTGCTTAATTCAATCTGCATCTCTAACTGTCCCTTCCTCCTTTCCTCTCTAGGCTCCTTGAACATGCTGAAAATCTTGCTTCACTCTCCTCTTTTCAAACTACAAAGACCTTTCCTCTGCTGTCCAAATGAAAATCGCAACTAGTCCTGCTGACATCCCCTTGAGCTGCCAGCTCAAATTCATACAATCTTAATTATCTCCCAGCTCCCTGCCACTGCCTTCTTTCTCAAACACCGTACACTCAGACCGGGAATTACTTCTGCCGGTTCCTTAGTTCTCTGAGCTGTGCACAAACGTTGGCAAAGCGCCTCTAGGACACAGCCTTTTCTAATGCGTCCACGGGAACTAAGATTAACCCCGATCATAATCACATCACATCTTCATGACTGTAATAGCCTTGTTTCTACATGACAAATGGCACCAGGATCTTTCCAGGTGCAAAAACATTATCCTAGTCCATCATTTCACACTGGCATCCTTCCGTTAGCATGTCCTTATTGAACACAACATGCTTCACTAAATAGGGTTAGATAAATCCACTGCAACCAAGATAAATCCTGGGTTTACACTGCTGTAAGCAGGAAAAGAATGTGCTCTCCATCTATTTAACAGTTTTAATGAATACTACATACTTATCAGCACTTCCTTCCCCAGTGGTATATATGCATAAATACAGAGTTTGTGTTTTCTTCAGACTTGGACAGAAGGCCATACCTCACAAGCTGGAATACGTTGTTAACCAGACTTGCTCTGTCATTGCTGCTAATTGCTGTGTGGTTCTCTTTCAAAAGGTTAATCAGGCGATCCCATCCATCATCTTCGTAGTGCATGATGTAATACCCATTCATGTCCACATTGAATTTAACCCACCCCACCTCTTCTGGGAGGATAATGACATCTGGAAACAAAAATGTAACTCCTTTTTTTTCCTTATTGATTCAAACACATCCTCGTACTACACCCAATAATACTGTTATTCTCATTTCAGTAATTTAAAGAACACAGTAACACGGTTTCTAAATGTATTAAGAGATTGATGTAGTGGTATTATTGAGCTGACAAAAAATTGCTTCTCTGGTACCAGTAGTTCCAGTTCCCCATTCTGAAAAAAACTGTGCACAACTAAAAGGCTTGCAAACAAACTTTGAATAAATGAATCTCCTATTTAGTCAAAGAACTTACCTGCTTTAGCTGTCATCAAAAATCTCTCAACAGTGTCAGATTTACTGGTAATGTAGGTTAGAGGAATGTGCCACAAGTACCTATTGCAAAACAGAAGTGCTTCGTTTAATGAAAAAACTTTAGAAAAGCTTCTCCAACTTGTCCCAGTCCAACTGCTGAGTAATACCTTTGCCCACACGGTAACGGCAATGTGCTGCACTCACACCTCTGAGCTCAGTGCAGAGCCAGAAGCACCTAGCCAGCTTTCGTTTCGTTGGCTTGGGGGATGACTGACACTGAAGCCGCAACAATACAAACTTTCCAGCCCGGTCCCGCTGGCACGTCTCCAGCGCAGGCTCGCCCAGATGCGCAGACACTGCAGCTCTGCAGCTTCTGGCACCGTGGCCAAGCGCTCAGGGTTCAAGGACAGGAGTGCTACTGATCCCGAGCTACACCGGGAAAGACTCACAGCCAAACAGCTCAGGGTGCATTCCTCAAGAAACAATAGTAAAAGCTTCACTGTCTGTCATAGGACAGTATTCTGGTTTGTGTGCTGAGATTTCCCCATTTTGCTTACCCTGTGGACAAGGCAGCATCTACTCCCTTCACGTAGCGCTCCTGCAGCAGGTGGACATTCTTCCCTCTCACTGTGACAGTTACCAGGGGAAAACCTTTTTGCAGTGTCCAGGTGTCCATCATTGCCCTCACGTCAGGAGTCTCTCCTTTAGTCCAGTGCTGGTTTTTAGTGAGGGAAAAAGACAAGACGTAAGAAGAGGAAGAAGATGGGAGTACACTGACAGTGAAACAGAAACGGGCATGTAAGAACTCTAAAAGCTCCTCGGTGTTTGTAAGCTCTACATAGGTATGTTTAGACCAGATATCATGACATCTTCAGCTGATTATTTTGTGGGCTTTCTCATATAGTTAATGACACCTCTTTAAGTTCTGCTGCTTTGCAGTCAGCCCTGGGCACAGGAGCAGGATTTCTGTGCAATGTCAGAGAAAACAGATTTCCAATGGAACTAAAGAAACCTTACACTCCCTAGAACCATGCTCAAGTGGTAAAGAATGCTTTTTGGAAGGTGCATGTATCAATGTCACGGCACAGAACAGTAACATCAGAGGGCACAGACACGTGCCAAACTCCCAAATACTGGGAGGTAGAAAACTCGATACTTACTGCACTCAAAGATGACTGTTGGCTGCTTCTGCAAAAACCATCAGCTTGTAGTTCATTTTTATTATTACCTACTGTAGGGCAAATCTGAAAGGAAAAAAACACAAAGTTTTGGGTCATCTCACTTTGATGTCATAATCATAAGTACTGGTCACAGTCCTCAGTAATATATCAGAGACAAAACACGAGAAGTTACGAAACTTGAAAAAAAAAAAGAGAATAAGGAATACTTGCATTTGTCATGCTGTTCCACAAATCTTCATTTTTTGTATTCTGATAGCTGTATTTCTGCAGGTACTGGACAAGTCCAGCTTTAAACACATCAGCAGTCAAGTAGTCCCTCAGCATATTTAATACACAAGATCCCTGAAAAAAAGAGTGACAAAGTGTTTACAAAACTACCCCTTTAGCTGGCAAGGTGCTTGTTTCAGAAAAGTTTCAGCATACCACTAATCTACATAGCAGTTCACTTTTGTATGTCCCTCTGAATAAAAAAATAATCAGGTTTTATGCATCTTGAAACAGAACTTTGGTTTTTTTGTGATTATTGCTCTTAAAAATATCACTGATTGAGTAAGTTATGTTATTATTTTTTTTAATTACTATACAAGCCAGCACCATATGATGCTCCAGTGAAAAGCACTCCTTGGGTTAAGAACCTAAAAAAGTGGTTTAAGACTAAATTGATACAGAACAGATAGAAGAAGTAAAGGCTTCCTCATTTTAGAAATTGAAAACGCAACTGCCATTTGAATCCACCCAGGTGTTTTGAATAAGGAATTATTCCAGTCACAAAACAATTAACACCGTGTCTCAGGGACATCTCATATGTTGGGGTAAAATCAGTAAAATACAATTGACTAGTACAAGCAGTACGACTGAAATCAGTAGCAGTTATGTATTTTACCTTCTCATAGGAAACACTATCAAACATTTCTAAAATTTGAGCTGGATCTTCCACAGAAGTAGATATAGCATGTGAGGAATTCAATGCATCCACTGCCATGGCATCAAAACATCTCCGTAAGAAATAGTCTTCCTAATGGGAGGCAAAACCAAATATTACTACTAAATTTTGCTCAGTGACTACTCAATCCCTGTTCATGCACTTTTCAGTCCATTCCACATGATCTTTTAAGCCACACACAGAAAAGAAGACATATCTTTCTTTTTATTCCAGGGCATAAAAATAACCTCAAAACAGTAATACAGACAGCCAAATGACTTCTGGTGTTTTAAACTAACTTAAATAGTTGAGCTAGTGAGACTTAAAAATATCTCCAAAAAGACACCTGCACATTCCAACAGTTTGATGACAGAGTGGTCAGTAACCATAAACAAAATTAAAA